>CM069904.1:173007059-173330016 GCA_036172215.1 Camellia granthamiana
CTGTGCTCACCTTCTTAAACTTGGTTTCTTCATTTTTTGCCCCTCTTTGAAAAAGAAAAGAAAAGAAAAGAAAAGAAAAAGCTTAATTTCGTTTTCAATCTTTGTACCAGAGGATCGAAATTGTTTTGAGCAAAATGATGAGATGTTAGGTACGAGATGATGGGAAGATTTGAGGCACCAATTTCGTCCAACTGTTAGGTTGATTTCTGCTCCATATTATTTACTTGATATTATTAGTTCATTTCTTTCATGGAGGATCCCATCACAAGTCTTATTTTAAAGATCTGAATCAGTAATAAATGTAGAAATTATGTAAAGGGGGTACTAAAGAAAAATTATTTCGATTTTACAGGAATTGAAGTAAGATTATATAGATTTTGAAAATCAAAATATTAATTTTTATTACGAAATCTCAAAATGACATGAAAGTAACGAGATTTTTTAAAGGTTTGGGATGACTAAAATACTAATTTATTTTATAATTACTAAAAATTGCATGAAAATAATGAAAATTTTCAAAATTTAGGATAGCAAAAGTAAAATTATTTAGATTTTGGAAGGGTTAGTAAAATTATATATATTTTGAAGGGGCCAAAATGTAAACTTCTTTTATAAATATTCAAAATTGCATGATGAAAATCTAATTTCTAAAAGTTGGGGGTGGTGGCCCTCACCCGCCACCCCCTATGTTAATCATTTATTTTATTTGATTATATATGTAAATTATTCATAAAAAGAATCAAATAAGTCTCATTTTAAAGATCTGAATCAGTGGTAAACGTAGAAATTGTGCAAAAGGGGGACTAAAGAAAAACCATTTCGATAGATTTTGAAAATCAAAATATTAATTTATTTTACAAAATCTCAAAATAACATGAAAGTAATAAGATTTTTCAAAGGTTTGGAATGACTAAAATACTGATTTATTTTATAATTACTAAAAATTGCATGAAAATAATGAAAATTTTCAAAATTTAGGATAACAAAAGTAAAATTATTTAGATTTTGGAAGGGTTAGAGTAAAATTATATATATTTTGAAGGGGGCAAAATGCAAACTTCTTTTATAAATATTCAAAATTGCATGATGAAAATTCAATTTTCTAAAAGTTGGAGGCGGTGGCCTTCACCCACCACCCCCTGTCTTAATCATTCATTTTATTTGATTATACACATAAATTATTCATAAAAAGAATCAAATAAGTCTCATTTTAAAGAACTGAGTGGTAGATGTAGAAATTGTGCGAAATGGAGACTAAAGAAAAACTATTTCAATAGATTTTGAAAACCAAAATATTAATTTTTATTACGAAATCTCAAAATTACATGAAAGTAATGAGATTTTTTAAAGGTTTGGGATGACTAAAATACTAAATTATTTTATAATTACTAAAAATTGCATGAAAATAATGAAAATTATCAAAATTTAGGATAGCAAAAGTAAAATTATTTAGATTTTGAAAGGGTTAGTAAAATTATATATATTTTGAAGGGGCCAAAATGCAAACTTCTTTTATAAATATTCAAAATTGCATAATGAAAATCTAATTTCTAAAAGTTGAGGGCGGTGGCCCTCACCCGCCACCCCCTATGTTAATCGTTTATTTTATTTGATTATATACGTAAATTATTCATAAAAAGAATCAAATAAGTCTCATTTTAAAGATCTGAATCAGTGGTAGACGTAGAAATTGTGCAAAAGGGGGACTAAAGAAAAACTATTTCGATAGATTTTGAAAATCAAAATATTAATTTATTTTACAAAATCTCAAAATAACATGAAAGTAAAAAGATTTTTCAAAGGTTTGGAATGACTAAAATACTAATTTATTTTATAATTACTAAAAATTGCATGAAAATAATGAAAATTTTCAAAATTTAGGATAACAAAAGTAAAATTATTTAGATTTTGGAAGGGTTAGAGTAAAATTATATATATTTTGAAGGGGGCAAAATGCAAACTTCTTTTATAAATATTCAAAATTGCATGATGAAAATTCAATTTTCTAAAAGTTGAGGGGCGGTGGCCTTCACCCACCACCCCCTGTCTTAATCATTTATTTTATTTTATTATACACGTAGATTATTCACAAAAAGAATCAAATAAGTCTCATTTTAAAGAACTGAATCAGTGGTAGATGTAGAAATTGTGTGAAAGAAAACTATTTCAATAGATTTTGAAAATCAAAATATTAATTTTTATTACGAAATCTCAAAATGACATGAAAGTAATGAGATTTTTTAAAGGTTTGGGATGACTAAAATACTAATTTATTTTATAATTACTAAAAATTGCATGAAAATAATGAAAATTTTCAAAATTTAGGATAGCAAAAGTAAAATTATTTAGATTTTGGAAGGGTTAGTAAACTTATATATATTTTGAAGGGGCCAAAATGCAAACTTCTTTTATAAATATTCAAAATTACATGATAAAAATCTAATTTCTAAAAGTTGGGGGCGGTGGCCCTCACCGGCCACCCCCTATGTTAATCATTTATTTTATTTGATTATATACGTAAATTATTCATAAAAAGAATCAAATAAGTCTCATTTTAAAGATCTGAATCAGTGGTAGACGTAGAAATTGTGCAAAAGGGGGACTAAAGAAAAACTATTTCGATAGATTTTGAAAATCAAAATATTAATTTGTTTTACAAAATCTCAAAATAACATGAAAGTAATAAGATTTTTCAAAGGTTTGGAATGACTAAAATACTGATTTATTTTATAATTACTAAAAATTGCATGAAAATAATGAAAATTTTCAAAATTTAGGATAACAAAAATAAAATTATTTAGATTTTGGAAGGGTTAGTAAAATTATATATATTTTGAAGGGGGCAAAATGCAAACTTCTTTTATAAATATTCAAAATTGCATGATGAAAATTCAATTTTCTAAAAGTTGGGGCCGGTGGCCTTCACCCACCACCCCCTGTCTTAATCATTTATTTTATTTGATTATACACGTAGATTATTCATAAAAAGAATCAAATAAGTCTCATTTTAAAGAACTGAATCAGTGGTAGATGTAGAAATTGTGCGAAATGGAGACTAAAGAAAAACTATTTCAATAGATTTTGAAAATCAAAATATTAATTTTTATTACGAAATCTCAAAATGACATGAAAGTAATGAGTTTTTTAAAGGTTTGGGATGACTAAAATACTAATTTATTTTATAATTACTAAAAATTGCATGAAAATAATGAAAATTTTCAAAATTTAGGATAGCAAAAGTAAAATTATTTAGATTTTGGAAGGGTAAGTAAACTTATATATATTTTGAAGGGGCCAAAATGCAAACTTCTTTTATAAATATTCAAAATTACATGATGAAAATCTAATTTCTAAAAGTTGGGGGCGGTGGCCCTCACCCGCCACCCCCCTATGTTAATCATTTATTCTATTTGATTATATACGTAAATTATTCATAAAAAGAATCAAATAAGTCTCATTTTAAAGATCTGAATCAATGGTAGACGTAGAAATTGTGCAAAAAGGGGATTAAAGAAAAACTATTTCGATAGATTTTGAAAATCAAAATATTAATTTATTTTACAAAATCTCAAAATAACATGAAAGTAATAAGATTTTTCAAAGGTTCGGAATGACTAAAATACTGATTTATTTTATAATTACTAAAAATTGCATGAAAATAATGAAAATTTTCAAAATTTAGGATAGCAAAAGTAAAATTATTTAGATTTTGGAAAGGTTAGAGTAAAATTATATATATTTTGAAGAGGCAAAATGCAAACTTCTTTTATAAATATTCAAAATTGCATGATGAAAATTCAATTTTCTAAAAATTAGGGGGGAGCGGTGGCCCTTGCCCGGCACCCCCTGTGTCCACCAATGAATCATTTATTTTATTTATTATACGCGTATATCATTCATAAAAAGAATCAAATAAATCCGATAATTATAGCTCATGATTTTATCAAAATTATCTTCAAAAATATAGGTAGTTTATTTTTAAAATGATTTTTGTGGTCTTTTTTTTTTTATTTGCAAAAATAAATAAATAAATAAAAACATGTGGATATGTTTATCAAATGAATTTGTTTTTTTCATAAATGATCTATACACAATCAAATAAAATAAATGGTTCAAATCATTGAATTCCATTCAATTTGTTTTGTTGATTGGAGAGAATCCAAACCCATAATACATACAGATAAAGAAAAGTATACATATATGTTTCGTTTGGAAAGTGAGTTGACTTTTTAATTTTTTCGTTATTTTAATCTAGGATTAAAATTTTGGTTTGAGTTGGGTTTTTTGGCTCATTTAGAGAGTTAACTTAAGGTTCGTTTAATATCACTTATATGTTAACTTCTATAATTATGATTTTTTTTTATTTATATAAAAGTATAATACATATGTGGCTATTTTTTATCAAAAAATATTCACAATTGTAACTAATTAAATTAAATTGTGTCAAAATTATAAATTCAAGATCAAAATTAAACCAATTAAAATTACATAAATCAAAATAACGCTAAGATAAAAATATAAGTACTACCGGTGTAATCTGCCTTTGAAAAAAATTCTCTCAAATTCTCTCCCAAACTACAAAAAAATTACGATCTATGATCATCAATTCACATGAACTCAAAAAATTATGATCTTTGATATTCAATTCAAAATGTACACATCCATAAACATTTACACACAAAAAAAAAAAAAAAAAAAAAAAAATCTTAACGTTACAAAATATTTTATATAATATAATGTGAAAAGGCAGACGAGTTTACTAGGCACGTGAGACGTAAAAATGATTTAACAAAAATATCGCTGGATACAGTACAGAAAAATTTGATGAATTCGGAGCTCAGGATCACATAAATACAATTTTGAGGGATCAAACTAGCATAATTAAAATATCAAATACCAAAATGAGATAAATATATACTGCATGGACAAAAAGTGAGGAAATTATATTTTCACACACTAAATTCCTTTAATATATACACTTAATGAACACTTTTTCAGTGCACATATCGAAAACAAATATTCTCAATACACATATTTTCATTCTAATAATGCCCTCATCTTTTCACCTACTCCTTGTCTATCGAAAACTTGCAATGCCGTCACCAGTATCATTGTCACCATCACCACTCTTAGTCTTAACGCTCTACTGCCACCGCCACTCATAACCTATCCCTACTTTAGTCTAGACCTCCATAACCTAATCTCGCTGCCCACCATTCTTTCAAAACCTTAACTTTTACAACTCTCTCCACTGCGATTCTAACCTCTACAATTTTTTTTTTGTCGCAGTGCAAACCTTAGATCTATTCGAATGTTGATATCTAACCAAACCTTATAGGTTTGGATGTGCATTGAGAAATTAGAAAAGATAAAGATTTGTCACAAATGGTAATTTAATTAGGGGTACTTACGTGTAGGTCCTAATAAGTAGACTTATTGTCTAATAAGTTCTATCAGAAAAATTTGTCATAAAAAATGTCACTAATTGTAAGTTTTAGCAGCAATTTATAAAAATCATGATAAAAAAAAGTCACTAATTGTCAATTTTTAGCGACGTATGTAAAAAAGTGTCACAAAAAAATATTTTTAGCGACAATTTTATTAAAACTTATTTTCAATAGGACTTGATGGGAATTAAGTCTAATTATTAAGACCTATTGGTACTTTACCCATTTAAATTAAAGGATAAAAATACAATTTTGAAAAATTCATCATGTGTGTGTCCTGAGAAGATTTGGTATGTGGAAATAAAATTCAAAAATATTAGAGATTTTAAAAACTCTACCAAAAGTTTTACCAACTATCTTACATGAGTGTGGGTCCCACACCTACTTGAGGCATTTGGTAAAAATTTTGATAAAATTTTTAAGGTCTCTAACATTACTCAATAAAATTACTTTGACAAAGCTTGGGACGACATTGACATAAATTGAGTACATTAAAAACTAATCGACGCAATTGAAACATTGAGAACGAAATTGATACATAATGCACATTTTGGGGACTATTGGTGTCATTAATCCGTTTGATTAATTCGGATTTGAGGATCACATTGATAAAAATTGTATATATATTAAAATAAGACAAAAAGCATAGTTAGGGGACTAGTGATGCAACTAAAAAAGTGATATGATGAAAATATCCTTTGTTCTGATATGTAAATTTCATGGAAATGAGATGGAACACATATTTTGAAAATTAAAAATATAATTAAACCTTCTTTTAGGGGTAACCGCATAAGGGGGTAATCCATAATAGGAAAAATAAAAGGAAGAGACAAGTTGCGGGTTTAGGTACAAGACGGGAAGGTGCGAGGCACCAATATTGTCCCACTGTGGTCTTTACTCAATACTATTGGTTCATTATAGGAAAAAATTATTAGAGCTTTTAATGCACAATACTGAATAGGGAAAACAGTAAACACATAAACAAAGTTTGAAGTAGTCTTCCTCGATGCACTCTCAATCTTGTCTAAGGGTCTAACTAGGTTGAATTGAGCTTAACCTTGATCCTATTTTGGGTTCAGTAGGTTTGGCAGCTAAGTAGGTGGATCAACTTACACGCGTAAGTGCTGTTCCAAAAAAAAAAAAAAACTTGCACGCGCAAGTGGAGCAACATGAAGGCTTTTTGTATCTTTCAATTTTTATTTTTATTTTTTATTTATAAAATACACTAATAGTCCTTAAAGTATGCATTGCATGTTACGTTAGTCCTTTAAGTTTTAATTTTGGCTTGTTTTGGGAATATGATTAATAGCAACTTTTTTATTTTTTTGACTTTTTTAAGTCACATCGCCTCTCTATTTTTTTTGCACGTTTTTAACCTACTTCCCAATTTGTCAATTTCGTCGCTGAAATTTTTAATTTGAGTTAAATTTGTCTAATTCCAAACAGCCATTTAAATCGTTAATGAAATAACTATAAATTTCAATGGTGTTCCTAAAGTATATGTTTTGTGTTATTTTGGTCCCTAAAATATTAATTTTGTCAATTTCATCCATCAATATTGTAAGGTTATGTTTTATTTTTTTCATGAATGTTTCAAGATCAAATTGAGAAAATTAAAAAATTTAGGGACCAAAATAAACTAAACATATGCTTTGAGAACCATGTGTGTATTTTATTATTATTCCGTTAACTACTTAGACGGTTTGTTTGGAATTGAACCAAATTGACTCAAATTAAAAATTTAATGACAAAATTGAAACTTTTAAAAGACTCAAAATGGCAAGAAAAGCATATTTAAGGACCATCAATGTGTTGTAACCTCTTTTTTTCCCCTATAAAGCAAGTAGAATTACATAAAAAAATAAAATTAAAATTAAAAATTACAAGGGGACCATATTACTAGGCAAAATATGAAACAAGTAGCACAACCTAGTCCATTCTAGATTCGTTAAAGTGTTCTAGAATTTTTTCTTTCAGATCAAACACAATGATACAAATTAGATTTTCTTGTCCAGACAGCCTAATATTAACCTTCGGTATCTTTTGGTACCTATGTAAAGTCTTGACACTGCCTAGACTGAGTTTGTTGTGTACATCTCTTAAATTGATTCTGTTTGGCATGAGATGAGACTTATTAGTAAGAATTATTATTATTGCTGTGTTGTGTTGGTTGATTCTTGGACATCTCTTAGGCTTTTGGAACAAGTTGTCTAACCAAAAAGTAACTTTTCTCAGTAGGTTGATATTGATAAAGAAGGCAAGGGTGAGTATGATGGGTCCGACTCTAGAACGGTTGAGGAGACTATGGGACCTGTGGGATATTCGAGTGCTAGTTCTCATTAGTCTCACTTTACAAATCATTCTTTTTGTCTTTGGCAATCGCAGAAAGTACATGTCATTGAAATGGATCAACATCTTTGTTTGGCTGGCCTACTTAGTTGCTGATTCGATAGCAACTTTTGCGCTTGGCAATCTCTCTCGTACCAAATGGAATCACGATGCTGAGGACGGTAACAATGTCATGGGGGCAATATGGGCATCCTTGCTTTTGTTGCATCTTGGTGGACCAGATACCATAACAGCTTATTCATTAGAAGATAATCAGTTGTGGTTGAGGCACTTGTTGGTATTGGGTGTTCAAGCTACCGTGGCAGTCTTTGTAATTTTTTTTTCTTGGAGAAAAAATTCTTGGGTTTCATATTTGTCACCCCTAGCTTTTGTGGCTGGAATTATTAAGTGTGGGGAGAGAGTGTGGGTTCTCAGGTCAGCAAACAATGACAGATCGGGAGACATCGTACCGTTCGATAATAATCTAATTGCTACAAGTCTTGATGGTCGTACCACAGTGGAGGACACATATGTAAGTGCTCTAGTTATGGGCCATAAGTTGGTCAAGGAATTTAAGCATTATATGGAGAACTACGACACTGGAAGATTTCTTTTCGAATTGCCTACCAATCAGTTGTCCAATGGGATGCAATCGAGGGACAATTTCATGAGTGATGAAACTTATTTTTGGGATGCATTGGAGGTTGAAACAGGACTTATGTATGATTTGTTCTATACAAAGGCATCCATAATCTATACCAAGTGTGGGTGTGTTATGCGCTGCATCAGTTTCATTTGTACTATGTGTGTGTCGGTAGGATTGTTTTGGGTAATATCCAGGAAAGAGAAGTTGCATAACAAGCAGTACTACAACGACTTCATAATTGGTGTTACCATCACAGGGGTGCTGCTTGTAGGAGCTCTAGTGTTGGAGATTTATGCAGTGATGGTAATATTATCTTCTGATTGGACAATGCTTTGGCTAATTGAGCACATGAAAGGAGAATGGGTGATCCAGTTGAGACAAAAATTCCCTTGGTTTTACCAAAAGAAGAAATGGTCTGAGAAGGTAGGGCAATTTGACCTGCTTGGTTTTTGCTTAAAAAAAAACGAGCCTGCTAGGTTTTCTTGTATTAGAAGCCTACTTAGACCTTTGGGATTTGAAGACAAGTTTAATTGGTACATGCATCAAACTTGTGTGGATGTACCTCCTAATCTATATAGGATGATTTTAGACTACTTTCATTATTGGAGTAGTCCGAATGTACCAAGACTAGATGAGATTGCTCAAGCTAGCTTAATATCCACCGTGATGGTCTTACATCCTCAACTCCCTGCTTTTTACGAGCTAATCGTTATTTTTTACTTGGCAACAGAAATGTGTCACCATTTGAACTTGAATGATACTTCCCAACAAGGTGCGAACTCCTTTGGAGGTGGTGACCAAATTAAGGAAACATGCAGAACTTTGTCGCATTACATGATGTATCTTCTTCTCATGTGCCCTTCAGCATTGCCCATTGCTCTATCGGACACTGAGTTGGCAAACTTGATCCATGAGCTCAAAGTGTTTCTTAATGATGCACAGAATGAAAAAGAAGCTTGTGAAAGGTTGAAAGATTATTCCATACAATTCCAAGACCCCAAAAATCTACGCCGCATATTACTTGTTGCACAACATTTTGTCAGAAATTTCTTGGGATGGGAAACACTGAAATCCCTGTGGTTAGGAATGCTGGGCTATGCAGCAATTAAGGGGCAAAAAAATCATCATCTTGAACAACTCAGACAGGGAGGCGATTTTCTCACTTTCTTGTGGTTCTTTATACCGCAATCTAATATGTTGGATACAATTGACACTGCGCGAGTGTGTAGAAAAATAAATAATCAAGTGACTCAGCTTATGACGAGTAACATTGATAGTTATGCAGTTTAGAAATATTATCAATATGGGAATGGTTGCTTCTTTTGGAGGTCCTTTTTCAATCTTACGGACAATATGGGGAATGTTAAGAATGATTGCATCTTCAATAATAAGCCGATAATTGAATGGGAATCAATAGCAGAAGTTGTGAAGACCAGAATCGCCTTTTGGGTGAAGCAAGGATGGAAGACAAAAGATTTCACTATCAATGAGTTCATCTTCAAGTTACGACAGGTCACAGGTAATGGATCTCTATTATGACATTGGAATGATAATTTGTAGGTGCTTGGGAATGTTTAACTTCAATTTTAGTGAACTTTAGATTTTAGTGTGATTTTAGACTTCAGTTTTAAGTAGTAGTCGTAAATGTGTTTGGTGAAAAATAAATTATAACTTTTAGTAATAGTGGCCGATAACAAATCAAAACTTTTAGTAATAGTGTTTTTGTAGAGTGTTTGGTTGAAAAGTGATTTTTGGTTGTGTAGTTGTGAGTAAAAAGTAAAAAGATAAGAAAAAAATACACATTTTCTTACTTTTACAAAAACAGGACTAAGAAAGTTGAAGTTTAAAATAATAATAAAAAAAATAAAAAATAAAAACCAACCCCTGTTTGGCACAACTTAGCTTCTTCTCTTATTATTATTTAATTTTTTTCCTAAAAAAAAAAAAAAAAAAAAAAAAAAAAAGAAAAAAAGAGCGCAACTTTTGAGTTGCCCCAAACAAGCCCTTTCTATTGTTTGTGCTGTGGCTAGCTAGAAGGATGGTTTTTGCCTGTCTCCTTTTTGTTGATGGAATGAAAAACTAGGTACCCTGTTTTTGTTGGTCTTTTCTGGTTTATTTGTTTTTTTGGTTTGTGCTTCCATTTGATTCGCTTTTTATTTTAGTGTCAACCTAATTGAGATGATGAGGCTTGTGAACTATGATTTTGTCAGCACTTTCCCCTTTTCTTTCTATTTTTGTATTTTGCTAGATTGTTCTAACTCAATGGATCAATAATATTTTTCTTTCATTTTGCTGGTAGAAAAAGAAAAGAAAGATACTATCAATAATAGATACTTCAATTTTCCTAAAATACACATGGTGTGTACCGTAAAAATTTATGAATGTGTATTGTTAGTTACCAAGGTGTACATTAAACATTCGTTGTATGGTCTTATTAGGCTGTGACTTTTTGTTGTGGTCTAATGCCACAAATGTTCATAACTTATACTGGAAAAAAGTCCTAACAAAAATTCCACAAAATCTAATAACAAAGCCACAATACAAATATTTGTAACTAAAGTAACATATGTTCATAACTAACACTAAAGGATTACATAACATGTATGCACGATATATACAAATTGAAAAGTTCCATCCTATCTAATCTTTTTAAACTACCAATAATACCCATGTTCCAGCCACAGGTAGTCACATTCTCTCTCACTCACTCTCGCTCTCACTCACTCACTCACTCACTCACTCTTAGAGACGTGAGGAGTGTCAAGGCCTTATTTTTGTTAGAGGAACTGAAATAACCATACCATAGCAATCCCCAAAATATGTGCAGAAACATACCATAAATATAGCCCCCTTAATGTTGCTGGAATAGACCATTTTATTTTCTAGATGACAAATTCCATCCTTGAAACAGTGTTGAACTAGTAGAGAACTTAGATTTCAAGATAATGGTTGGCCTAATAATTCAAGATGAATAACATTAATGTAAAATACCGTACGTACATTTGTTTCACATGATTAAACTATGGAAGAAAAAATTAAAACCAGAATGAAAAGAAAAGGAAATTAAGAAAATACGAAAGACCAGTTAAATATTGATCATCTGAAAGAGCAGAATTGACACCCTTGATTGGTGCAAATAATCATACATTAATGGACTTGTAACGATTGAACAAAAATTAAAAACATAATTTATGTGATGCTTACATAACCATCTATACGGATAATTTCTATGCTACATAATTATCTATATTACTTGTAGTAAGCTGTGTCACCTGATTATTAATTTGTCTGCCCACTTTTGCGGCATCAATCCTATCCAATATATTAGATTGGGGTATAAAGAACCATAACAAAGTGAGAAACTGGCCTCCTTGTCTAAGCTGTTGAAGATGATAATTTTTGTCCCCTTTAATTGCTGCAAACCCCAGCATGCCCAACCACAACGATCTCAGCCTTTCCCATCCCAAGAAGTTTCTCACAAATTTTTGTACAACAAGTAGTATCCGGCGTAGATCGTAGGGGTCATGTAATGTTATGGGATAATCTTTTAACAATTCACAAGCTCTGCTTACATCCTCCTCATCCTTAATGAACATTTTGAGATCATGGATCAAGTTTCCTAACTCGGTGTCCGAAAGATTGATGGGCAATGCCCAAGGGCACATGAGGAGTAGATACATCATGTAATGGGACAAAGTCCTGCATGTTTCCATAATTTGTTTTTCATGTCTAGAGGAGTTAGCACCTCGTTGGTCAGTAATATTCAACTCCAAATGGTAGCAAATTTCTGTTGCCAAGTGAACAATCACGATTAGCTCATAAAAAGCTGGAAGATGAGGATCTAAGACCTTCATGGTGGATATTAAGGTAGCTTGAGCAACCTCATCTAGTTTCACTACACTTGGCCTACTCCAATAATAAGCGTAGTTTAAAATCGTGTCATATAGATTAGGAGGTACAACCACATGAGTCTTATGCATGTACCTATCGAATTTTTCTTTAAGTCTACAAGACAACATAGCAGGCTTATTTTGCTTAAAGCAAAAACCCAATAGGTCAAATTGCCCTACCTTCTTAGACCATTTCTTTTGTTTGTAAAACCAGGGGAATTTTCGTCTCAATTGGATCACCCATTCTCCTTTCTTGTGTTCAATTAGCCAAAGCATTGTCCAATCAGAGGCTAAAATTACAATGATTGCATAAATCTCCAATGCTAGAGCTCCAAATAGCAACACTCCTGTGATGGCGACGTCAATCATGGAGTAGTTGTAGTGCTCACCATGCCAGTTCTCTTTCCTACATATAGCCCAAAACGATCCTACCAACACAGACATAGTACAAACAAAGCTGATGGAGCGCATAACACACCCTCGCTTGGTATACATTATGGATGCTTTTGTATAGAATAAATCATACATAAGTCCTATTTCGACCTCCAATGCATCCCAAAAATATGTATCATCACTCGTGAATTTTTCCCTCCATTGCACCTTCGTTGACAGCTGATTAGAAGGAAATTTAAAAACAAATCTACCAATGTCGTAGTTCTCTATATAACGCTTAAATTGTTTGACCAACTTCTGCGCCATGACTAGAGTTCTTACATACTTGTGTTCCTGACCATCAAGACTTATGTCAGCTTGCTTTTTAAATGGTACAATGTCTCCCAAGTTGTTATCACTCGCTGACTTGAGAACCCACCACACTCTCTCCACATAAGAAATAATTCCAACCACGAAAGCTGGGAGTGACAAATATGAAAACCAAGAATATTTTCTCCAAGACATAAGAATGACACAAATTGCCACAGTAGCTTGAACACCCAGTACCATCAAGTGCCTCAACCACAACTGATTATCTTCTAAAGAATAAGCTGTTATGGTATTTGGGCCACCAACATGTAGCAAAAGCAGAGGTGCCCATATTGCTGGAAATACATTGTTATTGTTATCACCTAGGGCATCAGATAGCTTGCTAAGGCCAACAATTGCTACCCAATCAGTGAGTAAGTAGGCCAGCCAAACGACAACATTGATCCACAGTGACGACATGTACTTCCTGCGGTTGCTAAAGACAAAAAGAATGATTTGAAAAGCAAGACTGAGGAGAACTAGCACTCGAACATCCCACATGTCCCATAGTATCCTCAACAATGTTGGAATTGGATCCATCACACACCTATCTTCTTTATCAATATCAACATATGAAAAAAAGTTAATCAGTTCAAGCTATATATTTTGAGGTTAATTAGCCATGCAAATTGTTCAAAAAGTTTCAGATGTTCAAGTGCAATAACAAATCAATTATCAAATGAAAACAAAACAAAACAAAACAAAAAGTACTATTAGATTGTTGCCGGTAAAAGAGCCAAAGTAAGCAATTTAACCACATCCACGATCTTTTGACAACCACCAGATCATATTATAAGCCAAAGTACGTGAAATTCAGTAATGCTTTTTCTTATGCAAATACTAGATTAATTTTTCCAAACATTTATGCAAATACTTAGATTAGTAACCCTAAAACTTGAAAGTAGCTGGAAACAAAAGGAACACCAAAATTAATAGAATAACTCCTCAATTTTCATCTATGGAACACCAAATTAACTTGGGTTGTTTCTATTTAAGAATTACGACCTTGTGTAATTGCAATGATTTTACTTAATATATGTTGCTAAAAATTCTGTTTATTCATAGTTGTTAGTTTCTTCTTGTAGCTAAGATGTCAAAAAAAAAGAAAAAAAAAAAAAAAAAAAAGTGTAACAAGCAGATTAAAAGAACTCACCTTTGGCTCATCAAGAAGCCAAGAACAGGAACAAAAGAGCCAAACACAATTAAGTATTGTTTCATGGCACATCTTCTATGGATTAATTGAATGGCTCTCATGAATTGGGATAATAAAAATCCTCAATAATTTATCTTCATCGATAAAACATTATCCACATAGACCTTTCATTTTTCAACAGCTAAATTACATTCACAACGCCAATTGTTGGGTGCAAAATATTTGGGTGTGTTTAGAAAGAAAAAATGACAAGACCAACTTGAAAACCAAAATGAGAGAAAAAACAAAGGGACCAAGAGAAAGAACTGAGAGAGCTAATTTGCCTCTCTTGATAATTGTGTAATTTTTCTTTCATCAAATATAAAAGTGCTCAAAAATCATCCCTAGAGCATCTCCAATCGTTTCACATTTTCTTTCGTCAAATTTAATTTGATGAAAAATTAAAGTGCTCAAAAATCACCTATAATCCTTTTATCAAGTGTTCATCAAATCAAAGAGAGTAAATTTTTTGTATCAAATTAAAAACTCATCAAATCGTTAATAAAATTTGAATTTGATGAATTTTTTTTTTAAAAAAAAAAAAAAAAAAGCATCGGAAATGATTTTTATTCATCAAATTTGATGAAAGAGAGAATTTGGGATAAGTGGGGAATTTTAAAAAAGGTTTTGACGAAAGAATTAGTTTTTT
Organism: Camellia granthamiana; assembly: GCA_036172215.1. Taxonomy (NCBI): domain Eukaryota; kingdom Viridiplantae; phylum Streptophyta; class Magnoliopsida; order Ericales; family Theaceae; genus Camellia; species Camellia granthamiana. The sequence goes on from CM069904.1 coordinate 173,021,953, forward strand.
ACTCAAATTTGAAATTAAATTAGATGAAAAAATTGGTGAAACTAAAGATGTGCATGATAATGTTTTATTATATAATAAATAAATAAATAAATAATCCAAAGTAAAGTTCTTCCTTTGTCCATAAGAAAAGGTTCAGAAATATGATATAGTTCCACAATTAATTTCAAAAAATTAAGATAAATATGGTTCCATGAAAACTAAATAAATAAATAAATCAATGGGTTCAACTGGACTAGATAGTTGAGATCGTAGCAATCATTAAACAAAGCTTTTTACCAATAAGAGTTTATTAAAAGATTTCACTAGGTCAAGTCTGGTTCAGTTGAACTTATAAATCAAATCCATAAATAAAATGGAGAGGGAAAGAAAATACCTTTGTAATGAATGAGGATTGATGTAAGATCAAAAACACACACTAATGATGTTTGAGTTAAGCCTCCAATTTCTCCATCTTCGCTCACTTTCACTAGCGTTTTTTCAAAGCTTAAAAACCAGCCGACTAAAACGAATAATTGCAGTTTGGTCTCAAAACACTTTGCTCTTTTTTTGTTCCTATCTAAAACGCCAAATTGGAATTTGGTTGGATTAATTTAATCTATTAAAATATATAATTGGTTAAATATTATATTTAAATTATAATTTTTTTTTTTTTTTTACTTATAAAATTGTGAAATAATTAAAAAGTTCATCTCAAATGGAATTTTTTTAGTTAAGTTAAAATAATCAAAAATATCATATTAATTTTTTTTTTTCCAAAGAAAGGATGAGTTTTTTTTTTTTTTTTTAAAGCTTTGTTAGTATTTTAATCAATTTTTTTTTAATATTTCAGATGTACTTTATCTAAATATATTTAAAAAGGTTAAATATTTTTGAATAAACTTAAAGAAATTCAATAAATACAAAAAATATATATACTATTTTTTTGTATTTTCTTTTTTGCATTTAGTGAATTTTTAAAAAAAAATTACAAATTTTATATTTTTTAAATTTATCTAAATTAAGTGGCTCTAAAAAGTTTTTTAAAAAAAATTTAAAAATCAATAAAACTAAAAAATAGAGATTAAAAACTCAAAATTTATTTTTGAAAACTGTTAAATCAAACATATAGTTTTAAAATATAATTTGAGGATCCAAAAATTTTGGGCCTTTCTAATTTAGATTGAGCCTTCTATAAAAAAATAAAAATAAAAAACTTAGGATTTTAAATTCAAGTGGCCTTTATTATTATTATTATTATTATTATTATTATTATTATTATTATTATTATTATTTTCTTTTTTGTTTGTAAAGACTAATACAAGAGCTAAATTAATTTTGGGACCATTTTTCTAGCTATTTTTTGGGGGGCCCAACGCGGCTGATTTGTGAGTTTTTGACTTAAAGTCGGTCGTGACTAATCAAGTGTGTGAAAAATGCCAATGAAATCACATGAAAATTATTTATTTATTTATTTATTTTTAAATGAGTTGGCAAGAAGCATACATTTGGAACGGATGAAAGTGTTGTGTGTGGTTCATGTTTGGATTTGAACTTGAAGTTAAAATTCTCAACCTCACACACAACACCTGTTGTATGTCATAAACATTATCATCTTTGGACGAGTTTTTTAGAATTTTATTATAGTTTATGTTCAATGATGGGTGATACCATATTTTTAGGTTTTTTTTGTCTTCAATTTGAGCTCTCAAGAAAAATTGTGTGATGCCATGTTTTTAGGTTTGTTTGTCAAATATTTTCTAGCATCTTTGATAGAAGAATTTTTTTTTTCTTTTCTTCTTTCCGCCGCGGTTCATCTTGTTCTCAATTAGAATTAGTATGAGACAAGTCCCCCCTCCATAGTAAGACCCAAAAGTTAACATTGACAGAAGATGAATGATAATTTTTCCAATTCTTTTTCTTTTTCCTTTTCTTATTTTATTGCTAATTATTTATTAGGAAAATTACATGATCATCCCAAAAAATTATTAAAAAAATATAATAAGTTTGACAAGTTTAATATAACTACACCAACCTCCTTTTTGGCAAGACTAAAAGAGACGTGAACAAACAAAATAAAATAGACATTCCAATATAAAAGAGATAATAACACAATTTTTTCAACCATATGACTAATGAATGACTCATGAATATAGAGTTTAGTATTTTGTGAATTAAAATCTTAAAAAAAATATGCCAACTTATTGGGCTCAACTCAATGTATTATCTCTAAACCTGAAAGAATGTGTAACTTACCCTTATTTATTTTAAACCTGAGCAGATTTATGACCCATTCAACACAAACAAGTCAATAAAATCAACAATTTTAACAAATGTATCATCTATTTACTGCTTGAGACCTAAGAGCTGACAATTGTTTTAGGAGGTTAATAATTGTACCATTTTGCTCAGAGGCCCCTCTTTCTACCTAGATTGATTATTCACAATCTTTTTGTTTCTATGTACAAAATAGACATGGAAATATGAACTGAACACCCAATGCAACAAAAAAAGAAAAAGAAAAGACATTTTGATCATTTTTCAGAAAAGGGCTAATTGAGATCGATGTCGATGCGTTCGGGATTTCCCCGCTCAGTCTGGTTGTCGACAAGCTCAACACCCAGCTGGCCTTTGTCACCGGCACCAAATGCATATAATTTACCGGATTCAGTGAGTGCAAAAGTGTGGGCATTCCAATAGACGGAATTGGTGAGGCTGATCTGTACTATTCGCTCCTTTGCTTGCTTCAGCGATGTTACTATGTCTGGGCTTAGAACATTTGTGTGCCTAATCACCTGGAAAGAAATGGAAACACAGCCCAATTATCAGTACACGTTGGTTAAAGTGGGGAGGTTACAAGATAAATTTCTCTCTCTCTCTCTCTCTCTCTCTCTCTCTCTCTCTCACACACACACTAACACATTATAGAGCTCCCATACACACTTGAATGTAGCCAAAGGGCCGAAAGTGCACATGCAGAAATGGTCATAACCAAAAGGGCAAGAGAGTTGCACGCACAACGCTACGAACTCACAAAACAATCAAAACACAACTTTGGTTGCTTCTAAACCGGTCAGCAAGCATATTGAATTGCATAACTGCTACACTATCAATGAAATTACACAGAATTTACAAGTGAAGATCACGTTGTACTGTAGCGATCATGTTCAGCAAGAATTACAATACATTCATAGCCATACATATAACACATAATAACATGAAGGAACTTGAAAAGATGGAAGGCATGATGTGCTTTGAGAAAAAAAAAAAAAAACTATTTATGTTACCATAGAAGCATTCACAAAAATCCTAATGTTGCAAATGATCCAGGAATCAAACAGATGTTTGCATTTCATTAAGACCAAAGTTTTAAAAGGCATTATACATGTGAGTCTAATGCAAAACACATCAAGACTTTGATTTCTAGGTGATACTCTCCAAAGGCTTGCGCATCACAATTTGAGATGTGCACTTTGTATGCCCTTTGTACATAAGCATATGGAGAGGTTGTCTTGTGAAGTTAAATTAGTTTAAACCTTAAAAAGAGAGAGAAAAAAAAGAAAAAAGAAAAGAACATCCTTTGTAACTATATTTCATGAAAAAATAAAGTAAATAATCAACTAAGAAAAAACACAAAGCTAAGGCTCAAGCAAGAAACTCGGCAACTGAACTTAAGAAAGTCGATTTCACCTTTGTTGAGGGCAAACTTCCTTTTCTATGGTGAAATGTTTGACGCATTGAGGATACAATTTATTTATACCTTTATATTTAATTTTTAATACACTTTTTTTACTATTTTAAAAAAATTTACTTATTTACTAAATAGAAAAATTCAAAATGCTTACACCTTGCACCTAGAGGCACAAGGGGTGTTACAAGTTACACATTACTTTACTTCAATAAACATCGATGTATAAAAATCACCTTATATAGTGTTCACTAGTTAGAGAGTAGCATATACTTCAGGACTTCTTTATAAACTTGGGAAATTATGCAGAACCTAACAGTCAAGCCAATAAAGCATGTTTTAATTGTACTAGAAAACAGCGTAGGAGAAAAGCCATACCTGCCCATCAAAAACACCAGTGTTATGTCCAAGACTAGATGATTCTCCACATCCAAATGAGAACACATCACCATCTTCAGACACCACAAATGTTGTGTAATCCCCAGTAGCAACATGAACAGCTTTGACCCCACTCAACGCCTCTACCACCTTAGGAGCTGATTCACAGTCTTCGTTCCCATGTCCCAAACATCCATAACGCCCCCAACCCCACGTACAAACCCTTCCATCCTTCCCCACCACAGCAGCATGCCATGCACCGGCTGCAACCACTACAGGCTGAAGATTCAAAGTCCGAAACTGTTCAATCAATTTTGGGTACTTTTCATCAGTTCTTGTTCCATGTCCAAGCTTCCCACCCAAGCCACATCCAACAGAATACACCGACCTGATCATATTATCAAAAGAACAACAATATCTAAGCATTTATGTATAAAGGACACTACGTGTGTGAAATTTAAAATAACAGTTATTTGAAGTACTTGGATCTGAGAAAATTAAAACAGTAGAGCAATTATTGTGTTTTGAGGATACTTTGCAAAAAGAAAAAAGCATGACAGTCTCAGGTGTAGAATTATATAGTAGTATAGATGAAAATTAATTGCACAAAGCGGGGGCGGGGAGCAATGGCATAAAGAAATTTGTAAGGTTGGAAGCCCCAAACCGTGTATATATTTTGTAAACTAAATACATAAATATATTCTTTTCTTCTTTTTTTTTTTTTCCATGTAGTTGTAAATATGTGTTAAAATATGAATAAATATTAGAGATTGATGAAAACTACAAATTGACTTTGTTAAGAATAAATAAATATTATGAAAATAGAAACTACTAGAATAAACTTTTGTTGTTTTCGTTTGTTTATATGAGACTTCTATGTTTGAGAGGTTCTATTTGGAGTGAGTTTCTTCACCAACGGAAGCACGTTTCTTGGTAGTGCCGAATCGCATTTCTGAGTAAGAAATGTCACTCAAGTGGGAGTTTCCTGCTACTAAGATATGAAACATTATATTTGAAAACTTTTATCAAGGTCAAGAGATGAACAAGAAGCTCACATGCCACTAGGTTGACATGCCAAAGCAAGAAGGTAACAGTATCCAGCTGCAATTTGAACCACCGGTATATTCTCCAGTGCCCCGAGTAAAGGATGGGGTTCCAAATCATTTGGCTCAGTTTGGTGACCAAGTTTGCTTTCATTTCCCCAAGAAAACGTATAAACCCTTCCTTCTCTTGACAACACAGCAGTGAAGAAATTTCCAATTGCCGCTTGCACCACAAATATGTTTTTCAAAGACTCCACGAGCTGTGGGGTAGTAACTAGTGTACTTCCTTGAGCCCCATACTCTGCTTCCCCAAACGAGTCTTTCCCAAAGGCATATACCTGCCCCGAATCACTAATTAGCATTGTCCGGCCAGCCCCAGCAGCTGCTTGAATAATACGAACACCTTGAAGTGATCTGCAGCAGAAAAGATCCAATTAATTTTCCCTGAACTGACCTAAGAAGCACAGACACGACACAACATTGCCACACTGACACAGAAATTTTCAAAAATGGATGACATGACATGTGGCAAACACATGCAAAATATATAATTATATATTTGTTATATGTCATAAACAAGAATAAATAATTATTATATATCATACATATGAATATTTAAGTCAAACATAATAATTTTTAAAGTCTAAAAGAGAAGACGTACAAATTTACACTTTTTTATTTGTCATCGGATTCCAAGTTCTTTTATTCAAATTTGCAATGTATTTCATGTGTGTCTCAATGTAGGGAAGTATCCAACGAGTGTCGTGTCGATCTTCTTAGAAGTGTCTATGCTTCTTAAATGGGAACCGATCTCCTATATTCTGACTTCTACATTATCAGGCCTAAAATTATAAAAAGTTAAGCAACCTGATTTGACGAGGCCGCCACTCCTCTTCCGTAGTGCCATGTCCAAGCTGTCCCGAGCTGTTAGACCCAAATGAGTAAACAACTCCATTAGAAGTCACAGCGATACTGTGACCTGGCCCTGCTATTGCTTGCGATTTTTCTCGCCTTGAACACACTTCTCCAGCCAGCAAGAATCTCAGGACCAGTTTCCATGAGCCCCCACATCTTTCCTTCAAATATTGACGTTCATCAGCTGTCATTGGCTTAAATATAGCTCTCTTCTGACACATGTCGAGAGCAGCAAGCTCTGATAAGGACAGCTCATGATCAGGGGCAAACTGGGCAGGCTGTCTAAAGAAGGAACACGTCGCCTGCAACACACAATCACAATTCAATCAGCAGCATCATCAATTCTAACATTGACAAAATAGTCCGCTATTAGAACAGAAAGAAAAGGAGCACTTGCCTCTAGGCTCGCGAGATCATGAGGATCCAAATTACACGCGGTGAGGACATGAAGAACAATAGAGGGACTCGCAGACAATGGGAACTCCCCGGGACTTGCAACGCCAAAGCAATGTCGTTGTTGTCGTAGAAATGCCGGTACACCAGAGGTGACAAGAGCAGCAATTGACTGCTCGGGGATATTACAGTATTGAATAGGTGGGGTTCCACGCGTTGTGGCATCCATGGGCACTGCTTAAGCGTGCAGTGCCCAGACTAGGCAGAGAAGATCTAAATGATGGAAATGAAGTGAAAAAATCACTACATTGAGTTGATTGGACACTACAGAATGTAAATTTGAGCTTCAAACTTTATAACTAATTAAACATACAAGTGAGAATTTTATGAAAAAGTATCTACCTTAAATAATGTACCGGTCAGCAAATTTCAGGTATCACACCTACATACAAAACACACTATCATAAACACACATTTTTTATGGGACCTAAAGTGGAAAAAAAACACAATGTGAACCAAGTAACTGCATAAATTTTCTTCATTTGGTATATAGAATTGATCAAAAGCTAAATTGACAGGCACTGTAAAATCATTGCTACAAACTAATAAAACAACTATGAAAGATCCAAAAATAAACGTAAAAAAGGTGACTGAGTGCACGAGGCTCCTGCTAAAGTGGGACCCCAAATTGGAAAGTACAATGTGATGCAAGTAAGCGGACAATTTTTCCTCATTTGGTATATATAATCATTAGATGAAGTAGAAGATGAAAAGACAACTAAACCACATGCACTAAACTGATCAAAAGCTAAATTGATGTGCACCATGATTGCTACAAACTAATAAAATAGGTATGCAGGATCAAAAAATAAACATACAAAAGAGCGACACGAAGCTCCGCCTAAAGCATGATCCTGAAGTGGAAAGCACAATGTGAACCAAGTAATAGGAAAAAAATTCTTCATTTGGAATATAGAATTGTTAGATGAAGTGTAGAAGATGAATAGATAACTAAACCACATGCACTAAACTGATCGAAAGCTAAATTGAATGATTGCTACAAACTAATAAAATAGGTAAGGAGGATCCAAAAATAACCATAAAAAACACAAAACTCCCCACGATAGCAATCTCTCCCCCTTTCTAGAGGGACTATTTCTGTGACTCAAATTGCGTCACCAGGGACACTAAAGGGAAGTTACTGTTGGGCCAAGCCGCCCTTTGTCCAAAAATAAATATATAACTGGAAAGAAGATAACATTCTGTGAGTCCATGATACGATTTCATGTTGGGGAGAAACCAAAAACAGCCCGATTCAGATCATCCAAATCAATAAAGCACAAGAAACTTGAAAATATGATCAAACAAGTAAATCGAACTGAGAACCAATTGATGCACCAAAAAAGAAGAAATCTGTCACATGAAGAATACTAATCCTTCAACAAAGGATATTTCACAACCAAAAGGAAATGAATTTCCACTTCGATTCACAAACAATCATCATACATAACAATGAAACCCAATAATTCAGATTCAATAAATCAAAACAAACCAATTAGATACAAACCCAGAAAAGAGATTGAAGTTAAAAAAAATTCTTCACAGGAATCAACCACATAAAATCTGATCTTTTAACGTGAAAAAGATCAAATGATGATCAGACCATATCAGCTAATTCTACAACTCATCACGCAACCCAAGAGACAATAGATTTAAGTAAAAGTGAAAATTTATCATAAAAAACAGAACATAATCACAAATGGGTAACTGCTGAATCTGCACATTACATGTCATAGAAACCCAAGATTCCTCAAAACCCATGTGAAATCCGTCAATTATTCCCGATGGATTCACCGAAAACAGCAAAATTTCAGATCAAATTGAAGAGTATGGAAAGGGGTATCTGATCAAAACATATTCAAGACTCTCTGAGGTGATTGTTTCTCTCAGGAAAATAGTGAATCAAAAGGAATAGAAAACAAAGGGATTGTTGATGGGATGTTTTTGGAAGAATTGAGAAAGAGAAAAAGAAAGAAAGAAAGAGAGAGAATTTCGATGCTTTTGTTGGGAGTGAATGAATATATATATATATATTTTTTTTTTTTGATTTATATATTGTGAATTGGTTGGTTGTCATCTGTACGTTTATTCAAGGGACGAGACGAGACGAGGTGTCTCCCTCCGGTGCTTATAGTTCAAGAAGCCTGCCAATGTGCTTACGCTACACACGCCAGCTTATTTTGAGAAGTAATTGAAAATTAACAGCTTGCTTAATTTCATTTTTTTTTAAAAACACTTTTTTAAAATTTTTCTTTCTTATTTTTCATAATTTTTTATTTTTATTGAATTGTTTTAATATTTTAAATATTTTTTTTATTTTTAAGACACACCTAATATAAATATACCTAAAAAATAAAAAAATTATAAAAAAAAAAGTCTTTTAAAAATTTACTAAATATCAAAAATATATATATAAAAAGTCAGTACATTTTTTGTATTTTTATGTATTTATTAATTCTTTAAAATATTTTTTCACAAATTTTTTACTTTTTAGATACATCTAAGTAAGGTGCATCTAAAAAGTAAAAAAAATGTTTAAAATTTTAAAAATATTCACTAAAAACAAAAAAACACGAAAATCAAAAAATTTAATTTTCAAAAAACTTAATTCAGAAAACTCAATCCAAACACAATAAATTTAATTATTTTTTAAAAATTATATTAAAAAATAACGAAGTAATGTGACTTAAAAAGTCATATGTCAAAATAAGCTTATATATCACTACAAACTCGACATAAAAATTTAGAAATTTTTTAAAATTTTATATTAATAAATCAAATTCATTTCATATGTGAATTTATATTTCATCAATTTAATATTTACTATCCAAATCTATTTGGGAGTACATTTTAGATCGCAAATTCTTAGGCCTTAGTTTTTTTGTTGGTATATATACACATCATATATAGGATGTCCCCAGGTTGAATGATAATCTGTGTGATGTTGTAAAGTGGACAGCATCCTCGTCTGGTGTGTTCACAGTGGCATCTGTGAGAGCTTGGCTTCAGAAAAATTCTGGACCGAGCTTACAGGTTCCTAGGATGCTATGGAATAATCTGGCACCACCTAAAGCCCAATTCTTGTGTTGGTTGGCTTGGAGAGGGAGGGTCAAGTCTGCAGTTGTTCTGCAAAGGCTAGGGGTGTTAGGGGGTAATGCGAATGTTGCCTGCCCTTTCTGTCTTGCTGCAGAAGAATCAGTAGATCATCTGTTTGTGCAGTGTCCTGAAATATGGAAGGTTTGGGGAAGGTTGCTGCAGTGGTGGAATTTATACTGGGTTTCTCCTGCTACAGTGGATGGAGTTCTTTCTTGGTGGCTGGGAACTAAGCATAGGAAACTAGTAAAGAAAATCTGGGTGATGGTCCCAGTGGCAATGCTGTGGTCAACATGGAGGCTTAGGAATGAGATTGTGTTCAAGGGTCATCTTCCAGATATGATGGAGCTTGGTGAGTTAGTAAAAGTGAGGGTGGGGTTGTGGGTTCGAGCTTCATTGCCTTCTGTCCATTACTCAGTGCATCACATAGTGGAGAACCTGAGTCAGGTGCTGTTATGCATCTGAGATGATTGGAGAACCTGCGGATCATATCAGGTATGCTGTGTTTTGTGGTGTCTATGGGGAGTTACTGCTGCTATGGCTGTAGTGCTGCTGTGCTGTAGGGTCTGCTGTCTTTGGTGATCAAACAGAGGTCTCCTCTTTCACAGAGGTTTGCTTTAGTATGTATATGCAGAGTTGCCTACTTTAGAGGTGAGAGATGAACTCGAGCATCTGTTAGATGATGATAATGATATGGCTGAAATGTATTTAACAGAGAAGTTTGCTGGTCACTCAATGGACCACACATCCTTAAAGGAGGAATTATATGATGAGGCACTTGAGGATGATGAAGAAAGAGGATGGAGGGGTAATTGTGTTCTGCTGCAGGATGGATGGTTGCTGAGGTCTACTATTCATGAGGCTAGAAGTTCCAAAGTTGTTTGCTGCAGAGATGTTTGCTGAGTAAGAGTTGTCAAGTGCTGTGTTCTGCTGCAGGATGGAGGGGTAATTGTGTTCTGTCTGTATGAATGTTTTTTTAGGTGTATGGGAGATAAGTTGGTGTGTTGTTGAAACCTTACTGTTTGTCCTGTTTTTTTCTGTAGTTCCTTTGGTTTGGTCTGGATTGGTCTCTCACCAATTCTCACCAATTCCAGGCTTTGTTGATGTCTTTTTGCATGTAAGGTGCCTTTTTTCATCAATAAAGCTCTTGTTTTTTTGCTGATCAAAAAAAAATATATACACATCATATATATGTATGTTTTTATTTAAAAAAATAAATAAATAATAGATAGTCCCTAAATATTATACATCAAAGTAAATTACAAATATAATTTTTAAATTTTATTTAAAATACGAAATTAACAAAAAAATAAAAAATAAAAATTGTAACTATTTTTCTATACAACAATAAAATTACCATGATTATTAATTGAAATATATTTATGACATTATTAAAAACTGTTAATTGACTTAATAATTTATTATAAAATGAGTCATTTGTTATGTGATTATAAATTTGAAAGGGTGCGATATAATTTTCAGAATCACATGAAATAATTCGTGTTTTAAACAAATCTTAAGGGTTATATTTGTAATTTACTCTTAAAAAATTATTAAGTAGTTTCTAAATATTATGTACTATTATTTACATATTTTCTCAATAAATGAAAAATTACAAAATATACTAGGTGAATTATATCTTTTTGTCTCAATTATCTAATAAAAATGAATTAGCATTATTCTACGGATACAAGACTTCTTCAACTATTAATAAATGTCATGTTTGAATCAAAAAAATAAATAAATAAATGTCATGTTAGTTATGAATTTGTACATTTTGATTTATTCAATTATAAAAATATATCAATTGTATTATGAAGCTATTCAAGTCTAAAAATTTGACCACTTTCTAGACTTAATGATGTGTCAAGAAAATAATTAGTTGATAATTAAATATTCTCTAATTATCAATCAATCATCTTCTTAATATATCATTGGATTTAGAAAATAGGTCTAAAAATAGACTTATATATCATTCTCCTTTTATTATTTCTATCTACACTTCTCTACTATAGTTTTTATATTTGAGGAGATCATAAAGAAAAAGATAAAGTGATATACTTGATAATAGTTAAAAAAAGTTAGTGTAATTAATTCTTAAATTTGTTTCATACATTATTGATTAAGAACACTAGATACACAATATTGTGTGATAGTACACAAAAACTGAATAATTACCTTTTTATCCAAGCTAAGCTAACCCTTTGAATGATGGGTGGTGAAATTAATGTCTATTTGAATCTAAACGAGAATTCTACGGAAAATGGACCACAACACAAGTTTCACACCCAAGGAATCGCTACTTTTGCCTGCTTAGTAATCAACTGAAGAGCACCGGCAGAATAAATGGCTTTTAGCTAACTTGCAACAGAAAGAGAAGACTCCGGTGGTGGTTCGCCACCCAGGAGTACTCCGGCGATCAAGTCAGTACTCAATATCTCTCAAAGATAATCAATAGTGCTAAACTCACTAGCTTGAGCATAAAAAGCATACCTTAGACCCATGGGGGTGCCTCTCTTTTATAGTCAACATAAACCTAGTCCCAATAGAAGCCTAACTTCTATGGACTCAGGATTACTGCTAATCTTGGACTCCCAGTAAGATTAGGATAAACTCTCTAAGAGTCTTATCTTAATACAAACTGAAGTCTTCTCTCATTCTAGGACTCTTGTCCCTCATCCAGGTTGAGTTCCCTTTTCATTCTAGGACTCTTGTCCCTTGTCCACTTATCTCGGATTCCGATATCTTCGGAGATAACCTCGGCCTTGCCGAGATCACCTCGGCGTCACGACCAGGACACGTGGCACCTCGGCTGACACGTCGGCGTCACCTTGCCACGTGTTGGTACTCAGAAAATATATCCCCACAATTGCCCCTAGGTTCTATTACCTCGGCATTCTGAGGTGATGGAACCTACACTGTTTGTTCATCTGTGCCCCTCTGTCCGAGATTAAACTCGCCGACCTCAAAGTTCCCTGGACTTTACTGTCCATTAGTGTCAAGAATCAAGTTTCATGCTTTCCAAGCTGCTTGAAATCGCACCTCCTAGCCGAGGTTCGGGTTCCATTAATTCGTAAACTCCAAGAGCTTTGCAACTGCTCCACTCACACTCTCTGGTGAGTTCCCGATTTCCAGTCATCTATTTGACTCCGGCAATTTTCATATCGACGTTCATTTCACTTGGTAGGTTCATAAACTCTTTACTTGCTATTAAGCTCAATCTTTCATAACTTTTCTGAATCTGTTTACTTGCCATCTGTTGCCTTTTATTTTTGTCTGTCTTTAAGTTTTGAATTGTTTTAATGTCTAGCACTGTTCTTGTCATATCCGCTTTCTGTTGCTAGCATCGTGTCTGAGTCATTACTTTCTTATTCTTCACATACTTACTTAGTGCCTGTGCACTTGGCTTTATTCTTGAACTTTGTCGTCTTCTTGACTATTTTTCTCTTTTTTCATTCAATCCTCTAGCTTTTTCTCTTTCTAACCCTTTTGCTTAAATCCGTCATTGTTCCAAGCTTTCAAGCTTCTGCAACTGTCTTCGTTCCTCTCCTCTGGTGAAGCCTACGTCATTCTGTCATTGTCGTTAGATTTCGGCAATTCTCATATCGGCTTCCCTCTTTCTGGTAAGCCACTGTTCCTCCTGGTTTTATTTCTTGTTGCTTTCCAAGAAGCTCTGCTTCATTGTTAATCACCATTGATGTTTTACCCATTGTTTCCAAATCATCTTCTTGAATACACATTGTTCACACATCTGTTGATTTCTGCCATTGTTCTTGGCTTGACACACCTGTGCAATCTTTTTGTCTTGATTTCCTGATAGCTTCATCACCATTCTTGATTACGAATTACATTCTTGTTTCTGTTTTCTGTGTCTTTTTCCAGATTCTTGTTTTCAATCCTTACCTTCAAACTCTGAGGTGCCAATCGCCGAGAAGAGCCTTGATCAAACTCTTCGGGAGATCGATGCTGAGCTCGAGGCCGAGAAGGCTGCTGAGAAGTCTTCCCAACTATCTTCTATATCCTGCCATTGATGCCGAGTAGTTTTGTTTCCTTCTTTTACTCCTTGTACCTTGTACCTTGTACTTTATCCGTCTTTGTATGCTTTTAATCCGGCCGACGTGCCATTTTTGTAGTCTGAATAATTTGTTTTTCAATATTCAGGCTGAAGTGCTTTCTTTCTTCTTTAAATACATTTCTCTGATTTCTTCTTTGAATGTATATCTTCTTTTTTCTGCTCTTGTATGATTCTATACTTAGAATAATTTGCATATCTTCAAAGTACACCTTGACTGTGCAATCTCTTCGGGTAAAATACCTCTGTCACAACTTCTAATCTTGCTCATCTCGGCCTTGTCCCAACACTTGAAAATATTGTAACAAATATTTTCATAAGTGTTGCTTAGGACTTGTCACTTTCTCAATGTCTTCAGTTTTCCATATTTCAAGTTTTGATAACCTGGTAGTCTCGGCAAGTATGCAGATATTGCTTGAGCTTGACTTTAAACTTGTAAATTTTTCTCAAAATTTCAACAAGTGTTAAACCATCTTCCTTTATCATAACCTCAGCTTAACTTCAGCTTGTAAATTCACACAAAATTTCAACAAGTGTTAAACATCATCTCGGTTTAACTTCAACTTGTAAATTCACACAGAATTTCAACAAGTGTTAAATATCACATCGGTTTAACTTCAACTTGTAAATTCACACAGAATTTTCAACAAGTGTTAAACATTATCTCGGTTTAATTTCAACTTGTAAATTCACACAGAATTTCAACAAGTGTTAAACATCATCTCGGTTTAACCAACTTGTAAATTGTTACAAATTTCAACAAGTGGTAAACATCATCTCGGTTTAACCAACTTGTAAATTGCTACAAATTTCAACAAGTGGTAAACATCATATCGGTTTAACCAACTTGTAAATTGCTACAAATTTCAACAAGTTGGTAAACATATTCTTCTTCTCTCTGCCCCCTGCATGGCTTCCATATACTCCTTTGCGAACGTTATAAAAGGTCTTCAACCTGGCTAACTGCAGTCCAACCTTGTGTGTTTTCTTTTTTATCTTCTAGGATCTGAGATTTGCTCACTGAGCTCTTCTCTTTTCGGACTTAAGTGCCGAGATCTTGTCTGCTAGAATCTTGGATCTGCTCACTCAGGTTGGGCTCTTCTCTTCTCGGACCTACTCATCTAGGCCGAGATCATGTCTTCTAGGATCCGAGATTTGGAATCCGGGATTTGCTCACTTAGGCTGAGCTCTCGTCTTCTGGGGCCTACTTGTCTAGGCTGAGATCATGTCTTCTCGGATCCGGGATCCAGGATCTGGAATCCGGGATCTGCTCACTCAGGATGAGTTCTTCTATACTTGAATGTTATCTCATTGGGAGCGCTCATGCCCCCTGTCTTTGCATCCCTTCTAGAAGGGTCTTCGTTCCTCCACAGGTATCTATCCTTCCATACCTGGAGGTCATTTTTGTTGTAGTATCCGCTTCGATCTGTTGTCTTTGGTGCGTCACCTTCCTGGCCGGCGTCTTTTACTCCGTGACTCTGGTCACGAGTTTCTGTGTTGCGGTTGTCCCCTTCAACGTCGAGGTTGATAGGTCTCCCATTCTCAGCAGGAGCGTTGTCTCCAGTCTAATCCTTATGTCCGTCATTGGCCATCTATTCTTCTTTCTTTCCCACAGACGGCGCCAAATTGTGTGAACGATTTTCTGATCACACTGTCCGCTTAGTGATCAACTGAAGAGCACCGGCAGAATAGATGGCTTTTAGCTAACTTGCAACAGAAAGAGAAGACTCCGGTGGTGGTTCGCCACCCGGGGGTATTCCGACGATCAAGTCAGTACTCAATATCTCTCAAAGATAATCAATAGTGCTAAACTCACTAGCTTGAGCATAAAAAGCATACCTTAGACCCATGGGGGTGCCTCTCTTTTATAGCCAACATAAACCTAGTCCCAATAGAAGCCTAACTTCTATGGACTCAGGATTACTGCTAATCTTGGACTCCCAGTAAGATTAGGATAAACTCTCTAAGAGTCTTATCTTAATACAAACTGAAGTCTTCTCTCATTCTAGGGCTCTTGTCCCTCATCCAGGTTGAGTTCCCTTTTCATTCTAGGACTCTTGTTCCTTATCCACTTATCTCGGATTCCGATATCTTCGGAGATAACCTCGGCCTTGCCGAGATCACCTCGGCGTCACGACCAGGACACGTGGCACCTCGGCTGACACGTCGGCGTCACCTTGCCACGTGTTGGTACTCAGAAAATATATCCCCACATTAAGGATATTAATTTTTTTACTAAATGAATGATTAAATATCTCACATTATAAACCTCACATTCATATAAAATATTTAATTATTCATTTAATAAAAAAATTTAAAACTTATAACATTTTCTCATTATTAATGACCCCCACCCCTCTCCCAGCTTTTCTGCCACTGCCATCAACAAGTTGGGACTTACTCAAGGAACAAATTGAACAACCCACACTAAACCAATGCTTTTAAGCTTGCTATTCTAGCGTTACTTTTTATATTTTGCTCCTTTATGTTTATAGTCATATTTTTACTTTATTTTATATTTGAAGTTTTTCTTAATTTATTTCTAAATGCTAATTTATATCCAAAATTATATAAAAAAAAAAATAACACATTAATAGTAATTCCATATAAAAATATTTTATTATATATAATTCACACTTCTTGTTAGAAAATTTATAAAGAGGTAGTTGTGAATTGAAATAGACTCCATTTTGAATGAAAGGGTGTAACCTTTCATGGTGTCTTTTTGTTTTAAATGAAGGGTCAAACCTCCATCTGAATGAAATGGTGCAAACCTTTTATGGTGTCTCTTTATTTTAAAGGAAGGGTTATGTCCCTTCCTCATACCTTTTCTATTCAAATTGAATAGGTGCCAACAAAGCCTATATAAAGGCAGTCCCATTCCAATTTTGATTGATTCCGAAAATTCATTTTCCTTACCTTCATTTTGCTCTCTTGCGTCCTTTATTCTTCATATTATTTTAGGAAAAATTTCAGAGAGTTATAGAACACAAGATTCTAGTTCGCCGGACAAATTTGTTTGCAATGCTACTACAAATTTGTGAAGATCATTGTATCCTGGGAGATAGACACCACATAACCGTAAGCACCGTAGCGGGGCGAATCTGTCTTAAGGAAAGAGTGTCACTGTTGGCTACATATTTTGTAAAAGCCAATTACAATTCGACACGTGGCAGAATAAGGATATTATGGGAAGAGGATTTAAGTCTTCGATCCTGATCGTACACGTGGCGATGAATATTGGTTCTCACGTGATCTGAGTAGCACTAGATCAGTAAAGAGATGCAAGGTGACGTGGCTCCAACAGTTACTCATATTCGAATTCAAATACAGGAGGGAAGTTCAACTGCAAGTGATGGCGTAGTGGAACTACTTCTAAAGCAGCATGATCAGCGATCATGGAGGAGCAGTTCGACAGTTTGAAGTGCAGTTCGAAGGTCATCCTTGACGAGTATAAATAGCAGGGAAGCCCCCAGAAAAAAGCCCCAGACTCAGATCATACAAACCAGTCTTTACTTCATATTTTCCTTTCCAGTTTTACATTTTCTGTACTTTAAATTCCTGCACTTTAAATACCTGTTCTTTAAATACCTGCACTTTAAATACCCGCACTGCACTTCGATTCATAGGAGTAGTTTCAAGTAGATTCGAGTAGACTGTTGATGTAAACCTCCTCGAGGCTGAGTTTGGACTATTGTAAGTGTTCATTTTAATGAAATACTTCGATTGTTCTTCATATTAACTGTTATTTCCCTTAATTTCTCCTAAGTCACGCCACCAGTAAAAGTCCTCTTCATTGAGGCTGAAAGAACTAAAACACAATCGTCTGATAATTGGTTGGCAATAATTTCTGTAAGGACTAATTGATCCTTGCTGGCACGCTCGCATTTACAAAAATACCCTTCGAAAAGCCAAAAAGCCAACATATATTTTTGGCACGCCCGGTGGGACTAATTAAAATGGCTAGACGAAGACGACAAGGAGAAAATGAACGTCTGGAAGAAGGCGTAGAAGAAGAGGTAGAAATACCTAATCCAGAGGATAATGAGGTAACACATCCTGTGGAGACTCCCATGTTATCAGAACCTATGGTCGAACAGACCAGCACTTCTGGACAAGAACCATATGTTCATAATGTTGGACGAAACCAAGGAATTGGACCATCCACTGTTCCATCTACCCTGCCAACAAATCCATGGGATGGCCTGGTAGAAGCCATGGGACAACAATTAATGAACACAATGGAAAGGTGGGCCACATCCTTTTTGGATCGAATGAATAACCACCAACCAACAAACACAAGACATATAGAGGAAGTTTTAAATGCCCCTCAGCAAAGATTGGTTAGAGATAAACAGCCTATGCAAGTTAATGGGCATTCTAATGGTCAAACTAGTAATCAGAACTATGAAAGACCATCACTTCAGTCTTGGTATGAACCCATTTCGAGGCCTATAGCAGGCCAAAATGCCTCAGTACTCAACAATGAAGCCACACAAGCTAGTGGATCTGGTCAAGTACAAGAAATTGGCGTGAGAATGGTTACAAATCCCATGTTCGAAGCCATACCTGGCACTAGGGGATATAATAATCCTTTGTTCGAATTTATACCCGGGGGGTTGGAGGGTTTTCCTGTAAATAGAAGGGACACAACACCTGTTCCAGCACCTTTCACAGGTCCCTTCGCAGGACAGGCTCAAAGGGGTTACCCATATCCCCAACAGCAACCTGCACCACAGGGGCAACCAGTCCCAAATGTACCACCTTATGGACCAAAGGGACCACAAGCGCAAGTTTGCCCACCAAACCCTGTGTTTGTTCCTCCAGTAGTGGTTCAGCAGGCACAGAACATGGTCCGTAGGGACCAAATTGTTGATATTGTTAGGGAGATGTGTGGACCGATGGCTCGGGGGGTCCAGACTTCTGTATACAGAAAACCATACCCAGAATGGGTAGATAGGGTACATGAATACCCAAGAGAGTTCAGGATACCAGATTTTACCCTTTTTTACGGGACTGGGAATCAATCAACAGTAGAGCATATTGCTCGGTTTGCTGCTCAGTGCGGTGAATTTACTAATCATGACTATATGAAATTAAGATTATTCCCAAATTCCCTAAATGGGGGAGCATTTGTATGGTACATCAACCTTACACCTAGCTCCATTCAAAATTGGCAACAAATGGAAGAGGCATTTCATGCCCAATTCTTCCAGTCGGAGCCAGAGGTTTCTATGGCAGACTTGGCTAGATTGAGTCAAAGGCCTGAAGAAAAGGCTACTCAGTTTATTGCCAGATTTAAAAGGGCTCGAAATAAATGTAGAGTCATACTGCCAGAGCCAGAATTTGTAAGATTGGCTCAAAATGGCTTAGAATTCAGGCTTCGAAAGAAGTTTGACTCAACTGAATTCAGAAATTTGGTCGAACTAACCTATAAAGTGTCTCGATATGAAGCATTACTAGAAAAGGAACAAGATCGAAATAATACCTCGTACAAGACATATTATAGAGATCCAAATTATGAGATAGATGCAGCAGAGATTGTGGGCAAAGAACCTGTGATCTGTGAGGCATTAGTTCATAAGGATACAATAATTGACCAGCAGTTTAAGAAGAAAGACTTTCACAGAAAGTACTCTTTCGATTTAACAAAAGCAGATGACATTTTTGATCATTTGCTTGCAGCCAATTTCCTTAAGTTACCAAAAGGAGTAAAACTACCATCTCCAGATGAACTTAAAGGAAAAGTATATTGCAAATGGCATAACTCTTGGTCTCACTCGACTAAAAATTGCATTGTTTTTCGAGACAGGATCCAAAAACAAATTCGGAAAGGAAGTTTGAAGTTCCCAACCAAAGCGGAAAAGGTCATGGGGATTGATAGCAACCCATTTCCAGAAGTTGGAGAAAGTGCAGCTAATGTGGTTATACCAAATTTCCAGAATTTATCTCTGCAGGAATTGGAAGAGGTCAATGTACAGATGCACATTGCCAACCAGACAACCACCAAGAAAGACACCAGAAACCCACCAGTTATTAGACAAGGTTTCTCACACCAGAAAGAACACTCTGATGAGGAAGCACTAGATGATGATTCCTTAGAAGCAGCTGTAATACAGAGGATGTGTCCCAGGTGCAGGCTGAGTTATAAATGGTTGAAAGGCCTTCCAGTTGATGGGAAGCAATACTACAGGGATGTACAGAGACGTCCTAAATCAACCAATGCTCACAACAAAAGGCCGTATCCGGCTGGTGACAGGCAGCGGCCATTAGTGGTTGAACCTGCAGTGGGCAGAATGCATGCTAATGGCAAGAGACCCTTGTATGAGTCCAGGCCACCTAATTACTACAGAATGGAGAGCAGTCACTCTGAAAGAAGACTGGAGAGGGGTTCAGGTTATGGGAGTAAAGCCAAAGATTGGCCCCCTAGACCAACTTCACGCAGGACAAAAAGTGGCTCCTTCCATCGAAGGTCTGAATCAGGCTCGAAACATGAGGTCAGAGCCAAGCACTTACCTTCACAGCCAGTTTCGAAGGTGGCTTCGAAGGTAGAAGGAAACAGTTCGACATCTGGATCAGTAAGCTCGTGGGTACCTGGGGTCCCAGATTGGTTTGTAATGCAGAACAAACCTAAGGAGGCACCTACTCAAAGGGATGTTGGAAACCAAGGCAGGATGGTCAAGCCTCCTTTGGTGGCCCCGAACAATTGGGTATTGCTTAAACACCCAAAGACAAAGGAACCAGATATGGTCCCAGTCATTTCCAGATCACAAAGAAGGAAAATTCAGCGCAGGTACACCCAGTACCAGCAAGGTCTGAAGGAAAGTGGAGAGAGTTCTTCACTGGTCAAGATAGAAGGAAAGAAGACTTCGAAGTCAGACCATACTCCAAAACTGACTCTACAAAGCAAAGTGGTTTGTAGCAGAGAACAGTTGGCCCAGGTTCATTCTGAACTAAAGGCCAGAGAGAAGTCTAGTTTGGCAGGGTTGGAGAAGACCCTGATGGAAAGTGATAGCGAAACGGAAGAAGAGATTGGCATGAACCAAAAGAAGGAAATGGCAGAAGAAGAAATGTTCGAAGCCTTCATGGCTGAACAAACATTTCTGACTGAAGAGCCAATTGAGAAAGATCCTTCGAAGGGATCAGTTAGCAACGAAGTGCCAGAGTGTAGCATGGAGGATGCTGTTGAAGTCACTGAGCAAGGTAGCCAAGGGGGGAAGAAAGTACAGCCAGCCATCCAATTTGGCTCATTTCCTCCAGTGTCAGTCAATATGGTACACATACTGCCTCATGAGTTCTAGGCTGGGAATGAGGACCAAGATGACCAAGACATGGATCATATTCCTGTCTCTAGTGAAGAGTCACAAGTGAGCATGGTACAGGATGATCCTGGAATGGCTACTCCGATGGAAACTGAAGGTGAGAGCGAGGAAGAGGTGAGCATCAACCTCTCATATCCTTTTGAATATCCCTCGAATTCCATGACACAACATGTCAAGCCTTTGTACATCAAGGCTTTCTTCGATGAGATACAACTGAATCGAGTCCTAATAGACAATGGGGCAGCAGTAAACTTGTTACCGAAATCTTCTTTGAAGAAACTAGGGAAAAAGAATCCCAAGTTGATCCCAACCAGCACAACCATCGCTGGCTTTGCTGGAGACAAGCAGATGGCTCAGGGGATTCTACCCATTAACTTGAGTGTGGGAACCAGGGACTGCATGACAGCATTCTTCGTAATCGACAGCAATGCTAAATACAATGCTTTACTTGGGAGAGATTGGATCCACACTAACAAATATGTGCCTTCCTCTTTGCATCAGAAAATCATGATGGCTTTGGGCAATGAAGAGACAGAGGAGATTGATGCAGATCCTCAACCCTTCATAGCCTGTGCAGACTTTGCAGAGGCCAAATTGTATATTGAGGGAGTGACACCACTCAGTATACTTAGGAAAGCTGATGGCTCAGCCGAAGTGACGGCTGATGAGGAAGTGACACACCTGAAGCACTTAGTCCAAGAGAGTGCTGATGAAGAGGTTGTCGTGAAAGATGACAATGATGCCTGGTTATAGGCAAAGAGGTGAAGAACTAGAAGCCAAGTCTTCGGCTCTGATTAAATTCTCAACATTGGACGTAAAAGCAATAGTCCAGAAAGTACAGGAGCAAGAAAGAGAAGCCATGATAATTGGCTGTAAACAGAAGCAGCCACAGGTCAGAATTTTGACCCTTGGTAAATACTGTGCATTGGACATTAAGACAAAGGTCCAGGAGATACAGGAGGAGGATGCCTTATGGATAGATTTTGTCTATGAGGAGGAGGGTAAAGATGTTGAACTAAAGAACCTAGAAGCAGAACAAGATAAGAAGATTGCTTCGAAGGTGGAAGAAACTAAAGAAGAAGCTTCAATAAGTTCTCAGACACAAGACCCCTTAGAAGAAGTAAATTTAGGGGAAGGTTCTATACAACAGCCCACTTATATAAGTGCTTGCTTGAATGTTCTGGACAGAGACCAGTTGTTGGTTATTTTGAAGAAATACAAAGATTGCTTTGCATGGTCCTACAATGAACTACCAGGATTGGATAGGTCATTAGTGGAACATAGGCTTCCTATGAAGCCTAATTTCAAGCCATACAAGCAGAAACCAAGAAGAATGAGTCCAGAAGTAATTCAGAAGGTCAAAGAAGAGATTCTTAGACTACTCAAGGCAGGCTTTATTAGGACAGCCAGGTATGTTGAATGGCTATCTAATATTGTGCCTGTAGTTAAGAAGAATGGTAAAATGAGGGTATGCATTGATTTCAGAAACTTAAATCTAGCAACTCCCAAAGATGAGTATCCTATGCCTATAGTGGATCTGCTGGTAGATAGTTCAGTAGGACACCAAGTTTTGTCAATGATGGATGGGCATTCTGGTTATAACCAAATCTGCATTGCAGAGGAGGATATCCACAAGACAGCATTCAGATGTCCTGGAAATATTGGCACCTTCGAATGGGTTAAAATGCCATTTGGCCTGAAGAATACTGGGGCTACATATCAGAGGGCTATGAACACTATCTTTCATGATCTCATTGGAGTGTATCTAGAGTGTTATATTGATGACATTTTAGTGAAATCCCAGTCCATGGAGGAACATCTGTTTCAGTTAGAAACAGCTTTTGAAAGAATGAGGAAGTTCAAGCTGAAACTTAATCCACTCAAATGTGCTTTTGGTGTATCATCTGGAAATTTCTTGGGTTATGTAGTGCACAAGAAAGGAATACAGATTGATTAGAATAAAGCCAAAGCCATCATCGAAGCTAGGCCTCCATCAAGTAAGAAAGAATTACAAAGGTTCTTTGGGCAGGTTAACTTTCTTAGAAGGTTTATTTCTAACACTGCAGGGAAAACTAAAGCATTTTCTTCCTTGTTAAGGCTGAAAGATGAAGAGGAATTTGTGTGGACAGCAGAGCATCAAACTGCTTTCGAAGGTATCAAAGCCTACTTGGCCAACCCTCCAGTGCTGATGCCACCAAAGGGGAACAAGCCCTTGAAGTTGTACATAGCTGCAGTAGAAGATTCATTGGGAGCTTTCTTGGCCCAAGACAATGAGGAAGGCAAGGAACAAGCTGTTTATTACCTTAGTAGGTTTTTAAATTCTTGTGAATGTAAATATTCAGCTGTTGAAAAGTTGTGCCTTGCTTTGTATTTTGCTGCAATGAAATTAAGATATTATATTTTTCCTACAACTGTCTTGGTGATTGCAACCACAGATTTGGTTAAGTACATGTTATCTAGACCTATGTTGAGGGGAAGAATTGGCAAGTGGATACTAGCCTTATCAGAATTTCATTTAGAATATGTCCCTCAAAGGGCAGTAAAAGGGCAAGTCTTAGCCAATTTTCTGGCAGACCATCCATCTCAAACAGAGAGCCAAGAGGTGATGGAACTTGGCATGGCTAGTGTTGAGCCATGGCAGATGTGGTTCGATGGATCGAAAGCCAATGGCTTAATTGGAATTGGTATTGTGATTAAATCTCCACAAGGAGTAGAGACCACGCATGGTTTCAGAGTGGATGAAGCCACTTGTTCCAATAACCAGGCTGAATACGAAGCCTTAATAGTGGGGCTAGAGATCCTTATTGGACTGCAAGTACATGCAGTTAACATATTTGGGGACTCTCAATTGGTGGTTAACCAAGTGAAAGGGATTTTCAAGTGTCAAAGCATAAATATTTTGCTGTATTATGTTGTTGCATTACATCTGCTTTCTCAGTTTCAAGTAGCAAATGTAACCCATGTTCCAAGATTCTTGAACAATAGAGCTAATGATGTGGCTCAGAAAGTTTCGAACTTCAAGAGAAGGGATAATACCCAAAGGGACATAAGCCAAACAACATATCAAAGATTAATACAACTTTTGAATAAAAGGAATATAGTTTTGGAAGTCAATCATAATGACTTACAAGAACAGGATTGGAGGCATCCAATAATGCAGTACTTGGCTGGTCCATCTTCGAAGGCCAGCAGGAAAGTTAAATTGCAGTCTATGCAATACATGATGTATGGTAATGCTCTCTATAAGAGGGGAGGAGATGGCTTATTGCTGGAATGTTTAGGCCCAAAAGAAGCATTAATAGCTATAGATGAGGTTCATGAAGGCATTTGTGGTGTTCATCAGCCTGGTGTGAAGATGAGATGGTTGCTTCGAAGGCATTCCTACTATTGGCCAACTATCCTTAAAGACTGCATAGAATATGCAAAGGGTTGCCAGACATGCCAAAAGCATGGCACAATAAGGCATGTGCCCATAACTGACCTACATGCAGTAGTGAAGCCTTGGCCATTCAGAGGATGGGCCATGGATATGATGGGAAAAATACACCCACCTTCTTCGAAGCATCATTGTTTCATTCTAGTAGCCAGTGACTACTTCACTAAGTGGGTCGAAGCTAAGCCATACAAGGTTGTAGACCAAACAGAGGTTATTGGGTTCATTAAAGATCTGATCCATAGATTTGGCATCCCACAAACCATAACAGTTGATAATGGGACTGTGTTCGATGGGAAAATGGTGAAGTCTTTTGTGGCAGAGTTTGGAATTAGCCTTGTTATTTCCACACCCTATTATGCACAAGCCAATGATCAAGCTGAATCATCCAATAAGTCCTTGAAAAAAGGAATACAAAAGGTTGTGGAGGATAATCCTAGGGATTGGCATAACCTATTGTTGGATGTTTTGTGGGCCTACAGAACTTCCCCAAGGTCAAGCACAGGAGTTACTCCTTATGCCTTAGTATATGGGCATGATGCGGTTTTACCTGTGGAAATTAGTGTTAAATCCTTGAGGGTAAGATGCCAAGATCAGTTAAATCCTGAGCAATATCATCAAAGTATGTGCTTGGAATTAGAAGGCATAGATGAAGCCAGAATTTTGGCATTAAATAGCATTCTTTTCCAAAAGAAGAAAGCAGCCAAGAATTATAATAAGAAGGTCAAACACATTGGCTTTGATGAAGGTGATTTGGTATGGAAAACAATACTCCCAATAGGAATTAAAAGCCATAAGTTTGGCAAATGGTCACTTAACTGGGAAGGACCATATCAAATTCATAGAGTTCTGCCTTTTGGAGCATACCATTTGAGGAATTTAAATAGTTATGTACATCCCAAAAAGATTAATGGCAGGTATCTGAAGCCTTATTTTCCAACCATTTGGGAAACACAAGGAATAAAATAAGCATTAAGTACAAAAACATAAGACTGCTCAAATAATAGACAAGAATTCGATTTTCATAAAGAATCAAGTACATTGTGCCACAAATTGGCCCAAAAATCATTACAGTGTTTCAATTGTTTTTGTACAACAGACTTTCTATTACTAAGTGCTGGAAACAGTTGAATAGCTGCAGCCATGTCCTCTTTTCGATCAGCCAGCCCTTGGTTGGTGATGTGCAATTTGGTATCAGTTCGAACCAAGGCTTGGTTTACTGCAGCCAGATCCTCTTCAAGCTGAGCTTTCTTCTCCAGCAGCTGGATTCGAAACTGGGAGACAGAGGAGTGTTGTTCTTTGAGTTCTGATACTTCGGTATGCACTTGAGAAACAAAACTCTGATCCCTAGCTAGTTTCTCATCCGCAGCCTTAGCAGCCTGACAAATGTTGAGATAGAAATCGACAGTAGCTGCTGCCTGAGATAGATGACTTGAAACATTCATGCCAGACTGCTCAGCAATTGTGCAGCACTGAAGGAACCCATTTCTGATAGTAGGCCTTTGTAGAGCCTCGAAGGGAATCCTCGAAAAGGAGATCAGCAGTTCCAAGCAAGTGTCCAAGTCTATTAAAGGTGCAGAAGGTTTGCTGCTGGAAGAAGAAGAACTCTCGAAAATTTCTAGCAATGAGTCAGCCAAGATTAATGGCTCAGCTTCAGCAGTGGATGTTGGAGAGGTAGAAGGTATGTCGAAGAGACTAGCTAGTCTTCCTTCAAAGATGTCTACCTCATCCCTAGACATGAAGGTCATGGAGAGTGTTGTGGTGGAAGACACAGAGGGATGCATTGGGATGGGAGAAATGGATGGAGCATCTTTGGCAGCCTCTATGGTCTTAGCCACCAATGAATCAAGTGAAGAGGGGCTGGAAGTAGGCATAGGTGATGAACCATGAGTTGGGGAATTACCAGCACCCTTTGTAGGAGAATCAACTGCCATTGGGGATGGAGTAGCAGTTGAGATTTTTGTGAAAGAAGGAGAAGCAAGGCTCGAAGGAGATGTGGACTGAGGTAGGTCAAGGGTCAAGAAAGGGAGGTATGGCTCTAAGCCAAGAAGAAGAGATGCAGGAATGCTAGGGCTCAAGGAAGGTACAGAAAGTGTAGGCTTGGGAAGTGGGAGTAGTATGTGGATAGTCTTCACATTCTGCATCTGATCAACTTCAACTGAAACTGGAGGAGGCCTCATGGGAAAGATAAACGCAGTAGTTGTTGCTGCAAAAGGAAAAAATGTGGAGCAATGTCAAACTTTAATACTAAAAGCTGACGAAGGAAAAACAGCAAAAGTATGAAAGAAATTACTTATTTCAGAGGTGTTGGCATTGATGGGAGAGCTACGAAGGGAATAATGCTCGATAGTTTGTTGCCTTCGTGCAGCTTCTCTTTGTAATGCATCAACAGCAGCAGCTTCATCTCTCAGAAACTGTTGCTGCCGTCTCTTCTCAGCCCTCTCAAAAACAATCATTGCCTTGGAATGTTCCTGTTCTACTGCCTGGGCAGCTGCCTCATGAATGGGATCTTCAACCAAGGCAGTAGTTGAAGCAGTCACTTTCCTTCTCTTTTTTATTGCTTGGGCAATTGTCTCGGAATCAGAGTCTTCAGTAAAATCAGAAGGAGAGACAGTAATCTTTTTTCTCTTCTTTCTTTGAACTAGCATTGTTTGCTCTTTAGATGTCCTCTCAGCTTCTGCAGACTGAGATCCGGATTTCCTAAAAATAAGTTCCTTCTCTACTTCTTTAGCGGTTGTTCCCTCTTGAACCAAATCTATCACTTTTTTTCTTTTTATCAAGGGTGACTCATGTTCTTGGTTTGCTTCCCCTTCTTCTTCTTCTTCTTGCACCTCAGTTGTTTTCTTTTCAGGCTCAAGCAGTCTCATCTTCTTTTGCTGCTGACCACCTTCACAAAAGAAGGATTAAGAATAAGATAATCAGCATTATGTAGGAAGTCGAAGAAAAGAAAACAAAGGCATATACCTTTCTTCGAAACAGCCTGAGTGGCTTTAGGAGGAGTTGAGGTAGCAGGAATGGATTGAGTTGTAGGAGGCACAGTGAAGGAAGTGACAGTTTCAGTTCCTTTGGGCTTGGGCACATCTAACACCTCCAGTAGGTTTTGAGGTGGAATGGCTAAATAAACTTCCATATTGTTCACCCACCAATTTTGGTATCTCTTCAATACAGTACTTTGAGGGATGAAAGGGGTGTATTCAAAACTGGCCAAGTCATCTATGAATTTGAAGGTTGCCTCTTCTAGCCTCGATTTTTGAACCTTCAAATCTCTCTTGGTGAGGCTCAGATTGGTGTTGCTGCAGAGAGGTATCGGGACCCTTTGTGTGAAGCCAAACTGTCTAGCAAATTGAGCAGGACAATAAGGCTCAGCTATACATTTATAAGCTCTGGGGTTTGTGGTCCCGATAAATAGCTCTCTAGGAATCAGAAGGGAAGCCCATATATCCCTGTGAATAGGCGAAGCACAGAGCCTGTCACTTAGGAAATGGCTTAACCAAGCTGGACCTATGCTGGTTTCGAAGGGACGAAAACGATGTACGGGAAGGGCAGCTGGTAGTTGATGGAAGAAAGAAAAATAAAAAGCAAAAGTAGAAGGATAGAGTGAAGCATTGGCTAGTCTTATGCCATGGATAAGAGAGTGTAGCCCAGAAAATTTAAGGCATTTGGATTGTAATTCAGTAAAATAGGCAAAAAGCCAAAGCTGAAGGATCCAGAATGGCCCCCCTTGATTAGCATCTAAGGGTTTCTCACAAAAGAGGGAACAAACTCTGTATACATAGCCTAGAATATATGGAGCTAAAGCTACCATTTTCTGCAAAACAAAGGCTTTGGCAAGAGGAGCAAATTCAGACATGATTCTCTGGGAGGAGGTGCAAAAGAGGAATTTGCAAAGCCAATATAATAAGAAGGAAAAGAATTCTCTATCAGTTACTGGGCCCTCTCTTTTATTCTCAGCTTTAGCAAAATCACTGTAAGATGAATTAAGAGAGGGAAGGGAGAAAGAGACGGCTAGGTCAGGGAAATCTGGTGTAATAAGGATACCAATAGGGGATACTCCCAGTAAATGGCAAATGTCAATAACAGTAGGGGCCATCATCCCACATCTGAATTGAAAGAAATTGAAGATAGGGTTCCAAAAACATAAAGCAGCAGGGATTAGGAAAGGGTCCTCCGAGATAGTTACCCTAGATAGTCGAAGAGCATCGAGAAGGTAGAGCTCTTGAAGGTCCAGTGTTCTAGCAGGGATGACCCGGTCGTACCATTCTTGCCATTCCGGTCTCACCGTGGGCCAACATCGGTGAGGGCGATTGATTCTCCAGTTCCTCCAATCGAGACCACCTTCATAAAGGAGACATTGGCTCTCCAGACAAGGGTATAAAGCTGGAAGCTCGGTAAGGATCTCCTTGAATATTGGCCCAAGTACGTAGTCTTGCTGCTCATGGCGACGAGGGACAAAGATACGCCCGTCAATAGCGCTTTTGTCCCCAGTCTTGTACTTCTCACATTCTGCGTCAATGAGTCTTTTCAAAGCTACAGATGAGCTCACACACTCTATGACTGGCACCTTTGGTGAAGGAAAAACCATTGGCAGTACGTTCTTTCGAGAAGTGAAGTAGGGAATAGAAAGAAGTGGGGAATTGATGAGGATTTATGCGTTAAGAGCGTAAGTAATTACAGAACGCGAAATAAAAGGGTTTTAAAACCTTTGTGTCTGGAGAATATATCTCATAAGTCGTTAAAGTACTAAAAGTACGAATACGAGGAGTCTCTTCCAATATTGATAGCTTTGGAGAGAAGAGCATATTCTGAATGTTGACGCTAGCCTCGAAGTAAGATATTTGGCTTCGAACCAGATTTTGGCGCCAAAAAATCAAAACAACAACGGCTTCGAAATACATAAGTCGGCTTCGAAGCATACTACATGCTTAAAGATGCTAAAATGCTCGAGTATTGGTCTGCTTCAAAGGGCTTAAAGACCTGTTTGAGGGGTATTATTGAAAGTGACGACCTTCGAAGTAAAATTCAGGATTCTTTAAGGATGAGAATTACTGTTCGAAGCATCAAAACCAATCATTGGTTTCTATATATACAAAAGGGAGATTGTCTTTCGAACTAAACAGCAAGGACTGTTCTTCGGAGCAAAAGGGGTCAATTTTAAATTGATTAACTATATTAACCATGACCATATATTGGTTATAGTTAGTTTTGAAGGGTAAGGTTGTTAAATTCGAAGCACTAATTCTAGATGATATCAGCTAAAATTGTCAATTTTACTCCATAAATTGGAAAAAGACATGTTGGTTCCTTTTAGTGTTTCATTAAAACGACTGAATCCAGATTCGAAGAATGAGATTGTTCAGTTCGAAGCTTTGAATTGGCTTTAAAAAGCAAATGGAAACAGAATCAAACAACAACAAGTGAGGAATTCTGTTTATATTAAAGCCAAAGCAAATTACATCAAGCAACCCTATCTGGGCACAAACTCAAGCTCATAAAAATAAGGAATAGAATAAATAACAAGATCATGAAATTTGATCCAACAATGATCAATAAATTTCTGTTCTTTCTTTGTTATATCTTCTATTTCTTCTAATGTTGGCTGCATAAGTTAGTGCGCTCTCACTTCATAGTAGAGCTCTTCAGCCTTTATTTCGAATGCTTCCTCTCTCAATCGTTGTTCCACTTCATCTAGAACCAAATCATCCCATTACGCAGAATCTTTATTCTTGAAGTCATCGAATTCTTCGATGAAGTTCTCTGCTTCGTACTGGGCTTGAATTCGGAGAGACGAAAGTTGGTCCAAAGATTGTGTAGTGACCATGGAATTTCGATGCCAGTAGAGGAGCACTGGGAGTTGGTCGAGGAACATATGAAGTTCTGCTTGGGCAATGGGATTAAGGACATAGCCCCTAGTCAGAATATCACAAGCCCATTGAAACTTCTTGAGAGGGACTTCGTCCTCAAGAACGTTGAAGGGCAAGTGAGAGAAAGC
The DNA here is from genome assembly GCA_036172215.1 of Camellia granthamiana. NCBI lineage: Eukaryota > Viridiplantae > Streptophyta > Magnoliopsida > Ericales > Theaceae > Camellia > Camellia granthamiana. The sequence continues at coordinate 173,052,315 of CM069904.1, forward strand.
TGCAAGCAGAAATTGAGCTTCTTTCCGCTCAGCTGGAGTAGGGATTGACGGAGGTTTGTAAGTTGGAACGACTTCATTCATGGGGAGGGCAAGCCTCAGTTTCTCTGTCCAGGAAAGAATTGGTGGAGAAGAAAGAGTAGATGGTTCTACTTCAGAAGATGAAGAAGAAGGAGCAGATGTTTCTGTTTCAGAGGATGGAGAAGAAGGTGTGAATGCTTCTGTTATGGGAGATGGCACGGGAGCAGAAGGAACAAAGGCATTAATGTAATGAAGCCAGTCAGAAGAACAAATCTTCGCCTTCTTGGCTAAGAATGAAGGGCTGTATCCTTGTGCTTCTTCTGGGTGCTGGGTAGTATGCATTATCTTTGTAGGCATGGAAGATGTATACCAGGCCACAAGCAGATTCTCTTCTAAACTACGTCGAAGGTCAATGGGCACGTAAGGGTAGACCACTGAACTTCGAGCATAGGAAGGGAACTCCAAAGGGTCAGTGAACTCAACAAAATGATGGTTGATTCGTTCCCTCAAATCATAAGTCTCAGGGTTTGACCAGCTTGTCCAACCAGAAGCCCCAGAAGATGAAGAAGTTATGGCTTCATCCCATGCAGAGGTTTGTGAAGAAGAATTTCCCAAGTCCATATTTGCAATTTGCCAAATCAAGGGTCTGAGAGCAGTTTGTTCGAGGTACAAGAGGAAGTCAGAGGAAGAACTTCTTGTATTTGTGTCTGCAACTTGATGAATCGAAGGATTAAGGACAATGTGTTCGTAGTCCAAAGGTTGGTAATTTGCAAAGGCTCCCATGACCTAAATATAGAAAGGCGGGTAAGAGTAGCTAATGAATGCGTGGAGGTTCTTTCGAGAGGAAACAGCATTATTCAATGGCTCTTCGTATGGTTGATCAACAGAAAGGAAAGTCGGTTTAGCCATAGTCTGTTCGAATGCTAAGGCATTGGGATACTCGACAAATTGAAGGAGAGTTAATGTAAATGATCACCAAATAGGCGACGGTTATGTTCCTGAGGATATATTCTATGCACGTTCCAAAAGCGCGGGAAAAGCTTTTGATCCACTAATATCACCAAGTATTGGGTATATTAGTGCGGGGGGTAATGTTGGCTACATATTTTGTAAAAGCCAGTTACAATTCAACACGTGGCAGAATAAGGATATTATGGGAAGAGGATTTAAGTCTTCGATCCTGATCGTACACGTGGCGATGAATATTGGTTCTCACATGATCTGAGTAGCACTAGATCAGTAAAGAGATGCAAGGTGACGTGGCTCCAACAGTTACTCATATTCGAATTCAAATACAGGAGGGAAGTTCAACTGCAAGTGATGGCGTAGTGGAACTACTTCTAAGGCAGTATGATCAGCGATCATGGAGGAGCAGTTCGACAGTTTGAAGTGCAGTTCGAAGGTCATCCTTGACGAGTATAAATAGCAGGGAAGCCCCCAGAAAAAAGCCCCAGACTCAGATCATACAAACCAGTCTTTACTTCATATTTTCCTTTCCAGTTTACATTTTCTGTACTTTAAATTCCTGCACTTTAAATACCTGTTCTTTAAATACCTGCACTTTAAATACCCGCACTGCACTTCGATTCATAGGAGTAGTTTCAAGTAGATTCGAGTAGACTGTTGCTGTAAACCTTCTCGAGGCTGAGTTTGGACTATTGTAAGTGTTCATTTTAATGAAATACTTCGATTGTTCTTCATATTAACTGTTATTTCCCTTAATTTCTCCTAAGTCAAGCCACCAGTAAAAGTCCTCTTCATTGAGGCTGAAAGAACTAAAACACAATCGTCTGATAATTGGTTGGCAATTATAATTTCTGTAAGGACTAATTGATCCTTGCTGGCACGCTCGCATTTACAAAAATACCCTTCGAAAAGCCAAAAAGCCAACAGTCACACACTCGACTTGGTCTTTGAATTTTTAATTCGGTTCAATAAATAAATTCGGTATGTTATTTATTTATTTTGTTTGTTTTAATTTCCATTTATTTTATTTACACAGAAGATTGGTCCAACAATCTTAAGATAGATTCGAATTATTCTGTTTACAGAATTTTTCGTTTGTTTCCTTTTCTCTTTCTTCTTTTAAAAAAATTATTTTCTGTGGATTTACAAAATAATATTCTGGTTGGAAAAACAAATAGTGATTATATGCTATTTGACAGATAGTAGTAATATACTGTCTCTTTTCTTTGACAACTAGTAGTACAATACTGCCAAGTTTGGGAAGTTTAGAATAAGTGCACTTTTTGACTTTTCTTGTATTATGTGTAGAAAAAGTAGAGAGGAGATGTTGATTGATGTGACCCAAAAAAGATAAAAAAATGAAATAAGTGCACTTATATTGGGATGCCAAACTTGGCATTAATTCAGAATATATTTTTGTGGAATTTTTTCAGAAATTAATTTTTGGTTTTAGAAATTATTTTCTGAGTTTTCATTACTTAAAATTCTGTTTTAGTATATTAATTATTGAAGTGTTACATAAATTAATTTTCTGTGGAATTAATTTGGTTGAATAAAATTTTATTTTATTTCTAAATTAATTGAAAAATAAAAGTTATATTCTTATTTCTTTTATTTTATAGAATTTAATTTCCTGTGTGGAATTAATTTGGTTGAATAAAATTTTATTTTATTTCCAAATTAATTGGAAAATAAAAATTACATTCTTGTTTCTTTTATTTTTACAAAATTTAATTATGTGAATTTGGATTAGTTTTCTGTGTGGAATTAATTTGGTTAAATAAAATTTTATTTTATTTTATTTCCAAATTAATTGAAAATAAAAGTTACATTTTGTTTTGTTTCTTTTATTTTAACAGAATTTATTTCTGTAGTTTTGGTTTAATTTGTTTAAATAAAATTTTATTTTATTTTCAAATTAATTGGAAATAAAAGTTACAATTATTGTTTCTTTTATTTTTACAGAATTTAAAATTCTGTTTTTTTTTGTTTAAATTTTCTATGTAGTATAAAATTCTAATTATAATTTTATTTTATAATTTAGAATTTATGGCTACTAAAACTGGTCAAACTTATGTTCAAACCAGTACTGGTATGGTGATTGCCATTACGCCAACCTCTCCTTATGTTGGGACTGGGCCAGTGAATCATGGTAAACAGCCAGAGAAATTCTTAAGAACTGATTTTTGCAAAGGCAAAGGAAGAACAAGTAAGAAGGTTACTAAAGTCGATATAACCGAAATGGATATAATTTCCAATGGTGTAGATGTCATAAATCTTTCTGCAGTTGTTTCCGAGGCAAATCTTGTCGAAAATCCTAAAGAATGGTGGATGGACACTGGTGCTACTCGCCATATCTGTGCCAACAAAAAGATGTTCACATCTTATTCTACAGTGGACAATGGTGAACAACTTTTTATGGGCAACTCCTCGACTTCTAAAGTTGAAGGATAAGGAAAAATTATTCTGAAAATGACATCTGAAAAGGAACTCACTCTCAACAATGTGTTGCATGTACAGGACATTCACAAGAATCTTGTTTCCGGATCTTTGTTGAGTAAGAATGGGTTTAGGCTAGTTTTTAAAAGTGACAAGTTTATACTTACCAAAAACAGGATGTATGTGGGAAAAAGTTACATGTCTGATGGCCTTTTCAAAATGAATGTAATGACTGTTGTACCCTCAGTTATTAATAATAATACTACATCTTCTTCTTACTTGCTTGAGTCTTCAAATTTATGGCATGGTAGACTAGGGCATGTTAATTATGGATTTTTGCGTAGATTAATTAATATGAAATGTTTACCTAAATTTGACATTGATTCAAATTATAAATGTGAAATTTGCGTTGAGGCAAAATTATCTAAAACTCCTTTTCATTTAATTGAAATAAGTACGGAACCACTTGAATTAATTCATAGTGACATTTGTGATTTTAAATCAATTCAAACTAGAGGTGGGAAAACATATTTTATCACTTTTATAGATGACTATACTAGATATAATTATGTTTATTTAATTCGAACCAATGATGAAGCTTTGGAAACTTTCATTCAATATAAGAATGAAGTTGAAAATCAACTTGGTAAGAAAATCAAGAAAATTAGAAGTGATAGAGGTGGTGAATATGAATGACCTTTTGGTGAGTTTTGTAAAGAATATGGAATAATTCATCAAACTACTGCTCCTTACTCACCTCAGCAAAATGGAATTGCTGAAAGGAAAAATAGGACTTTAAAAGAAATGATGAATGCCATGTTAATAAATTCTGGATTACCTCAGAACTTGTGGGGGGAAGCAATACTTTTTGCTAATTATATACTTAATAAAGTACCCCGAAAGAAAGTGAATCAAACACCTTATGAATTGTGGCATAGAAGAGTACTATCCTACAAATACTTAAAAGTGTGGGGGTGTTTGGCTAAAGTGGCTATTCCTAGTCCTAAAAAGACTAAGATAGGTCCTAAAACCATTGAATGCATTTTCATTGGTTATGCTAAGAATAGTAGTGCATATCGGTTTTTGATTCATAAATCAGAACATACTGAAATGCATGTAAATACTATTATTGAGTCTCGGAATGCATCATTCTTTGAACATGTATTTCCAAATAAGACTAGACAAGAGACTAGTAACAATAAGAGATCTCATAATGCTATTACTAGTCAGGATCAAGAATATGATCAAGAACAAGAGTTAGATCAAAATGAGGAAGAGGAACTTAGGCGTAGTAAACGTGCTAGAACCTCAAAATCTTTTGGTCCAGATTTTCTAACATATTTGTTAGAAAATGAGCCTTTAACTTTTAAAGAGGCTATGTCCAGTCCTGAAGCTCCTTTATGGAAAGAAGCCGTCAACAGTGAAGTTGAATCCATCTTGCAAAATCACACTTGGGAATTAGTGGACTTGCCACCAGGTTGTAAATCTCTTTGGTACAAGTGGATTTTCAAAAGGAAAATGAAAGCAGATGGATCAATTGGCAAACACAAGGCAAGACTTGTGGTCAAAGGTTTTAGACAAAAAGAAGGTATTGATTACTTTAACAAATACTCACCGGTTACTAGAATAACATCCATTAGAATGCTAATTGCCATTGCATCTCTATACAATCTAGAAATTCATCAAATGGATGTTAAAACCGCTTTTTTAAAATAGTGAGTTAGAGAAAGAAATTTACATGGAACAACCAGAAGGGTTTTCTGTTCCAGGGAAAGAAAAGAAAGTGTGTAAATTGGTTAAATCATTATATGGTTTAAAACAAGCGCCAAAGCAATGGCATGAGAAATTTGACAAAGCAATGATATCAAATGGATTTAAAATTAATGAGTGTGACAAATGTGTTTATACTAAAAACACAGACAAAGGTTATGTCATTGTATGTCTTTATGTGGATGATATGCTCATCATAGGTAGTAATAATGATATGATTAAAACTACTAAGAAAATGTTGAATAAACATTTTGACATGAAGGACGTGGGCATTGCTGATGTAATTCTTGGTATGAAAATTACCAAAACATCGGAAGGATATGCTTTGTCACAATCTCATTACATTGAGAAAATACTTGACAAATTCAGCAAAGATGATGATCATCTTGCTAGAACACCTGTAGATGTTAATTTGTATCTTTCTAAGAATGTACAGGAAAGTATTTCTCAATTAGAGTATGCCCAAATTATTGGAAGCTTAATGTACTTGATGAACTGCACTCGCCTAGATATAGCTTATGCAGTAAGTAAATTAAGTAGATATACGAGTAATCCGGGAGTAAAACACTGGAAAGCAATTATAAGGGTTTTAAGATATCTCCGATTCACTCATAACATTGGGCTGAATTATACAAGATATCCAGCAGTACTTGAAGGATACTGTGATGCAAATTGGATATCGGATACTAGAGACTCAAAGTCCACTAGTGGGTATGTCTTTACTCTTGGTGGAGCAGCTGTATCTTGGAAATCTTCCAAACAGACTTGCATTGCTAGGTCTACTATGGAATCAGAATTCATAGCATTAGACAAAGCTGGGGAAGAGGCAGAATGGCTTCGCCACTTCCTTGAAGATATTCCAATGTGGCCAAAATCGGTGTCTGCTATATGTATACATTGTGATAGTCAATCTGTAATTGGTAGAGCACAGAGTCATATGTATAACGGTAAATCACGACACATTCGTCGTCGACATAACACCGTGAGACAACTACTCTCTAATGGAATTATTTCCATAGAATATGTTAAGTCTAAAGACAACATAGCGGATCCACTAACCAAAGGGTTAGCAAGAGAGTTAGTTGAGAATTCATCGAGGGAAATGGGACTTAAGCCTATTAAATAAGAGTTACCACAATGGCAACCCAACCTAGTTGACTGGAGATCCCAAGATCTAGGTTTAAAGGGACAACCGAGTTGTGATTGACTCAGGAGGATCACTGGGGAGTCTAACTCCTACCCATTTCTTTGATGAAATAGTGATGTCTGCAGCATTTGAGGTTAAGTAAAATTTTAATGATTCTTATATCTAGGTAAACCTAGTGGAGTATGGCAGGATATTCTTCATAAGAATCACCTATGTGAGTGTGAACTGGGCCGGTTCTATGAGATTTGTGTAGGGCTACAATTCTCTAGAGCACTCATGAAAGACCAGGTTGTTCAAGGTCAAAATGAACACAATAGTGAGAACTAAACTGTTTCTGGGGATATACTGTGTGAGTTCTATTGTCTTGGTTTACACAAACGGCTGAACAGTTCAAGACATCATGTTCACTAGTTAGCTAGTAAATTCAATAGTGTCTCACAAGGGAAGGTTCAAAGCCAAAAGCTACCTATCCTTTGTAGAATATTTTCAATTTCTGTACTCTCTGTATTTACATCATGTTGTTACATTTTCTCTCTGTCAATTTCATTCATGTGGGGGATTGTTGAAAAATTTATAAAGAAGTAGTCGTGAATTGAAATAGACTCCATTTTGAATGAAATGGTGTAACATTTCATGGTGTCTTTTTGTTTTAAAGGAAGGGTTAAACCTCCATCTGAATGAAAGGGTGCAAACCTTTCATGGTGTCTCTTTATTTTAAATGAAGGGTTATGTCCTTTCCTCATACCTTTTCTATTCAAATTGAATAGGTGCCAACAAAGCCTATATAAAGGCAGTCCTATTCCAATTTTGATTGATTCCGAAAATTCATTTTCCTTGCCTTCATTTTGCTCTCTTGCGTCCTTTATTCTTCATATTATTTTAGGAAAAATTTCAGAGAGTTATAGAACACAAGATTCTAGTTTGTCGGACAATTTTGTTTGCAGTGCTACTACAAATTTGTGAAGATCATTGTATCCTGGGAGATAGACGCCACATAACCGTAAGCACCGTAGCGGGACGAATCTGTCTTAAGGACAGAGTGTCACACACTCGACTTGGTTTTTGAATTTTTAATTCGGTTCAATAAATAAATTCGGTACGTTGTTTATTTATTTTGTTTGTTTTAATTTCCATTTATTTTATTTACACAGAAGATTGGTCCAACACTTCTAACACAAACTCAAATCTTAATGTATTAATATATTTTTTTGTCATGTAACAGTTAACGTGGCATTTTGTATTTAATTGTAAAAATAAATTACCTTTAGAAATAAATTAAGAAAAACTTAAAACATGAAGGACTGAAATAATATTAAAAAAAATTAAGGACCAAAGTGAAAAATAACCAAACATAAAGGAGCAAAGTGTAATTACCCTTTTGGTTATGCGCTCAAATAAATCTTGGGTTAATTAAACTCAGTATTTTTATTTTATTTTTTTTACTTTCATTAAAATTTCCATTTCACTTATTCATTTTTAATGTCGGGTTACTTTTTATACTTTCATCATTAAAATAAGCGATTTTTTTGGATATTATTTTCGTTTCTTGTTTTATTTTTTATTTTTTTCTGAAAAACATAGAGAATTTCTTTGACCAACTTTTTTTTCTGAAAATTGTTTTTGAATTTTTTTTAAAAAACAACCTACATTTTAAAAAATACCAAGAAGTTATTTTTAAATTTTTCTAAAATTATTTTCACACAAATAAAATGATATGAAAAAGATTTTTATTTTGAAATTGTTCACTATGTTTATTTCAAAACTTGAAAAAGAAAATAAAATCGATCTCCTCCTTTATATATAGGGTCAAGGATTTATAAAACAAAAGTAAGTTTACGAATGCATAATCCAATCGCATAAAACAGTTTTAATTATACATATCAGATAATGGAACCACTCAAATTATTTCATTTATGTTTTGCATAATTAGTTCAATGGTTAGTTTTGTATCCGTAAATAAATTCATAAATAAATATTTAAAATATATATATCTATACCATATAAATGTGGCTTTTAGACTTTTACTAGTGGCCTGGACCTGCCTTCAACTAAGGCTGGCCACATCACTATGCATTATCAGGAGAGAACCCAATGCCAATACGAAATCATTATGTGCAAAACCAAGGCCGAAAACAAACTTTAAAAGCTAGTTTTTTATTTTTTATTTTTTGGGTCTTCAACACAAATTCAGTACAAAATTAAGGGGTTAACTTGGTCGGTGAAGTGTATTCTTTCTCTATTTCTTTTTTACTGATTATAAAAAATATATGTGCAAATTCAATATATTAAGAAAGGAAAGGGTGGGGCAAATGAATTAAACTCTTGCTATCGGAGTCATAAAAATGAGTTTTATACAGAGAAAGAGAGGTGTGGGGCACATGAATTGAAACAGACGGTTGTAAAAATGAGTTTTATATGAAGGTGATTGCGACGTGCATGCTTTTGGCATAATAATTTTTTATTTATTTTGTAAGTATAGAGCCGAATTCTTAACCTCCTATGAGCATTCACATCAGACTCTCTACAATAGCTTTGAAGCTATTGGCTTTGAAACTATTGTAGAGAGCATCAATATCAAATCCTTCCTCCATCAGCCTCTTCAAATTTTTTGTAAATTAATGTTTTGTTAAATTTGCTCCGATACCTCAACAAATATAAAGAGGCACTGTTCATTACATTATTTTTTATTATATTTTCTGGAGCAAAATTGGGCCAGAATCTTTAAATCGGATGTCCTACCGGATGTCCCGTGAGTGCCTGTAGCAGAAGAAAAAAAAAATCCAAAATTAGCCTAACCGGTCGACCGGTCAACGGCAAATTTTTTTTTTTTTTTCATTTTTTAAGAATTGTTTGGGTGGAATCTCATCAATTTAATAAAAAAAAAAAAGAATAACAAATATAATAATAAATTAATATTTTAATAAAATTGAGTTAGAATAAAGAGTTTGATGTAGTGAATACTAAAAAGGTAATTTGTTAAAATAGAAAAACTAGATTTTGAGTTAAATTTAACTAAAAATTTGAAGAGGCTAGTGCGGATGCTTTAATAAAATATAGAGATTTCGGCTAACCAAACTAGGCTCAGTTGGCTCCTTTCTTAGGTTCATGATTGGTTGGATGATGCAATCTTACCTTTTGATTTAGAGCTAAATTATAGAGTAAATTAACCAAATTTCATTTATCATCATGAGTTTAGATAACAACTAAGAAATCGGTAATGATGCAATTATCACTATATATATAGATATATATGTGGGTAATGTTATACATAAATAATTTTTTTATTTGATTTTTTTATTAATAAACATAAAAATAGTGAGACTTACATTAATAAATACATGTGAGATTTATACCTTTATCTTTGATAATAAAAAAATCTGATATATATATATATATAATTTCAGAATTAATAGAACCTCCAAAATCAAACAACCACTTATACGTGGCCACACATATGAAAGTGATGTTTAAAATATATTCATATACAATAATTGGGAACTTTGGGTCAATCTCATGGCTATACTTTACTTATTCCTAAGCTGCATTATAGTGGTAAATAATAAATTACTAATAATGTTCATTGTTTACAAACTTATCAAAGTGATTGAATTCACACTCTTGTAAATTTCAAAATAAATAAATACATAAAAATTATTTTTTTAAGCACAAGTCTTAAGGAAATGTTAACACTTGTTTAACTTACAAAGAAGTTGTTTAATGCACATGACCTTTATGAGCTTTCTCTTGGTTTCTGTGTTTTCTGGACGAGTGTGAATAAAGAAATTAATCTAAGATTATAAGTTTAGGGTAGCCACATAGAATATAGGAACTTTAACTACCAAGATTATGGAATTGGTAGATGTCATGATTAAGAGGAGAGTTAATATAGCTTGGGTACAAAAAACTAAGTGGATAGATGAGAAACCTCGAGAAATAGAAGATACCTGTTTTAAACTATATTATAGTGGCAAAGATAGACATAAGAATTTGGTAGGAATAATAGTTGTCAAGAGTCTTGTAAAAAATGTAGTTGTGGTCATTAAGAAATGTAATAGGATTATGTTAATTAAACTAGTTATTAGGGAGAATATAGTGAACTTTATTAGTGCATACGCCTCCCAAGAAGGATTAGATGATCAGGCTAAGAAAGTTTTTTTGGACCAAATGGATGGTGTTACGCCCTCAAAATAACATAATAAATCTAATTCATGAACAAAAAGATAACAGAGATAAAATACTTTCATTCATCAGAGTTCGTATTACAAATGATAATACATGCGTTATACATTTATAAATGTACATCTTGAATCTATAGCATGTAATACTAGTTAATGATCAACAGAATAAATGCCCTACGAGCTTACATCTTTCCAAGACATTGCTTGGTTACAACAAAAGAGAGTCATAAGCTCTATACATATAAAGCCCTTGGCTTGAATAAGTATAAAATACAAAACAGCAAAATAGAGCCTCCAACTCTTAGGTCCTCCCAAGCTATGTCCTTAGAGGAAGCATATCACCAGTGTCTGAAAATGGTTTCCCAAGTAGAGTGAGCCAAAACCTAATAAAAACACTCTATCACAATATATGAGGTCTAACGAAGATATAAGTGTTAAGTGTATATTCAATATTTATGACCAAATACACATTCTCCACACGACCATATGGTACTGATATTCATAACTCAATCCATTCTCATCTATTTATTTCAAATTATTTCAATTCATCACAGTTCATGGGCCAAGATTATAATTCTTTGAATAACCCAACTGCGACTACAACTCAGTGGTTCTCAATCAACACAATTATATCACAAGCATTTCATTCTTGCCATTTTACAGAAATTTCATCCACGGGATCGCCACCCATATATATATATGATTTGGGACTTTTACCCTGGACACTCCGGCCAACTTAATTTCAATGGAGTCCATCCCCTATCTCCTCCTAAAATATGGAATACATCATCTTTCTCCTCCCAAAACATTATACATAGACGATGTATTTAAAGTATTGTCATATTCAATAACTATTAATTATACATATTCAATGTCTTAACATACCGTCATATTCAATGACATAATTAAATGATTAGTTTCAATTCACCTAATCCTCATTCAATTTCTACCACAATCATAGCTATCCTCCACCAATAGCTCAATACAGATATTTCTAAACAGATATTCAATCTCAAGACAGATAATTTATTCAAGACTTTCAAATGTAAGAGGTATTACATACTCAACTCCACCATCTATTTCAATGTTCATCCAATTTCATGTTCACAACACCAATTTCATTAATTTATACAAAATAAATATTATAATCTTTTTAAGGCAAAATTTTTCCTTTTTCCAAAAATTAACCCATGTCTCAAAATCAACAATTTTGACACAACACCACCTTATTTCCAAACTCCATAGCCATTTAATTTCCATTCATCAAAACCCCGCTTTTATTTCCTAACCAAACCCTAGGTTTGTCCACAATACTCCCAAAACCCACCATTGTTACATAACCACAGATAACTAAGTTAAAAATCATAACAAAGTGTAAAGTCCCTACCTCAAAGAGAGAAGATGAGCCAAGGAATGGTGGAACTTCAAAAATATCCAAACCCAACTCCATTCGGATCAAAGTGTAGATCTTGAGATGCTCCAACTTTTTTAACAAAGGTGAATGGGTGGAGAAACCACTAGAACTAAGTGAAAATGTAGAGAGAGAGAAAGAGAGAGAGGGTGTTTTAGAGAGAAAAGGTCTCAACTTTAGGTTTAAGAATGAAAAGATCTGAAAAAATAATGTAAAAAGTCATTTTCGCGATCTGATATACACACAGTCCACTCAAGCAGAAGAATTGACGCTTGAGCACCAGACACAATAAGTTGTTCCGCTCGAGCGCAAGAAAGGCCGCTCGAGTGCCAAGACACAATGAACACTCTCTGCTCGAGCGCAAGAAATGGCCGTTCGAGCGTAGAAAACACACATCTAGGAGTTTTGTAGACAACAAACCAACGCTCGAGCGTAAGAAATGGCCGCTCGAGCGCCCACCCTCTCGAGCGTAGGAAAAGCCGCTCAAGCGTAGAAAACACTCTCCCAGCAGTTTTGCAGACTTGTAAAGTACTGAGAGTTCGCAAAGCCCGCTCGAGCGCAAGAATGGCCGCTTGAGCGGAGAACCAAAATCCTAGGTAACACAAGGTTTGAAAAACGAGCAACCCACCTATGCAAACGCAAACACAACAACCCAAAAGCCAATTCTAAAGAGATACAAAGGGAACAAGAGGTAAACAATAACATGAAAGTATTAAACCCGAGTCTGGAATACCACAAGAGTCGGGTCAAAACCGGGGTCACCATAGATAGGGTATTACAGGAGATACCCGTAAGAGAGAACCTAGTTATAAGTGATGATTTCAATGGCCATGTAGAAGTAAATAAACTTGGGTATGAAAGGGTGCATGGTAGGTATGGTTTTGGTGATAGAAATGAGGCTGAAGAGAGGATTTCAGATTTTGCATTGGCTTCTGACCTAGTGGAGGCCAATACTGTGTATAGGGCTGCAAACGAGCGAAGCCGAGCCGAGCCGAGCCGAGCCGAGCTTTCAGATGTTTAGGCTCGGCTCAGTCAAAATGGGGAAAGCTTGAGCTCGGCTCGAGCTCATGTCGAGCTTCAGAAATTATGTTCGAGCTCGGCTCGTTGGATAGTTTAAAAGCTCGAGCTTGGCTCGTCTAGGCTCGACAATGTAAACGAGCTCGAACGAGCTCGAAATTCCAATTCCCATCTATAACTCAAAAAATGAAATTCCAATTCATATACAGAAAGTGATGTACACTGTTTTGTCACTAATTCAATAAAATTTTCAATCACACTTTTTTTTTCACAAAAAATCAAACCCAAAAAAATAAATAAATAAAAATTATATACAACTAGTAATAAAAAAAATCTGTGCATTACACAATGCACTAAACAGTGCATCCTTGAACAAAACATAATTGCCAAAAACACAGTGCATCCTTAAATAAAACACATGACACGGGACATTACACAATGCATCCTTAAACAAAACATAATAACCAAAAACCAAACCACTAATTTCTTGACTTTATTCACTTGAAAACACACCAAAAAGTCTTCATTTCTTTGGAACTGCACATGAGCCTGCAACCTGTAACAGTAGAATTATTATATATGAATTAATCTTATGATAGTACTTAAGAAATTTAGTTTATTAAAAATAAAACATACCCAAAGATGTCAAACTAAGGAAGCAAAATCTCTTTGAAAGATGACTCCATAGTCTATCAAAAGAAACAATAATATATTATTTCAATATTATGTTTCACATAAATTGATAATAAAGGAATTTGTCATTGTATTTGTATGGATCAAAATTAATAATTAAAAAAAATACTTGCATCTGATCCCTTTTTGAGTCCATGTAGTGCACGTACCCAATCAAATCCACATAGTAAGATTTGGACTGTTTCCGTTGATAATGATGCTCGATAGGGATCAATAACTCTACCACCAGCGCTAAATGTCGACTTCGACGCCACTGTACTAATTGGAATTGACAATATATCAGCTGACATCTTGGACAATATCCAATACTTAAGGTTGTTCACTTTCCACCACTCCAATGCATCAAAATGGGAATTTGAACCTTCATTGCATATGTAAACACTTTCTTCTAAATAAATGTCCAAGGTAGATTTTGCAGGCTGAATTATATCAGCTTTTCTAACAAAAGATTCAAATTTAGATCTTCCCATTCCGAGAGCTTTTCCAAGACCATAAGTAGCATTACTACAATTACTTGAAGTATGAATAACAACCTATTCCTTGTAAAGCTCATATAGGGCCTCAAGCACCACGAAAATATTTCTAGTAGCTTTTGCCTCTGGGTAGATCTCTAGAAAACAAAACTAAACAAGCATCAATTTGAATCTTGGATCCAACACTGCAGCTATAGCCATCAACAAATTACATTCACCCCAGTACTTGTCAAATTTTTTTTTCATCTTTAAAGCCATTGCCTTAATGTAGTCATTGTCATCCACCGACTTCTCATTCAATATTTCTTTTATCCTCCAAACCTCTACAAGGAACAAATTAGAAGTAGGATATTCACTCTTGGAGATGATATTGTGACTTCATTGAAAATTGCCAAAAATTGACATACAGTAACTTTCACCCAATCTTCAAGGCTAGGCACGTAAAAAAAATTGGGATCCCTTTCTTGATATTTAGGGAAGACATCTTTAAACTCCAAAGTAGCAGACAACATCATATAAGCTGCATTCCACCGGGTTGGACAATCTAAAATCAATTTTTTTGAAGGTAACTACAATTGCTTAGCAATCTCACTAAATTGATTAAGACGTGCTTCTGATGCATTCAAGTACTTGACACCATCTCGAACACCATCAACAATATCTCCTATTTGGCCAAGCCCATCATGCACCATGATATTCACTATGTGGGCACAACAACGTACATGAAAAAATTTTCCACCCAAAAGCAACTTCTTTTTCATTGCAAAGGTTTCTTTCAAAATTCTCAAGCAAACATCATTCTATGAAGCATTATCCACTATTATAGTACACACCTTATTTTCAATGCCCCATTTAACTAGACACCTGTGAAGAGCATCCGCAATGATAACCCCAGTGTGCGTGCAGAGGTAATACATTGCAAAAGTTAAGAACACGCTTTTGCAACTTCCAATCATTATCGATAAAATGACCCATGACAACCATGCATTGAATTTTTTGCCCTGACTTCCATAGGTCGGTTGTAATGCTAATCCTATTAACACTCTTCAATAATGTTTTCAACTTCTTCTTTTCTATATCAGAAGTCGACACAATCATTTTTTGCGGTGGTACAAGTTATCTTTTGCCAATGTGAAGTACCAGTTTTCATGAACTTGTTAAATAAAATATGCTCCATTTGCATAAAAGGATACTCATGATAAAGTATCATATGAGAAGCAGCTTCCCTTACCTTTGCTTGGTCATACTTGAAGGCTACCACATTGGTCACACTGTCAGAACCGGTTGTCTCAAGTGATAGAACCCTTTGCTTTTTGTCAGCAAGTTGTTGTCTAGCACAATTGTTCAAGCGCCTAAGAAGTTGAGTTGTAGCACCCGTTGGAGGAATGGCAAATCTTGTTTTGCAATGCATGCATTCAACCTTCTTGGTACCATCTGGAAGAACCACTTATTTAATTTCATTCCAAACTTTTGATGTTCGTTTCCTAGTCTTCTTTTGGAATGGATTGTTGTCTTTGGGAACTCCATTTTCTCTTGCATTTTCCTCTAGTTCAATTAAATTATCCACACATCATTTGCATCTTCATTAACTGTATCCATCAACGGACTAGTGGATGACTCCTCAAATGACGAAAACGGTGTACAAGAATCGTGCTCTGGAGAAGTGAGATTAATTTGTCTATCTGACATATCTAAAAAAAATAACAATAATGCAAGAAATAAATTAATACACTAATAAATTAACAATCAATATAAAATTGTACTATAATAATAATACATTAAGAAACTGAAAATTGAACCAACCATTGTATCAAATTAGTGAAACCGAGAGAGAAAATTACCCAAACAAAGCATCAAAAATTAAATTGTTAAAGCACAAAATTAGTAAATCATCTTTATTGACAAATGTAACCAAGACCCATATTTGAATATGGATATATATATATATATATTTGAACTAATAATAGCGCCATAAACTACAATATTATTGAAGTACTAAAATCACATACAAAACTGAAATGCAAATTCATGTTCAAAATTACAGAGCAAATTCTGGTTTTGGAGTTTGGTTCAAGGATGCTCATTGCCATTCAATTTTTGTAAAATAAATTATAATTTTGTGTGTCAAAATGTGAGCACTCATTATGCAACTAAAAAAAACATGAGACAATATATGTACTGGTAATTGAACCACCATTGAATCAAATAAGTGAAATGAGAGAGAAAATTATCCAAAACAAAGCATCTAAAAATTGAACTGTTAAAGCATAAAATTATTAAATCATCTTTATTGACAAATGTAACCAACACCATATTTGAATATGGATATATATATACACACACACATACATATATATATATATATATGTATATATGCATGCACTCATTATCCAACTCAAAAAGCATCTTCATAGACTGAACAAATATCAAAACTATGAAATACAATCATAAAAAATAAAAGAGAGAGAGAGAGAGAGAGAGAGAGAGAGAGAGAGAGAGATTATAATTTTTCCCTAATTTATATGTTCAAAACAAGGACCAAAAACCAATCAAAAAAAAAACAGGGGACAAATATATACATGATTAAAGTTTCACTGTAGCAAAGAAGACAAACAAAATGTATATAACAGTGTGTGTATTAGAAAGGGTAGTGAGAAATATCAAATTCTGCAAATTTGAGACTAAAGGGAGAGGAGAGAGAAAGGGTCAATGCTAAAATAAGTGTATTGTGGGCATATGAGCATGTGAGACACCATGGTTAAGAGAAAGAGAGAGTGTGAGAGAGAAGAGAATTAACTTACCACAATGGATTCAAGAGAGAAGAATAATCTCCCAGTCTCAAATCTTCACCAGAGCAATGAAACTATATCGTCGTCGATGTTTGAGTGTCTGAGAGTTAATGAGTTTGTGCAATTGATTCAAGTGTTGGCCAGATCTGGATTGTTGAGTGTTTTACAGCAGTAATAGGATAAGAATGTGTAGGTTACAAAGAGTAGCAAGCAGGAGCAGCGAATGAATTTGATACACAGAGGAACCCTAATCTTTTTTTTTTTACTTATATACTATGGCTCGAGAGGCTTAACGAACTGAGCCTTAGTCAGTTCGAGCTCGGCTCGTTTAACAAACGAGCCTGGAAATGTAGCTCAAGCTCATTTATTAACTAATCGAACCGAGCTCAAACCGAGCTGTTAACGAGCCGAGCCCGAGCTGTTCATGAACAACTTGGTTCATTTGCAGCCCTAACTGTGTATAAAAAGAGAGAGGAGCATTTGATAACCTTCAAGAGTGGGTTAACTAGGAGCCAATTAGATTACTTTCTAATAAGAAAAGGGGATCGTCTAAAATACAACGACTGTAAGGTGATTCCGGGAGAGAGCTTGATGCCTCAACATAGGATTTTGATACTAGATTTATGCTTTAACAGGTAATACCAAACTTGAAAAGATAGTAGGTGTCGCAGGACTACATGGTGGGACCTAAAAAGAGGTAAACTACACACATTTAAAAATAGAATGGATAAAAAAGGTACTTGGGACTTGAAAGATTATGCTAATACTATGTGGAATTCGATGGCCAATTGTATGAGGAGAATCTCAAGGGAAGTTCTTGGAGAGTCGAAAGGAAAAGGACCCAACTTTAGGAAAACTTGGTGGTGGATAGAGGAGGTCCAAGCGGTAATAAAGACGAAAAAAGAAAGCTTTAAAAAGTGGCAGAATGTTAGAACTGAGGAAAACCTTAAGCGTCACAGAATGGCCAATAAGGAGGTCAAAAAAGTAATGAGAAAGACTAAGTTGAAAGCATATAATGACCTATACACTAGACTAGATAGTAAGGAGTGAGAGAAGAGGATATACAAACTTGCTAAGATAAAAGAGAGGAAAATAAGAGATTTTAATCAAGTTAAGTACATCAAGGGTGAGGATTCTAAGGTATTGATAAAGGATGAAGAGATTAGAGAGAGGTGAAAGAACTATTTTGAGAAGTTGTTAAATGAGAAACATGGAGATAAGTCAAAAGGGAAGGAAATGGCGGTAATAAGGAAGACTAGGACTATAGGTTCTATTGTAAGATTAGGGACTTTGAAATAGAGTTTACACTTAAGAAGATGAAATTGAATAAGGCTTTAGGACCCGATGATATACCTATTGAAGCGTGAAAATGTTTGCGTAAAAATGAGGTTATTTGGTTGACTAGGTTATTTAGCAAGATTTTATTGATTAAGAAAATGACAGAGGAGTGGCGGAAGAGTATTTTAGTGTCAATATATAAGAATAAAGGAGATGTCTAGAATTGTAACAACTATAGAGGAATCAAGTTAATGTGTTACACAATGAAAGTGTGGGAGAGAGTGATGGAATGTCAATTGCGAGATATAACCGAGATGCCAGAGAATCAATTTGGATTTATGCCTGGTAGGTCAACAATGGAAGTGAACTATCTTTTGAGGAGAGTGACAGAAAAATATAGAGAAAATAAAAGAAACATTCATGTGGTTTTTATCAATCTTAAGAAAGTATATAATAGAGTGCCTCCGGATATAATTTGGTGGGTGTTAGAGAAGAAAGCTATGACAAAATGTTACATTAATGTGATTAGGGATATGTATGAAGGTGTGGTGACCACTGTTAAATCATCTGCTGGAGAAACGAGTGAATTTCCAATTTCTATAAGGTTACACCAAGGATTAACCTTAAACCCTTAACTTTTCGCTTTAGTTATGGATGAGTTGACGCGTAATATTTAGGATGATATGCTATGGTGTATGCTCTTTGCAAATGATATTGTGTTAGTGGATGAGACTAGAGAATGAGTTAATACAAAGTTGGAGATTTGGAGAAAAATACTTGAATCTAAAGGCTTTAGGATAAGCAGAACTAAGACAGAATATATAGAGTGTAATTTTAGCAACAGTCACAATGGAAACAAAGGAGAAATGAAAATTGAGAACCAAGTACTACTTAAGAAGGAACATTTTCATTATTTAGGATCGATTGACACAACGACTGGGGAGATTGGGATGGATGTGATCCACAGAATTAAGGCGGGGTGGTTTAAGTAAAGGAGTGCGTCTGGGGTATTGTGCGATAAATAAGTACCTATTAGACTAAAAGGGAAGTTCTATAGCACGACTATTAGACCAATGATGTTGTATGAGACGGAATGTTGGACAACTAAAAAACAACATGTAGATAAGATGAGTATTGCTGAGATGAGGATGCTGAGATAAATGTGTAGCGAGATTAGAAAAGACAGAGTTAGGAATGAGTATATTCAAGAATGGATAAGAGCAGTACCGATAAAAGATAAGTTGAGAGAGAATCGATTAAGATGGTTTGGTCATATACAACGGAGACTAACAGAGGCAGTAGTGAAGAGATATGATACAATGACGGTAGATGGTAGTGTTAGGGGAAGGGGTTGACCTAGATTAACATGGACTAGTGTAGTAAATAGAGATATGAATCTTCTTAATTTGACTAACAAAATAGCCTTGAATAGAATCAAGTGGAGAAGATGGATTCATATAGCCGATCCCATTTTATGGGACTTAAGGCTTGGTTTGATTTGGTTTGGTAATGAGAATTTTATTTCAACTTTTGGATTTATTTCATTATGTTATTTGGGTGCATCAAAAAATGAAAACGTGATTCTTAATTCAATTCCCAAACACAGAGTAAGATTGTCACGCTAAGTGGGAATTTCTCCCATGACAATTTTACAATCCTTGAGGATTGCGACTTATTTTAGAATAAAGCAACTAGATGACTTACAATATTTAAAATTAACCAAATTCTTGAATTACATTAACATATAGGTATTTTTTTTAAGATCCCTGATATTATGATTTTATAATATAAAGGACATCAAATATTTTCATAATGTCTAAGGTCCCTCAACATCAATCTAGAGAAAATTGGTCCAGAGAAAATTCAAGTCAGAGAAAATTGGTCCAGAGAAATTCTCCTTAGCCTTTCATGGACACTGCCAGAGAAATTTCCTTAGCCTTTCATGAACTCCAGAGAAATTTCAAATTTCTCTGCCGTGGGTTTGATCCTCCATCATTGTTGCTACTGACAGTTCGGGAATTTTTTTTTTTTTTTGATGAAGCAGTGTGTTTTTTACCATTAAAATATTAACTATTTTTTTAAAGGTAATAAACATAAGAATATTTTCATGGTACTACATTTATACACAAGCATACACATACCCTTACATACACACTTAAATTATGGCAAGTGTAGGATACATACATGCATGTATTGAGTGAGCAAAAATTCTATGTTGCTTCAAAGTCATAGCTAGAAGGCTCTTTTCTAAGAAAACAAAAATACAAATAAGTATTTTTTAAGAATCAAACTGGATATAAAAGCTGTATTTTCAATCATATAGCTTTCTTCAGGTCAAATAAATAAATAACAATAATGAAGCTTTCTTCAGGTAAGAGAAAATTAGTCCAGAGAAATTCTGGACTTTCAAAGAATTTCTCTGGGTTCAACCCAGAGAAAAGTTTGACCAATTTTCAAATCAGAAAAAATTGATAAATTCTGGACTTTCTAAGCCAGAGAAAATTGACTTCACCAATATTGAGTGTCTTCAGCATCTAAGCACTTCCCTTTACCTTCTTGGAACCATTACCATCTTTCATATATGAGCTGTCCTTGCTCCAAAACTTTTCTTGTAGGCCATTGTTTCGCAAAGTTGCATCATAGGTCTCAACAAGTGCTCTCTGCTTCTCAGTATTAGGACAAAGTCCATCCAACTCAATAACAAGATGTGACAAGCCAAACTGATTCACATAACCTACATAAGTCTTTGCATCCATCAAGCCCTGTCGATATTCTCCTGATATATCCTTAAATGCACTATACTTCGCTTCATCAAAATCTAGAACAGATCGTATTCTTTCTACCAAAGACTTGTTTGCAGTATGAACATCTTCCACCTTCAGCTTAGACTGGCCACTTGTGGGCAACTTACACACCTGTGTTGTAGAAACTGGAGGAAAGCCAGAATCAGAAAGGTCAAAAGATGAACTGTCGGTAAGGTTCGGGGCAGACGTCAAGCCTCAACAGCTTTCCATTACGGCCAAGGTTCGCCGGCAGCTCCAACGTGAAATTGTTCTCCCAAATCTGCAAGACCTCGAGATTCGAGAGATCTCCGATGAACGAAGGGATTGGACCCACAATCCGAGGATTCAAAAACCCCATCGAAAAGAGAAACCCTAATTTCGTGATTTCTGATCGATAGGTAGGAATCAATTAATCCTTTACTTTTTGCTTCGATCTTCAGTCTCTGATCGATCGGTGTTTCAGATCGGAGAGAGAATGCCTTCGCACGCGGATCTGGATCGGCAGATCGAGCACTTGATGGAGTTCAAGCCTCTAATGGAAGCTGAGGTCAAGACGCTTTGCGAGCAAGCTAGGGCTATTCTGGTTGAGAAATGGAATGGGTCAGATGATGAAGATTGTATAAAGGATTGAAATTTCTCTGATATATGTTTAGGGACCTTAGACATTAAAAAATAGAGGGACCCTAGACCAATTTTCCCTAACATATAAATATTATTATTAGTAATGAGAATTCTGACGGTAAAATTTGCATTCATTCTCTTTAATTTCTGTCATCCAAACATAACTTTAGAAACATCTTTTATTTTTAAGAATGGGCTCCGGTCCGAATCCTCCCCCATCTCTATCTCATTCTGTCATTTTTCTCTTGTTTGGGCAATGAGATAATAAGGTTATATTTGAATCTTAAATTTGAAAAATAATTTATAATAGAAGCTAATTTTCTTTTAGTAAATCCACCTTTTTTTCCCATCTACAAATTTTTCACAAAGTTTTGAATTACTATGAAAGCCATGAGAAAAATGTGTTGGACATGGTTGGTGCCTGTTAGTTTCTTTATTTTTAGAGTACTTGCTTTACAACACTTCAAACATCTGCTTTTGTTTTTTATTTTAGGAAGACATGTTGATGGAGTCATCTTCACCATCCACTATTTCACAAACTTTTGCTAGGTTGATGTATGTTGTAAAATAAATAAAACATTAAAGAATAAATAACAATAATAATTATTACCATATATTAATTCTTGTGGGTATGCCATACAAAACTCTACAATTAGTAACTAATCTTAATTTTGTTGTCCCAGAATACCGTGTGACATTGTTTATGAACATGATATGCTAACTCAACTTTATTAGATAGTTAAGAAAAAATAATGACTTACTTAAAGCATGTGTTGAGTGAGAGTATAACGTAAAAAATATCACATAATATTCAGAGAGTATCCAATAATTTTCTCAATAGCGGTGAGAAATGAAAAAGGAAATCAAGAGAGAGAGAAAATTAAAAGCAAGTAACTTTGCACTAACAAGAAAATATGATTTATCACATTCATATACTTTAGTTGTTGCAACTTTTTTCACTCTACATTTCGCAACCTCTCAATGTTGACATCAACTTTTTGATTGTCATGAACAATTATTTATATTAAAATTGTGCTAAATGTAATGACCTAACAAACATGTATATTACTAGCTTTTCTTTCCCTTTCCTTCTCTTTTTCCTTCTCAATCATCTCGAGAACATTTTCCTGGAAAGAGCCCCAGGTTAAGCAAATTCCAAGAAAAGTTTGAAGTTTGCAATCAAAATGAAATTTCGTAAATTATGTTTCCCACTCCACCCACATGAAATAATGTGCATCTTTCTCTGCACTTTTCAAGGACGGCCAAAATATGTCCATAAAATTCATGCACAAAATTATATGTAAAAAAAATAATATGCAACTCAGATGCAATTCTCGAGTAGTGTAACTTATACCTTAAAGAAATCTGAACTACTTATTAAATTTTTTGAATATTTTTCTATGCACAAATTATGTATCCACTTTATGAAGCTTCAAAACCGTAGGTTTGTCCAATCTTGATTTTTTTTTTTTTTTTAAAAAAAAAATTAAAAAAAACCCCATTGGTTTGTACCCTGCTACCTGGAAACTTCCACTTAACTCATGCACATGTACATTTCTAACAATTTCCATGCCCTTGTTAGAATAATGGGTAAATGATGTAGACAAAATATAGTAAGACTTACGAAATTAACATAATTATATAAACCATTCTAGACTCTACTTTAGCAGAAATTTCTAGACCATCCTACCTAAAAAATAACAAGGTATCAAAATCCATGAATTGGAATCAAGGGTTTCCTAAACAAATTTTTTTTTTTTTTACATAAGCCAACCTTTTAAGACTGTATTTAGAATTTAAATTTGTGAAAATATTTATAGAAAGAAATGAAAAGGAAAGAGAAAAATGTATAAAATAGAAATTAATTCTTTCTTTTCTTTTCTTTTCTTTTCTCTCTCTAAAATTCCTCCACAAATTCACAAACCAAACACGTCATAAATTTTGTAAATCATATGGATGAGTTTTTTTTTTTTTTTTTGGTATTCTAAAAAATTAAACTATTTATGTAAATAACCAACTTTTCAAAATATTTATCAAATTAATCCACTTTTTAAAATCGCATATTCAAAATATGATTTCGTGATAAAATCACATCTTAAACATGCAATTTCATATTGCCATGGCTTATATCTATATATCAGTAAGTCAAGTTAATATGAAATCGCAATTTGAATATATGCTTTCATGATGACGTCGCATTTTGAATTTGCATTTTTTTATAAGTAAGTTAACTTGATAAATAGTTTGAAAAGTGAATTATTTTAATAAATAATTTGATTTTTTAGAATATTTATAAAAATAAATAAAAATAAAACTCTCATAGGATAGCATGTTAATTAAGTTTCTTACATAAACACTATACAAGACTTGAATTGACATGTTAAAATGCTAGAAGTATGGAGGCACAACAATTATATGACGTCGCACTCAGTTTGAGAAGAAGGGTTGAGTTGGGTTTGAGATTATTTTAGTCAAAAAAATAAAATAAATTTTTTATTTAATAAAACAAAACATTATATCCATCCTATAATCATTACATTCTTTCTCTCATAAAAAGCTAAAAAAATCCTTAGTCTCATGTTAAAAAAGTCAAAAAACCAACTTACTTCTCACATAGCGTTGGCCCTTCTTGAAAGACACTTGGTCTTGGTTTGGCATGTAGGTTAGGAATGGGTTAGGATTAAAATAGCCACAAAAAAATAATAAACTTTTTAATTCCAAGTTAAAAGTTATCATAATTATTTTATTTTTTCTTTCACAAAAGTAAAAAAATTCATCCTAAAAAATCAACCCACATCCTAAATAAAACTTTGGAACACATTAATCTCTAATGTCAGCCAACGAATTAGCTGCATTACAAGCAACCATATTATTCTACTAAACCCCAATCTATGTTAAAATAATCTATTATTGATTTGTTTGGGAAGTTAATGGACTTTTTGACTATTTTAGTTTGAAATTAAAGAATCTCGTTTAGGATAAACTTTTTAAATTTTTTACTTTTGTGAAAAAAAATATAATAATTATGAATTAAATGTGATGTTTTATCTTATTAAATTAAAAAACTTATTTTTTTTTTTTAAAACTAAAATAACCCCAAATCTCAACCTAAAGTTGCCAAACGAAGGGTATAATTGCCTGTAAGGGCCATTAGGATTGTTAAATCAATCACATGCACGATTAATGCGGCCATTAGGATTGTTAAATCAAACAATCACATGGACGATTAATGACCTACATACGTCAAGTTAAACCAAAGTCTTTCTTTCATCTCAAAATTTGTGTCGAAGTGCATTTGCTCACGCAATACAATTCGGTCCCAATCATCGACCCTACAAACCCATTTTCAAAATAAAAATGGGTAATCTAATCATGTGATTAAACTAGGTCAAGAGAGGCATATTAGGTGGTCCTTTCTACGTCATCACGTGGATTGGTGAGTGACTAAGCCATCATGTGACAAATAAACAAAGTTGAGAACCCATTAATTATTCTATTTGATTAACTACAACACACAGTTGATCCATGCGATGCCTGGAAAATTCACCCAACTTTTTTGCATAAAAATTTTCGATCATAAAAACCTCTTCTGCCCTGATACTCATTCCAATTGTATTTTCTGTGATTAATTTTGTGATCGATAGTGTTGTAGAATTATCGAATTTTTATACCTTTTCTCCCAACAAATTCTGTTAACAAACTCCATTTTTGTATTAGTACAAAAATAATTAATGCTAATAACATAGTTGTGGACACAATCACACAAATGATCTCCCTGTCCAGCAAAGAATGACTAACAAAAAACAAAATAAACAATTTAGAAAGACCATAATCAATGCTCAAGGGTCCCCTTTATAACATGGTTTAAAAAGAGGTAATAAATAAAAAGACAGACTCACCCTCACTTCTTTTATAAAGTCGATTCTCATAACTCCAATCTACACATCACAACCGGAGACAAACAACACTTGCCATCATGCCAGGTTATAACCTCACGCAATTTAGGAAGGGTTAATAATAAACATACAACGATAATAAATTAGCAAACCATTGGTGAAGACTACTTTTCATTAATGCTCAATCTAAAATTACCTCGCCCCTCCAAAACTTTACTAGCCTCGATATCCATGTGTGACAACAATATTTTACACCCTACTAACCCTACAATCTAACTAAGCATACAGAGCATGCTATCCATTCGAATGGTTTTCAATACTCAAGCTATTGCAAGGGACAGTAATACGTTGCTTGTATACTCTTTCACTTAATGGGTGTGAAAATAACTATACCTGCCAATCCCGTTAAGTCGGATATGTGATACACAGCTTCGATTTCCATCCTTCACTCACTTCTTCCCTGATGCAAATCTTCGCCAAAAAGTTTGTTATCTGCAGTGCCCGTGGTAGCAACTGCTTCTTCCTGGATAAATGAGATGGTAATCAAATGGTCAGAAATTAATCTTACATTCTGATGAAACAAAAACAGTGCCATCCATTTATTTGATTTTGAGACCCTTGCAATACACCCAATTGCCTGAAGGGGTAACGGAAGAAAGAAACAGCTTGAAACACCAAAGACTGCAACGAATAAAAATAACTACCAATTTTTTACCATTACAAGTCATTATGTTATCACCATACTGGTGAATCCTACCAGGAAGTATGGAAGCATAATACGGATAAAACAGAGGGAATAAAAGTTGGACACAACAACTCGATTCAATAAAAGGCCTGAATTCCACTATTGCTCCAATTGGAATTTCTTGGATCCATCTTTCATAGGTTGCGACTTGAATGCATCCACCTACCTCAACCCCAAGAAATTTCAACAGGTCTGCATATATGGTATACGGGCTTACAACCCGTAGTAAAACTGGATAGATCATGGTATGCAATTAGAAATGGAGAAGAAACTGGCACTGTGTGAGAACACCACCAACATGTAGCATTGATATGTTATAAATTAAACCAAGATGCAAAGTTTTTCAACATATAGCTTGCAAGGTTACCTTCTCTGGATTCTCATGAAGACATTGATCACTTCTCCCATCCTCGCAATTCACTGAAAGTTCACTGCTTTTCATCTCAAGGATAGAAGTCCTTTGATCTTCCTTGGAGTCCAAATTAGAAAGATTACCATTCACAACACGATAATCAGTGCTGGATGAATTGGTCATACCAGTCAAAGAATTAGGGCTTCCATTCTTGGAATCACTTGACTCAACTTCATCTCCACTTTCCCCTTGAACTGAAATAGCCTCTTTCTCATGTGCTCCATTCGTTTGAGTTACATTAGCAGCTGCCTCTTCAGCTTTCTTCTTCTCTTCCTCCCTTTGTTGTCTCCTCCTTGCTTCTTGCTCCTTTAATTGTTTAAATCTGGGTAACGCCAATAACTTGAGACCAAAAACAAGATTCGCCATTGCAACAATGCAATCACACACACACACATGTATATATGACAAGCAATGTCATATATTAAAGAACAATGTCATCATATTACAATAAATCAACAAGAATTAACCTTTCACCAGGACGGAGCCCCTCTGAAGTCGACTTTTCCACTTGGGGTTCCTTTATGATGGTGCTGGTTTCAAAAACAGATTTCTGAATTTGGGATTGCTCCTCCTTCTTAATGATATTATCACTGAATTTACTCACTGGATTTTTTGTAACCCCCGATTTTTGAAGAAATACTTGTTGTGCCGTGCTCAATATGTTATTGGTGAACCTGCACAAAACATAAGTATGTAAAATTCTTGAACATTCATGGAATTTAAGGTTACTACTGATCGAACAAGGGAAAGAAAAGAAAGGAAAAAAAAAAGACATTTTATGGTTTGATCTTGATCATGACAATAAAAGTTCTAAACAAAATGCCATAGTTTAATTAACAGGGGAATACAGTTGCTTACCAATAAAGGCTTAACCCAGAAGGAACAGAAAGAGAAAAATAACCAATCATTAAGGGCAGAAATTTTGTTATGGCTTGAGAACTCTTCAAGTTTGGATCATTATTAGCCTGACAATTATGAGACATGTTCAACAAAAAAGCAATGAGAATCTGCCTCCTTAAATCAATAATTCATGTATTAATTCATGTATCAAAATGGTGGAAGCCACAACATTGTCAGAGAAACTACACTAAAAAGAACGGATCAATTCAATGAGCAGAACTAAATGCAGATATTGTACTTCCGAGAAACCTGTAATAAGCAGAACAGTGTACTAATGCCGTTAAATTTGAGAGAACTGTGGAGGAAAATTACAGAGAGAATAAAAAGGTTCGAAGAAGACAATCACAAGTCTACCACAGGGTTATTATATAGAATCGAATAACTACTATAATGGCTAACGTTTCTAGCCCATTTGTTTTCTTAAGAAATTTTAATATATATATATATCTTCTAATTCAAACGCGGAGCATCTCAATCAGAAAAGAAAGTAGTAATACAGACACATCAATCCTGAAAAAGCAACATTTTTTCTACTTCAAAGAGTAAATCAAGAGGAGGGTTCTGAGCAAGTTTATCATATAAAAAAGCAAGTAATATGGACAAATCAATCCTGAAAATGCAACAATTGAAGCACCAGCACAATATAGAAGCAGATTGTTGAAGTAAGGAAACTTAAAATAAATGACGTTTGAGAAATGGAAAGAGATCCAAAACAACACCTATAAACTAACAAACCTGCGATGACTGCATGATTTGAACAGAGATGTACTGTGAGAGAACCAGCAGCACAGGCAAGACAAGATATGCCGAGGTATCTGACCATCCAAGGGGAGGGTGACCATCCTGCAAAGAATTTGGAGCATCCAAGGATAAGGATAACTATAAGGAATAACTATAAGGCACTGTAGATGAATAGCAAACAAAATTTATAGTGCGGAAACATCAGAGATTCTATCCTATTGTAAACATTCACAAGAAATCAAAAGGAGCAACTTGTGGTATATGTAAAACTAATTCAAAAAGAATATTCTAAATGCACTCAGAAGGAACATAACAGCATAATTTCTGTGATATATCTTCACAAATGAAGTTAGTTATTGATTTAGAGTGGGTTGCAGCACTTACTACAAAAGGAAAAAGCCAAGAGATGCCACTGCCACTTTGTCGAGCAGCAACTGTAGTTGGACCAGCGAGGGAAGGTATCCAGAAGAAGCCTTCTGTCAGGAGTCCCTTAACATTAGAATTAGCATTCAATTAGATACAGAGACCCTTTGCTAGAAATTAAAAACAGAAGTAGCAAAAGTCACAAGGACTCAAACACCCTGTTGGCTATTGGCATGTTACCTCATCAGCCACATTCGAAAGGGCTCTATAAAGCCCAATCCAGACTGGTATGGTGGCAAGAGTTGGCAGACACCCTGATGCAGACAAAAAGGTAACATGAGAGTAATTCTAGGCTTACAACCACAAATTGTCAGAAGAACAAGACCATAAGAAATTATATATTTTCATGCAGGCTTTATTGGCAAAAGCCTATATTTTTAACTACTAGATGGTCATGATCATGCTCAACAAGCAACTGAGGCACTCTCATCCTGCTGTCCTTAATCACATTCTGATAAAGCACATATAAATATAAAATATTAGACTACAACTGATAAAAATAAACCTAAAATCAGTACTATGTGCAGTTCCTATGCGATTTGAGTTTAGAAGTATTGTTAATTTCTCCACATAGGAAGACCTGAAGTCTAATCAATGAGCTGCTTGAAGTACTCTCTACCCATGTCATGGAATAATATAGAATATTTGTATTATGGTTAATATGCGTTTCAAACTTTTCAACCTTTAAAGACTCCGAGGACAGAAGAAGATAAGTGCTTTAAAGACTATATATACATAAAAATAACAATAACGAGCAATGTGATTTTTGCAATATATCCAAATTTTCAGTCAATTTAATGGAAATTTTATTTGAAATGTACACGACAAATTAATGTGCAATATATTATTTATCCGTTAACAATTGCAATATTTTGTTACATATCATCATATTTTGTGAATTTAAATTTGTCAATTTAAAATTCATATAGATATCAGATCTTATCTCACAAATATATGATATTGATGAATATATTGTGATATTTCATGTTTTTAATTCCACATAAAAGAATATCAGATGCACCTGTCACAATTCCTTGTCTTTTTGTTTAATAAGCTGCTTTTACATATCAAAAATTGTGGGAGAGAGTAATGAAATGTCGATTGCAAGATATAACAGATATGTCAGCAAATCAATTTGGATTTATGTCTGGTAAGTCAACAATGGAAGTGATTTACCTTTTGAAAAGAGTAATAGAAAAGTATAGAGAAAAGAAAGAAGGCATTCATATGATTTTTATCGATATTGAGAAAGTATATGATAGAGTGCCTTGGGATATAATATGGTGAGTGTTAGACAAGAAAGGGGTGACAAAAGGTTACATGAGACATGTATAAAGGTGTAATGACTACTATTAGATCGCCTGTTGGGAAGACGAATGAATTTCTAATTACTGTGGGGTTACACCAAGGATCAACCTTAAATTCTTATCTTTTTGCTTTAGTTACGGATGAGTTGACAGGAAATATTCAGGATGATGTGCCATGATGTATACTTTTTGCAGATAATATCGTGTTAGTGAATGAGACTATAGGAGTTAACACTAAGTTGGAGACTTGGAGAAAAGCACTTAAATCTAAAGAATTTAGGATAAGTAGAACTAAAACAGAGTACAGGGAGTGTAATTTTAGTAACGATATCAATGGAAGCAGAGGAGGAATGAAAATTGAGAATCAAAAACTATCTAAGAGTGAACATTTTTGTTAGGATCAATTATCACAACGGCTAGGGAAATTGCAACGGATGTGGTCCATAAAATTAAGGCGGGGTAGCTTAAGTGGAGAAGTGCGTCTGAGATACTGTGTGATAAACG
Source organism: Camellia granthamiana (assembly GCA_036172215.1). NCBI lineage: Eukaryota > Viridiplantae > Streptophyta > Magnoliopsida > Ericales > Theaceae > Camellia > Camellia granthamiana. Next base: position 173,082,826 of record CM069904.1, read on the forward strand.
AATACCCAATAAACTAAAAGAAAAATTCTATAGAACAGTTATTAGACCAGTGATATTGTATGACATAGAATGTTGGACAACTAAGAAACAATATGTAGATAAGATGATTGTTGTTGAGATGAGAATGTCAAGGTGAATGTGTAGCAAGACTAGAAAAGACAGAGTTAGGAATGAGTATATTCGTGAATAAATAGGAGTAGTACCAATAAAAGATAAGTTGAGAGATAATAGATTGAAATTGTTTGGTCATATACAACGAAAACCAACAGAGACAGTAGTGAAGAGAGACGATATAGTGACAGTAACCAAATGATCGTTGATAGAATTGAGCAGAGAAGAAGGATTCATGTAGCCAACCCCACAAGATGGGACTTAAGGCTTGGTTTGGTTTAGAAAGCAAATAAACTTTTAGTGTCAAGTATTCTCCTACTCTGCATAAATATACTTTTTTGTGATTAACTGTATACTTATTTATTGATACAAAACATCATACTGTTGCATTTCTATAAATAAATGGTGGAAACATTCCACAAATACATATATGCAATCAAAACCTCCATGATAAAACTCAATAACAAGGAAATAAGCAACAATATCTACCTGCCAGTGGATTTATTCCAGCTAGTTTATACAATCGAGCAGTTTCGAGCTGAATTCTCTCCTGCAATTGCATACACATGAGGATTGGTCATTGAAAATGGAAGCGTTCAACTGTCAACACACTTTCAATCTTCACTGGCTTCTAATCCTTGATTTTGACTATCCTCTTAGGAATTTAAGGATGAGGTTTTTTTTTATAGAGCTTTCAAATTGGGTTTTTTGAGAACTGAGTAAAATGATGCATATTAATAGACCATGCTGGGCAGCCAAAAGTGGTGATTACAGACAGGTGTCTTCCCTTCTCCATCCTTTTTATGTTATTAGTGATGATGAATTGTTACTTTTGTAATTTACTTTGATTATGTATAAATGTTAAAGTGGTAGTGTAATGTAAACATTTAACATATATATTATGACTAAACAACAAAAATATTTCTTACAATATATTCATATATATAAATATTCCCTAGGCACTCTCTACTTTAAACTCTCCCACCCCAGCTTCATGCAACTAACGTTCATATTCTAAATCTATGAAGAATCAAAGCTACTGTTTCTAATCGCTTAATTTTGCTTAAGTTCCTTTCAGATCTGAAGTTTGGTTAAAAATTACTGAAGAAACAAGCTTGAAATGTAAATATCAACCAAACAAAAGTTTCCTGGTGTTGCAAGACTCCACCAAAGCATCTATTTCATTAGTGATATAAAATCAATTGAAGTGTTCATTGGTTTAGTTTCATCGCTAGCCACAAACTAAGAAGCTGACCCATTTCTTCTAATGACATGTCTGCCAAAAGGTGAAGTGAAACATATATTTGAATAAGACGTGCTAGGCTAACCATTATCTTCACACAATCAGCTGGTCAAGAAGCTTCTCACATAATAAATTTCCACTTGAAATCCATTTAATCTGTGATATAGAATCACTTGGCGTCTCTCAAAGGAGCATGCACAAAAATCAGCACCACAATAGCAATATATGCTAATAATAAGATGTTCCACAAAGGAAAGGATGAAAGGTAACCTGGTCTTCAGCGTACCGCTGCTGAATAGCCTTTATTTGAGGTTGCAAAGATTTCATTGCCATCGTAGATTCTATCTGCCCATAATAATTTTAGAAGACATTTATACATCATTAGAACTAAACCCAATATTTTCCATTACAAATTTAGAGAAGTTTCCCAACTTAAAGCAAATACTCAGAAATTAAGAAACTCAATCTATCAGTTTAAAGACAAGAAAGCAATGATATAACAAAATTCAATTGAAATTTAGTAAAGCACAAGATAAACCTGTTTCTTTGTTAAAGGAAAGGTGGCAGCCTTAACGAGTACAGTTAGAAGAATAATTGCAAAACCGTAGGCATAAGGAACATGTAAAGCAGATAACCCATCCTTCAAAACCTGAAACCAATACCAAAAAAAAAAAATTGAGAACCCACATGACAACAACAGATACCATACCAATAGTAGGTACAATATACAGAAACACTTAGGTTTGTGTTTGGATCAAGGATTTAAGGAGGGATTTGTGGAGGTGAAGGAAAAGGGAAGGGAAATGTGAATTAATAAATATCCACTCAAATCCTTGATCCAAACACAACCTTAATGACTTATCAATATATCTATCTATTCTATTATACAAAGCATACAACTCACTTGCTGTGTACGTCGTCACATGATTTTGATTTCCAAAAATAATCACAACAATACTAGATTTTCTCCAAATATTTAGCTTTCCTTAGTAGTTACTTTTGAGATTAAAGAGTAAAATCAACCAACAAACTATTGTGTTCAGTTGCCCACTACTCTCTCCACTCTGACACATAATCTCCCAGAGCAATTTCAATTGCACTAATATATAGAAACACTCCAGGCAAGTTCACTGTTCACTTTGCATCTGCTACAAGGCTAAAAAACCCAGGGATTCCACAAAGCATCTTCTACCAGAACTTCTATAGTTTGCATCACATAGAAGCACTATGCCTTAATGGGATTTGGATCTTCTACAAGTCATGGGTTGAAAGATGGTATTTTTCAAGCTTGAAAACCTAACCCTCATGTTTTTTTCAATTGATTCTTACACCTCAAGCTCAGGCATGAACTTGTCAAAGACATGACAACAATTCTACTCTACATATACTAGTTATTTAATGGATTTTCAAAGATAAACAGAATTGTTAGTTTCATTGCTCAACAAGTGTTTGAAAAATTGCATGTGAGACTGACTTTTATACCGAATTCGCAAATACAGACACCAAACCATCTGTATTCAATGAACGCCAAGTTGGATTCTTTAACATACCTTAAGAACAGTTTCCATGTAAGACGTAATCCCAGATAACCAATCACTGCTCTGTTTGGTGCTCGTGACTGAATCTGAAGAAGCCGATGAAACTGCGGCATCGGCAATCGTGAAGAGAAAACTTTCAGCTCTCCCAAACAGGTCCCGAATTATGCCCTCCGCAGCATCCGGGTCGGGAATTGGAACGTTCTTGAACCCTAACCTTGCCACACCAAGTGAGCCTCGAAGAAATGGTCTGTGATTCGATAAACCCAGATAGTGGGTTCGGTTGAGAAGGGGGTTTAGGGTTGTGGTTCGGTCAGGGAAGGGAGAGAGGACCAAATTGGGTCCGATTGAAAGGAAACTAGACATGTTTGTGTTGTTAGGTTTGCTTGCGCAAACCCTAGAAATGCAGAGGCAAATTTCTCAAGAGTATGTGGCGGACTAGTGTATATACGTGTATGCATATGCATATACGCACGTATGATATGATATGATATTTTTAGTGGAAAGGAGGAAGGTTAGGCTCGGTTTGGTAAGATGGTTTTGGATTATTTTAGTCAAAAAAAAAATAAAATAAATTATTTTAATTATAACAAATAAAGTATCACATTTAATTTATAATCATTATATTTTTCTCTCATAAAAAATTCAAAAAGTCATTCCCAAATTAAAATTTTTTAGTCCAAGTTAAAATAGTCAAAAAAGTCAAAAAGCCAACCTACTTTTTCAAACGGAAGCTTAATTTTGGGATTTTTTTTTTTTTCTTTCTAGCGCCCCTATAAGTTGTTTGGAATGATTTATATTTTAAATTTTTTTATGAAAATATGTATAAAAAAATATAAAAGTGATAAAAAATTTATTTATAAATCTTATTTTAATGAATGATAATCTATTTAGTTCGAAAGATTTTTTTATAGACCAATTAATCTCATTGATTTTGAAAGGTAAATTTAATATATCATTTGGAAATTAAATTTATAATTATACTCTTATTATGTTTCCTTCTCTTTTTTTTTTGTGCTAGAAATGTAATATACACAATCTATGATAATTAAATTTGGAATGAATTTTTATATGAGAATCTTTTTTTATTTTGAAAATATTTCAAAATGAGTACAAAAATGACTTGAAATATAAGATTCTTCAAACATTTTAAAATGATGTGGGATTCTCTCAACATTTCAAAAGGAGTACAAAAATCCCTTAGTAAACTTTAGGCAATGTATAATTTCAAACTGTAACACTTCCATATAACACTAACACTCCAATGTAACACTAAAAAAAAAATTTACTGTACTTTTTCCAAACGTAATACTCTAATATAAAACTCTAAAAAAAATTATTAGTGTAACATTCTAATGTAATACACAAAAAAATTCATTGGTGTACTTTTTCCAAATGTAACACTCTAAAGCAAGGATATGGGATTCTTCCAACTATTGCAAAAAGATATGGAATTTTTCAAACCATTCCAAAAGGAATATACAAATTCCTTAATAAGTTTTAAGCAAATGAATAATTTCAAATTACGTTTAGAAAAATTACATTAAGAAATTTTTTAATATTTTTGTGTACGTTATATTGAAGTGTTACGTTTGAAATTACATTGATTGAAGTGTTACGTTTAGAAAAAAGTACACTAAGAAATTTTTTTTGTGTGTTACATTGGTTGAAGTGTTAAGTTTGGGAAAAAAAAATACACTAAGGATTTTTTTTTTTTTTTTTTTTTGTATGTTACATTGGACTGTTACATTTAGAAAAAGTACATTAATAAGTTTTTTTTTAATGTTACGTTGTTACGTTTGGGAAAAATGCACCAAAAAGTTTTTTAGTATTTTACACTAGATGTTATGTTAGTGTTACATTAAAGTATTCCGTTATTAGAGTTTTACATTTTTCTTTCGTAATGTGAGATTTGTTCTAGGAGGGAAAATCTAAAACCTTTATAATGCAAATTGTCTAAATGAGTAATTTTATATTTAAAGAAACCCACTTTTATCCTTAGAAATTTAAATCCAAACATGTAAGTGACTACCATTTTATGTAATTTTCACTTTAATGGGACCTTTGGGTTCATAAGAAAAAAAAGAAAATTAAACAGTTCATAAGATTACATTTTGGGATTTATTAATGCTTCACTCAAAAGTGATATGACTCAAATAAGTATACTTAACTAAATAAATGTACTTATTTAATTTATGTCAAATAGTGCCTAAATCTTTTTGGCAGGAGTGTTGACCTGCCCTTTTAACCCTAATCGGCCTAAGATTTGGAGTCGGAATTTGCGATATGACATGATAACACGATTCGAATCATATACGAAGTTAGTAGATTAGGGTTGACAATTTCCTAACACGAATATGTATATGATATGACCCGATAACACAAATATTAAACAAGTCAAGTTAGTGTCAAATCTATATAACACGAAATTGACACGAATAATCTATATAATGAAAATTAGTTACACGTTTTAATATTATTTTCACTAAAGAGTATCATATTTTTTAATCTCTTACATAATTACATTCAATTTATTAAAAAGTATATAAAATACGATTTTAAATTTAATATAAGTTTTGTTTTTTATTTTTAATTGAACTTAATATATTTTTTTGTCTATGAATTAATCTAATAAAAATAATTTGTATAAATTAAGAAAATCAAATTAAGTTTAAATCAAATATTTTTATAAATAATTTCATTTCATAGAGATAAGTTTCATTAAATTTAATTTGTGAATAAATTTCTAATTTTTTTCATGCATTTGATATGTTTAATAATAATTTTTTTTTTGACATGACATGTTAACATGACGCGAACCTGACAGAACTAAAAATGATACGATATGATAACACGAAGTAATAAACGAATCAGATTAGTGTTGAGGTAATTCTAACACAAACTCGAGATGACACGATATGAACATGACCTAACACGATACGACGACCACCCCTACTATAGATCCATATTGGGCTAGCCCGTGTTGTGTCCAAGCTCGGTAATGACTTGTTTTAGAAAAATTATTGATCCATCAAAGTTAGGCTCGCCCAAATTATCCGAAATTACATAAGTTGGACAATCAGCCAGACAACTTCTCGGACAACCACCTGGATGACTGGCATCACTTTTGTCAATCGTAGTTGTTATCTTTGTCAACTGCGGCTGTCACTATTGTCAACTGGCATTTACTTGAATGACCGATTAAACAACCTCTCGAATGATTGATATGTCAATCAGCATGCATAAATTAAAATCATTCGAGCGAGGTCAAATTCGGTGAATATAATGTCATGGCTTATTTTAATGAGTTACTGTCACGCCATAAAATTTGGACAATTAAATATTAAATTGGGGCTAAACCCTAATCAATATTCCATCATCCAAATTCTAGGGGAGAAACAAAAAAAAACTAAACGCCAACCAAACCATCCACCAAGATTTCATAACTAATCAATACCTCCAACATTAAAGTAACAATACATAGTCAAAATAACTTAAATACTGTACGGTTACAAACTATGCCAAAATATTCTAATACTAAAGTCATAAAAAAAATAATAATAAATACATAAACTAATATCAATCCCTAAGCTTAAGAAAACAAAAGAAATCCAAACGACAAGTCCAACAACTATAGTAATTCTACGTCACCACCGTAGCGTCTACTAATCCTGTAAAGGAAGCTCGGCTGCACTCAAACAGAACGCACCCAAGTTGCCAAGAGACAAAACGGGTCAGTATATAGGTATACTGGTATGAGTACAAGATTTAACACCCACGTGTCCACCAGACACAAACAAAAATACATTTAATTCTTGTTACGGGATAAGACAAGTAGTTTCAACCGCACCGAGACGAATAGGTAGTTTCTCGAGATACGGTGGCATTTAGTTTCTTGTCCGTACATAACGAAATATAAATTGATTATAAAATAAGCAAAATAGAAATAAAAATATGGTGGGTCAGCCCTGCATTAAAAAAAAGTTAGTAAGACCCACCGCCCTGCAAAAAAAATAAAGTTAGTATAATTTAATCAAAAGTAACTTACTGAAGAAGTATAAAAATGTACCGTTTTATTCTTAAATAATTCGAATTAACCAAAACTCAAAGAACAAAAGTTGTACAGAATCAAATTTCCTAAAAGACAATGTTGACAAATTTAACAGAAACTGAACAGGTTGAGAAAAAAACTTGATAGAAAAATCTAGACGGAATTCAATCGAAAAATTTGAAGCTAAAAACGAACAAAAAACTTTCCTAAGATGAATTTTTTCGGAAAAGTTCAAAACACAAAAAGTGTGCAGAATAATGTTTTACTTCAGTTTACACGAAACCAATAAAAATGAGCTCGTTTCATGGATTAAAACAACCTTTAAAATTTGTATTGATTAAATGAATTAAAACTATAATAACTAAGATCATCCGATTATAAGTTCTAATCAATATTTTCAATAAAAAGCTAAAATACAAAAGTTGTCTAGAATCACGTATACATGTCTCTGCTCAAATTTCATAACTTATCGAGGTCGTTTACTATTTTTCAACCTGTACACAACAATACAATCTATATAACAAGGAAGCTCTTCTTTTGAATCTGATGTGACTTTTGTCTAATGTGTCAAAATGTGGACCATTAGATTGATGATTCAATCCAAGGGCTAGCAATCTGTATAACAATGGAAGGCAGTTTGAATGTCTTAGTTTCCCGCCCAAGCCCTCTCTCTCCTGCGTCCTACCCACCCATCCCATTTTCCCAAGACAAATGCAAACATGGGATTATAAGCCCAAGACAATGACATGTCTGTGTTTTTTTGTTCACCACGTCTTCTCTCCCTCTTCTTGCTTTTTGTTCAAAAGACATTCAAGCTCTCTCTCTACCATCACTAGGTAAGGAACTTTTATCTTCTCACTTTCTTTTTGTTTTTCTATTCATGTTTTTTAGCTCTGTTATTTTTTTCCCCAATTCATAGCTCCAGTTTTTTTGTTTTGTTTTTGGTATTCAATAAGGAACAAAGCTCTGTTTTTTCTCCACCATCACCAGGTAATGCATTTTTATCTCCTCACTTTCTTTTTTGTTTTTCTATTCATTTTTTTACCTTTGTTCATAGCTCTGTTTTTTTTTTTTTTTTTTTTTTTCATTCTGTCATCCCTATTTGTATTCAATAAGGAACAAAGCTTTGTTTTTTTCAACACAGTCAAGTTAATTTTTTTGTTAAAATAGTATATTTGTGTTTAATTAAAATAGTGTGTTTGTGGTGATTAATAACCTACAATATATTTGGGTTTTTATATATTGTTTACAGGTTTTTGAAATCTATAGAAGTAACCAAACACCATAGAGAAAGGTTGATCATCAAAGGACTTCTGAGAACTTAAGAAAAAAAAAAAATAGAAAATGAAATGAAGACAGAGAGAGGAAGATGGGTATATTTTTTGAATACCAAACACCATTTAATTAATCATATTTTTTTGAATACATTTGGTGTACCAATGACGGGAATTATAATAAATACATACATATCAAGATTAGTTGGGACATAATTTTGAATATGTTGGTGAGCTAAAAAAAAAAAAATGTATCGTCACATTTAATTAATCATTTCATGTGTCAAGAAAGCCATTAATGATGCAGAATTATTCCATACAATCAAACCAAGCATTGACATTTTAAGCAGATGAAATAATTCTTGGATATGTAGTTAAATGTTTTTTTTGATTCAAGACATGTAGTTAAATGTTGAATTATATGTTATGACCTCTTTTGACGTTGAATATAATTCAATAATTAGAGTTATATGACAATTTATATGATATTCTTTTCCTTTTGTTACAATAGTTATTGATGGAGAGTCTTCTCTACTACACAAGGTAATTTATTTTGAATTTGTTCCAAGTGCAACCGGTTCTATGGTTTCAGTTTTGATTTGGAATTGGGTTTGTATGATTTTGATTTGCAACCGGTTCTCTCTATGTCTGTGGCTCTATATTTTCGTCTTGGAATAGGTTTCTACGAAATAGTTTTGGATTGTGTTTAGTTTCACGTGTTTGGAATATGAAATGGGCTTTATTAAATGTGTTTGGAATATATATACGTGACCCTACATTAAAACTGTTAGTTTTCATTTCGTCTTGCAAGCTATTTGGTGTTCTATTTTGGGACAACATAAACATTTGGTCTTTTCTTTTTTTGTTTTCAAATTATAAGGTACTTCCTACTACCCTTCTTTGTTTGGTGTTTATAACTTACTGTGAAGCTTACACTTTGGTTGGTATCTTTAAATTCATTTTCCTATTTCTTTGTCATCGATGAAAAAAAGGCAGTTCTGTATAATAGGTTTTTTGGCAATAGTGAGTTCTGGTCCTTTTGGATTTTTTAATTAATCCTTATTTGAGTCCAATATAGGTCCTTTAGAATGGCAGTTGCTTATATAGCTCTAAATTTATATTGTCGCCAATGGTTGTGGATTCTCTTCAACCCATCCTCACAAATTTTCTCAATTAATTTGTAGAATCTCAATGGTTGGCTTATACGATGCAACTGTAATTTATTATTGACCTTAAACATATAAAGCTACTTCGATATGAATATACCCTAACATATATTGATACTTCGATATTTTGTAATTTCTTTATTTGCATTTTCATTGCTTTTGATTGAGGTTAAGGGTGAGCCAAATGAAATACTTTAGTGGTGTTAGGAGATTGATAGTGAGCCTATTGAATTGCTTCTGATGTTCCTTTTTTCACTACTAGATTATTTTTTGGTAATGCCTTTTTGTTGTAGGATTTTTTTTTCTGAATTGTTTATTTTGTCACAGATATATATATTTTTTAAGAGGTTCAACAACCTTCAAAGTTTTGACATCGTGAATTTTTTTTTTCTCAGTCCCAAGATGGGCCTTGAATACAATTCTTATCAACTGGCATAGTTCTTGAAGCATTTTTACTTTTATATTTTTGAATTTTTTAGCAATTAAAATGGTAGTATGAATTTTTTATTTTTATCTTAATTCAAGACTGCAAAGCACTTGATGCTTCATAATATTAGTATTCCTATTTTACTTTTATTTGATGTTACATGTAGGTTGTGTCAAGTTTCTATTGTTATGCTTCTAATTATGTCCAAAGATCCTCATGTTTGAATAATTGAATGCAACATTGTGGTCTTTTCTTAATGCGGACACTGATACATGTTTAGGAATGAAAGATTAGGTGGAGATGAGTTTTGCCATGGACTATGAGATTTCCTGTGGCTTCTGCATGTGCGGGATTTTATTTCCAATAAAAATATGGATAAGTGGATATTGACCCAAGGGCACAACAAGATAGAGGATTTGATGCCTATGGATTTTCTATTGATTTTTTTTATTGGTTTAAATGCATTCGTAATTTCTTATATTATTTCTTTTAATGAGATTCTATGGAGAAACAAGAGGATAGTGTACTACTAATGACAGTGTAAATATGATATATGCTCTTTTTTTACTTTGCCAGTGAATTGTTTTTTTTCTTCTTTAATCTATGACATCTTTCTATCTAATAAAATCATGCATGATGTAATCAATACATTTTTGCAATTAACTTTTTCTTCAATGCCTATTTATTCAACATGCTTAATTATATGATTTGTTATGTGAATAGACTGTAAAGGTTATTCCAATAGGTATTTGGAGGCATTATCTATTTTATCACTATATATAAAAAGGAAGTGCAAGACCTCATATAACTCATGCCAATTTGTTTTGAAGGGAATAAGATTGAGGTGGTTACCTACAGTACACTTAAGAAGGCAATGAAGTTTGACTACGTGTTTTATCTTTTTAGTTTTAATCCAATAGTACTATGTCAATCATTGTATTAGTTTTTCTAGATAACACCTCCCTCTTCCCCCTCTTCCCAACCCCACCCGAAATCCCTTCCTAACCCCACCTGAAACTCCCTCGCCCGAAGCTCCTGCAAACCCCTCTTTGTATTCTTTTTGTTTTCATTATTTGCAAATGTCCCATCTCGAAATTTATTTGCTTCTCATACTTTTTCTTAATAATTTTTGCTTATTTTTTGAAAGGCAAAGGCAAAAGAAATTGAGAAGCTTAAAGGAAAATTTGACATGAATACTACTCAAGAAAGGGACTACAAAATAAAGGCAAGTGGTATGGTTCTTTTCAAGTTTGTTTTGGAGCATGTGTAAAGAAAATCATGGGGAAATGTGATATTTTGAAGCATGCATAATCTATGTATACTTTTTTTTTTTACTGTAAAGTTTGTGAAGATGGGCATAGTGCTTTTAATCCTTGATATTACTAATTTTCAAACTAAATTATGCATACTTAAAAACCAATACACTAGAACAAATTATAAATGATCTTTTACAAATAGAAGAGGATTGTGTTTGAAAGTGATGAAAGTGTATTTTCATTAAAATTGTGTTTAAATTATGATCAAGTCAAACTTTTGGAGGATTGGGTTGAAAAAGCTATGGAGCTCAAGAGGATAAATAAGACTACATTGCTCCCATGGAATTGTAGTAAGGTATCCTTAGACCATATTGTTTCAATATCTATTTTTCGTATTGTTTCAATATGCTAATGTTATTGTTTTCTAAATATTAGATTGTTGTGCATGCTCCTCGCTGGAAAAAGTACATAGAAGTTGATACATGGACATTTTAGAATGTGATGGAGAACAAGTTTGAAGGCGTCCAAGCGCTTTAGAGGCGTCCAAATACTTTTTGTAAAAGAACAAGTTTCAAGACATATGCCATATAATGTCTAAAATGTCCATTGTAAAGTTGACCACTTTTGTAAAGTTTCCTACTGATATGTACTTCAATGGATTTGTAATATTTTTGTAAAGTCTCTTATCAATGTAAAAGATTGGACCTTATGGATGGTTATTGAGTGTGGACCATAAAGTGCCCTTGAAAATTCACTAAATTTAAGTGTAACAATTTAATTTAGTATCTTTGCATATTTTGGTGGAAGTCATATATGCTTGACATGGATTTTTGTGTAAATTTAGTGTCTATTGTGCAGGATGTTAGAGTTACATTGAAAATGAATAATTTATTAGTGGGTTGAAGGAGGAAGATGTTATTGTATTGTTGCCTCTTAATTTTTATATACTTGACTTTAGTTCCCCCCCTTCTATTTGATCATGGTTATGAATTTTATGTTTATTGATTAAGAAAGACCAGTGTATTTTGATGCACTATTTTCATGGTTTGTTTATGAATTTATTTCTCTTTTCAGGGCCTCTGACATTTCAACACAGCTGGTTGTGAAAGTAGCTTGGCTTTGTTGTATCATCCATGATATTCTGGTATCAAAATAAGGTTAGTCTTCAAAGTAGCTTGGGTTAATTTTATTTCATTTATTTGTAAGTAGTTAATTGAAACTGTGAAAAAGTTGGGAGAATTTTAACTATTTCTATTGATATTGATGTTTTATTAGACTGATTTGAACTATTCCTTAAACAGGGCTGATTTTGAAAATATGTTAGAGAATGAGGTGGAAACTCTTGCAGGCATCACCCCAATTATGTGAATGAGGTGGGAAGCCTACATTCATGATACATTAATTACGAAATAAAAAATTTGACTTGATCATTGTTATTTATTTCAGTTTTGTTTATATCTTTTGTTGTTCCTCTTTCTATGTGAAGTTTTAAATTGGAGTGATGTTATCATTTTGAATTGATTTATTATAATTGAATTTTGTAGCACCTGTGGTACCAAAAAAAAATTGTGCGCAGTGCCTTCAGGCACGGGTTATCCCTAGTACACACTATAACAATCATCTCATAATTAAATTATTTGTACCTTAACTTCACCACTTCAGCCATCCACTTCCGGCATACACATATATCCCATGTGCCTCCCGTATACCTAACACCACTCCGAAGCCAAACTTGTACAGGGATATCGTCTCGAGTTTTACCCACACTCCCCGAATGGTTAGCATATACGTATGCGTGCAAATCAAAACTCTCGTCTACTCATGCGAACGAGGCAACAATATACATATACAAAACATCTTAATCGTGAGAACAACATAACAATGCCAAGCTTAAGGCATTCAAATAAATCTCATAATCCTCACATTTTTTTTTTATATACTCTTTCTCACCAACACTCAAATAAAATAACAATCCATAGAGTCATGGTGGAGTGTAATGAATTTATCTATGGATTCATAATTTATTTTATTTTCATATATCCATGAGGGTGATTATAACCATAAAATAAATCCATATAAAAACTTTAAACTTGACATACACAACTAATCAAAATAATTAAAATCAATCAATCAACTAAAAACCCTAAACCTTACATACACAACTACACAAAATAATTAAAATTAATCAATCATCTAAAAACCCTAAACTTTACCTACACAACTAATCAAAATAATTAAAATCAATCAATTATCTAAAAATCCTAAACTTTATATACATCACTAATCAAAATAATTAAAATCAATCTATCTTTTTTATGTAAATACAAAATCAAACTAATATCAAATAAATAAAAACAAAGAATTAAACATAAATCAAAGAAAATGGATTTTATACTCACAATATTTTTTTAAAGATCCAAAAAATATTTAAAAAATTAAAAGAGCCACCAAAATAAAACCCTAATTTTTTTTTTTTTTTCTCCACCATCTCCTCCTTTTTCCGCCGTTCTCCCTCTCTGTGGGTTGTATTCTCTATTTTTTTTTCTCGATTACTCTCTCTCTCTCTCTCTCTCTCTCTCTCACGCACACACTCGGCGGCTGCTGTGTTGAGAATTCTTCACATAACAACAACCTAAGTTTAAATAACCTAATTTCCCATTCTATTCTAATATGACTATTATATAATATTATATTATATAATACAACATAATTATAATATATATCAATATAAATATAAGATATCAATATAAATATAAGATTAAATGTATATATATATAAACCTCTTTTTTTTTTTATATAACAAATATAAATATATAAATATTTGAAATTAATTATATATAATTAAATATCACATTAAATTCTCATGTGACCACACAATTAATAAAATCAAAAATAAAATAAGATAATAATAATCATAATAATAATAAATAATGACTTAAGAAAATTAGGATCGCTATAGCTACAGTTTATAATTACTAGTTTTTTTTATTTTTTTATTTTAATATTTTTTAACAAACGGAAGAATTGGCGACCTGCTTATCAAAGGCAAGGTCTAAAATCAAACTTTAGACCCAAGCCCAATCCAAGGCCCGTTCAGACTGACTTGGCCCACTCAATGTAAAGGCTTGGGCTGGGTAACAGAACTCCTTGTTGCATCGCCAAGTGTAGCAACAAATAATTTTGCATAATTGAGGTATAATGCTTGGAAATAAATTTTTTTTTTTTTATAAAAAGTTTATAAATATAGAAATTCAATCATAGAATCTGACATATAAATAAGTAGATAAGATTTTTCAAGAATGAATCTCATATCACAAATAAATATTGCTAATTCTTATTTATTCATGTATATTTTGTGTATAATGTTTTAATCAATTTTTATATTTGTAACCAAATTCATAAAAAAATAAAATTAAAAAAAAGAGTGCCTAGCTATACAATTCAGCTTTTATAAGTGATAACAGGCATTGGTGGGACATGGAATATGAGGTCCAAATCTCACCAAGCACAACCTGTGGATAAGAGGACAATCTAGAGATCACAATTCCATTGGCTCCCATCTCTCTTTCTCACCTTCATTTCCATATCATACCCAACCCTTGAATCCATTCTCTTTCTTCTTCTGATCTTTGATCTCTCCCTTCTCGAACCCTAACCTATCCCTAAAAACAAAACAAAAGAAAAAAAAACCCAAACACCAATGGCAACAACCATAGCAACAACAATGGCCATGCTCAATCCCAACTTCACCACTACCACCAACCCTCCTAAGCTACCACCACCAACGACAAAACCCACCTCCCTCCTCTCAATGCTAACCCTCCCAAAAGCCCTAACCACCTCAAAACCACCACCACACAATCCTAATCTCTCAACCGTCCTCGCCGGAGCCGTTTTCTCCACCTTGAGCTCATGCAACCCTGCCATGGCAGCCCAACAAGTAGCCGAGATAGCGGAAGGCGACAACCGCGGCCTCGCCCTCCTCCTGCCCATCATTCCAGCCATTGCTTGGGTTCTTTTCAACATCCTCCAACCAGCTCTCAATCCAATAAACAAAATGAGTAGTAGCAAAGGAGTGATCATAGGGCTAGGACTAAGTGGTGGATTATTAGGAATGTCAATGACTATGACTCCTCATGCTTCAGCTACTGAGGTTGCTATGGTGGCTGAGGCTGCTGCTAGTGACAACAGAGGGCAGCTTCTGTTGTTTGTCATCGCTCCGGCGATTCTTTGGGTTCTTTACAATATTCTACAGCCTGCTTTGAACCAGCTCAACAGGATGAGGTCTTAGTGATATATAATTATATATGTATGTATAGAATTTTCCGTGTTCATGTGGGGGTGTGATGCTCAAAAAACTACTTGTATTTGCGGCTTTCTTTAATAAAACTTCTTTTTTGTTTGTTGAAAACAAAATTTTGGGTCTAAGTTAATTCTTGGGGTTGGACTCTCACATGCATAAGCCCATATTGAGAACCCAAAACTTATATTTGTCATTATCAATTCATGATATATCATTTGTCATTTGAGGCAAATGTTGTTGAAGACACGAAATAATAAAAAAGATAATTATGAATTGTTGAAATGTGCAAGAAATCATCAAAAAGATTTAGTTTGAACATGTCAATTTAAAAGAAGACAAAAAAGTAAAGTTTAATTTATTTTTATTTTTTATCACATTTTATTTATAATTTGATATGATATATATATATATATATAACTGTTAGATATTAATAAAATTCATTATCATTTAATGTGTTCAGATTGTTACAAGATTTTATTTTAGAATAATGTTATATGCACTAATTAGTGTACTAACTAGTGTATCAATTGATGATGTGACATAATTTAAGAGTTTTTAGTATTTGTAATGTGATTAACGAGTGGGATCAATAATAATGTCATAACTAATATTAGTACACTAGTACACTAATTGGTACATGTAGCACCATTGTTTACTTTATACTAATCACAAAATACTACACCCCTATTTTTGAGGTCACTGGCCTTGACATACATGTCAATGACAAACCCAACTACCAAAAGAAATAAACCATTTTGTGAATAGTTGTGGAAAGACATGTAATGCTCCAAGTAAGCTGAATAATCTCTATATCAATTTTTGTTAATGAATTATGCTTGCTGTGTGATAAAGTGATATTTTGTATAACAAGTATATAAGTATATTATGTTGGAACAATCTTCTGTGTAAACAAAATAAATAAATAACATACTGAATTTATTTCGTTGAACTGAATAAATAATTTAAGGCCAAGTCGAGTGTGTGACACTCTGTCCTTAAGACAGATTCGCCCCGCTATGGTTCTTACGGTTGAATGGCGTCTATCTCCCAGGATACAATGATCTTCACAAATTTATTGAAGCACTTCAAATAAATTTGCTCGGCGAACCAAACCTGTGTTCTAACTCTCTGAAATATTATACTAAAACTAATATGAAGAATAAAAAAATGCAGAATTTTTGGACAGCAAAAAATCCTCAAGCAAACTGAATTTTTCGGATTGAATTTCTGTATCCCAAGACTGCTAGGAAAACCCACGTATATATAGGCAATTTCATAGACCCGAATAGGTGCCACAAAAATGTGCACCTCTTAATTCAAATGAACAGATTTGAACAAAAACTGACCGTTGCTTTTGAAACATATTCAAACAAATTGAAAATTCGTCCACGTGGACCAAGTCAACGATCTGTAAGAAATTTATTAATTAAACTATTTCAAATATATATATATATATATTAAACTAATGAAATAGTTAAATAAATAAATAAATAAAGAGGTACAAACTTTAGAAAACATTTAAGGAACCTAAAATTTAAATTTAGAATTAAATTAAATTCTAAAATTACAAATTTTAAGAAACCACTTAGGAATTTAAAATTTGTATTTTAGAATTAAATTAAATTTCCACACTAATTTTTATTGAAAAAATTCAAAAGAATTTTATCTAAAAAATTAATGTTAGACCCGAAAACGACGTCATCTTCCCATTCACTCATAAATGGTTTTGACGTTCCGTCTTCACCGTGTGATTTGCCACGCGGCAAGAAACACTTCACCTCTTCGGACCCACCCCAAAAGAGATTTGGGGTCCACCCAAATTGGGCTAAAAAATATGCCTATATAAAACTATTTTTTCCAACATATTATTATGATATACTCATTTCCATAGCAATTTATGAATGGTGGTGGAACAAGACCATAAAATGCTCTAAGTAAACAATTTCTATATCAATTTTAGTTGATGGACCATAGTTGCAGTGTGATGAGAGTCATCTCTCTCACAAGAATGTGATACAGATGTATAGGATTCACATATTTATGAAAGAGAAAAGTGCACTATATAATAATACATCCATTAAGATACTTTTATTAGTGGGACATACCATAAGCCATTCAACCAATATGAAATATAAAACAATGGCTTGTGCCTATTCTTTCTTTCTTTCTTTCTTTCTCCCTCAAGTCTAATTATTCAATAATTCGAAAGTATCATATTGTTGGAAATAATAGTTTTTATAGACTTATTTTGGGTCAATTTTGAGCCTAATTTTGAGTGGGCCCCAAACGTTTTTTGGAGTGGGCCCAAAAAGGTGACGTGTTCCTTGCCTCATGGCAAGTCACACGGTGAAAACGGTTTGTCAAAACCATTTATGAGTGAATAGGAAGTTGACGTCGTTTTCGGATTCGTGAAATTGGACATTTAAAGATTTAAATGTGGGTTTCTTTATAAAACTAGTCCCACATTGGAAACTTAAGAGAACTTATGTGTGTATATAAGTTCTAGGTAACAACACTTGGGTTGGGCCCCAAGGGGCACCCCAAGTTTGTAGAATGGAGGAGTTATGGATAATTGGAACCTTGGCTCAAACTACCACACACACACCACCAACTGTACCAAGCGCAGTTGTGGGTCAAGTCGGTTTTTATATTAATTTTTTGGACAAAAATTTATTTGAATTTTTCCAAAAATTCTTAATTAAAAATTCTAATTTACGCCAAAATTGAATTTAATTTTCTGTCCAAATGTGACATCCTCCAGTCCAATTTTCCAAACAGATTAATCTATCCAAAATAGGTTTTGAAATTGTTTTTTGCTCCGGATAGATTCTGTGTTCCAAACAGATTTAAATCTGCCTTGGTAGATTTGAACAGATTTAATCTGAGGTTCAACAGGTTCAAACTGTCCAACAGATTGGGAAAACTGCCAGCAGTTCCAAGCAGTTTAAAACTGCCAAACAGTTTGCAGATCTGTTTGAATCTCAAACTGCATCTGTATAGTTTGAATATGCACATATTCACTTCATATATGTACCTGTTCGGACACGATTTTTTGCCTACCAGTTTAATTCCAGCAGCTTGAGGATCTGAAATGGTCTGAAAATCATCCACATAAAATCTGTTCTCTTCATTTTCTTGTTCTGTTTGCATAAATTCATCATATTAATTTTTAGGAAAATTAAAGAAAGTATAGAACACAAGGTTTTGTTTGCAGAACAAATTGTTTGGAGTGTTACAACAATTTGTGAAGATTACTGTATCCTAAGAGATAGACGCCATTTTTCCTTAAGCACCGTAGTGGGGCGAATCTGTCTTAAGGATAGAGTGTCACACACTCGACTTGATCTTTTAAATACTCATTTCGGTTCGGTAAAATAAATTACGTAAGTTATTTATTTTATTTATTTGATTTAGTTTTAATTTATTTATTGTACACAGAAAATTGTCCCAACAATTATCATATTATTTATATAATATTTTTTAATCAATAATATAATTAAAAAATTTTAATAATGAGACAATATTGACTCACTTTATTAAGTAACTAAGAGATAAATAATAACTCATTTACCGTGTTTTCGATTCATCATCTAATAAGGACCTAACACCTCTCTAGTAACTTGGAAGAGTTGTTCGGCGTTGGTGGGCCCTGATTTGGGCCTATATTGATG
Source organism: Camellia granthamiana (assembly GCA_036172215.1). Classification (NCBI taxonomy): domain Eukaryota; kingdom Viridiplantae; phylum Streptophyta; class Magnoliopsida; order Ericales; family Theaceae; genus Camellia; species Camellia granthamiana. The sequence goes on from CM069904.1 coordinate 173,101,863, forward strand.
ATTCAAACCGTTCAATGTATAAAACCCATCAAGTACATCATTCCTACAAAAAATCACATTGATCGGATATCGATAACTATTTGATCAGATCACATTTCTATCATAATTTATTTTGAAAATGTGATCTGATTAAGTGGTTATCGATATCCAATTAATATGATTTTTTACAGAGATGATATACTTCATAAGTTTCATGCATTGAATAGTTCAAATTATCGACACGGCCCAAATCAAGACCCACCAGAGCCAAACAACCCTCTCTAATTACGGGACAGGAGCTAGATCCATCTAAAAAACCATCATACAAATAATGCTACATGATAACTACCTAATAATATAATACTTGTTTAGTTAGCTTTCCTTTGACATTTCACAAGCATTTTCTTTTCTCAATTGGAAGCATTGTGGTTTTTCTAAAGTGGCTTTAGGAAAACCTCCATTAAACAAAATGATAGGTTAAGTCATATGTAGCCATCATTTTCCATCCATAAGCATGAACAATAACAATTACTTAAACAAAATGAGATAGTGATTTAATTCAAGTATCAAACTATTTTGTTATCATTTTATGTATCACCAATACATTAATCTGATAATTTCGTCTTTGTGATGACTAATGCATTCAAGACATGTGATCTGTTTTTTTTTTTAAATTATTTTAACAAAAAAAAAAATTATGTTGTCAAACAAAATCTAAATATAATTTATAGGGTAAATTACACTTACACGTCCTGAGATTTAGATTTAATACATATCACCCCCTAACATTTGAAAAATTATACTAACCCCCTTGTCATTATAATTATTTAGATGGAATGAAAATATTGAACTCATGCACTCTCTCTTTTCTTGTTTTATTTTACTTCTTCTATTTTTTTTTCCCCTTTCTTTTACTTTACTTTTTTTTTCAATGTAATTTCTTCTGTTTTTCTATTAAGAGTTGTTGCCTTTTATATAAATAGGAGATTTATGAAATGAGACTATTAACCACAGAGGTAAAAATGTAATTTTTAAAGCATTAAGGGTAGAATGTAATTGAACCAAACCTCAGGAGGTGTCATTATATTTTACCCAAATTTATCTTATATTATGTATTCAACTTTTGAAGCGTTTATAATTTTCATATTTTGATTTTTTTTTTTTTTTTTTTTTTTTTTTTTTTTTTTTTTTTTTTTTTTTTTAAGTTAGCCCTTCACAATATTTTTAGTATTTATTAAAGCCATAACCATGGGACCCTAGTGTCATAAATTCCGAAAATTAAGATAAGACCCTATAAGAAATTGTAGTATTACATGCACCAATTAGTGTATATATTAATGTACTAACTAGTATTATGATATTATTATTAACCACATTTATTATACAAGTTACAAATATCTAAAATCATACAAATAATGTCACATTATCTATTGATACATTAATATATACATTAATTAGTATATATAGAATTTAGAAGTGATTGAGACCCCCCTCCAATCACTACTCTCACCACCCCTATACACACACGTGGGGGCTGATGTTGGAGGATGAAGAAAAAAAAAAAAATTGACCAATCAAAGAGAGGGATCGTGGGAGTGCCCCTTGTGGGGGTCAAGGCATTTTCCTATAGCATTATTCTATCACCATATTAGGATCCAGTTAAGACACTTTCTAATTTATTGTCGGTAAAACTAACAGTGAAAAAACATAATTATTTATGGATGAACTTTAAAAATCTTAGCCATTATCATTTAATTTTTTTTGCTTTCAAAAGCATTATGAATACTTCAGAAAATGTCAACTAAAAAGCAGAACGACCAATCAATATGAAAACAAATAATAGCTCCACCACCACTTTGTTGTTATCGTCAACTATGCTATGTATAAAATACATATAATATCATGAATAAAGCAACCGCCACTTTGCCGCCGGAGTGCGCACTACGCACCTCTCACCCGGTGTTTCATTGGTGGGCCTACTTTTATTTAGGCCTTGTTTGGGATCTTTCAAAAAAGTCAAAAAGTCAAAAAGTTACTCAAAAAGTTAACAAGTTAACACTATTCACCAAAAGTCAACAATTACGGCTGCACAACTCCCAATTCAAATTTTCCTCTAAAAACCAATTTTCACAATTTTTTATTACACATTTTTCCATAAAAAGTCAAAAAATTAACCCAAACATCCATATTTTCAACCTCAATTTTTTAGTCAAAAAAGATAAAAAGTGCACTTATTTAGTCTTCCCAAACAAGGCCTTAATGTTTTAAATATTTGATGATATGTGTGTTATCAAAATGTTAAATCTTGAATATCCTATACTTTATTATTGATCAAAAATTTTATTTTATTATAATTTTTACAAAATTTTGCAACTCAATAATATGAAAGGGTCATTTCTGTAATTAACAGCATCGTATAAGCCACTTGAGAATATTATTAGAGACTTTTGAAATATCATGTAATATTACACGCATGATTTTCAATCAATGAAAAACTTTAACGCATTGGAATGGACAGATCCCACACTAAAATAACTAATAAAATAAAACGTTCTATTACATCACTCTTTATTTTTTTTATAAGCTTTTTCGTAAAAAACTAAATAACAAATTAAAATAACTTATTCCTAAATGAAACCTAAGTTGATCATTGTTGATATACCTAACAAGTATGATTTAGTATATGACATACGGAAAAAAAAAAAAAAAAAAAAAATCTCACTAAGTTCAAAATTGAAGATCACTAGGGGTTGGATGAGCAGTAAAACTCTATGAATAAGATTGAAAGTCTTGAATTTGACTCTTTTAAGAGGTAGGTGTAGGTGTTGAATTTTGACTTCACAATCAAATCGGATATCCTTACCGAGATCCTGGGAACTAAGCCCTAGACCATGTGCAGGAATAGAAAAGCCCAATACCTACGCATGAGAAAACAACAAGACTAGTGACTCGTCTACTTGGGAGCACTCCAACGACTAAGTCTGTCAATCAATCTCACAAATATCTCAACTCAAGTAAACAAATCTCAAATAAAAAATATACTTTAACTCATGGGATGCCTTCCTTATATAATGAACAATGAGCTTGCTCCTAAAAATCTTACTTCATATGATCCTTATCATTTTTAAGGATATCACATATGAGTGACTCCTCCAATTTGAAATAGGATCCTGATTTATCTAAACATATGTCATCATCTAGGAGTGTACTCATTCATCTGAAAATTTCAAAATGACATATGGTCTAATCAAACCTCAATCAATTAGAATCACTCACTTGATCCATCGACTAACCACTTAAACTATGTGAACAATTCAAAATTATGTATTTACACTGAGTTTTGTTCAATGTTAATTTTAAGATCTTTAGGGATTAATTCTTTAATTCTTTAACTCTTTAAGGGTCGTTTGGCAATGACTTTTTTAACTGGTTTTTTGATTTTTTTGACTTTTTTAGCTTGAGACTTTTTTAGTCATTTGGTATTCTTGTTTGACTTTTTTGATTTTTTGACTTTGGAATGACAAAATTACCCTTAGTATAGAATGATACTTTTTTGACTTTTTGTTTGTATATGAGGTAGTTTAGTACTTTTGTAACTTTTTTGTTTTTTTGTGATTTTGTAACTTTTTTTTTGTGGTCTTTTTGTGATTATGGCCTATTTTGGGAAGATGATAAAAAGTGACTTTTTAGCTTCTAACCAAGCTTTTAGCTTTTTTAGACAAATGATTTGGAAAGTTGATAAAAAGTGACTTTTGACTTTTTTTATTAATATTTGTTTATGATATCAAATCATAATAAAATGACTAAATTATCCCCATTTAGTTTAAAATATTTACAACTTTACCCATGTAACACATTTTGACCCATGAGGGATAAAATTGTAATTTCATCATTGACTAAAAACCAAATTCTCAAATGAAAAAAAATTCAAAAAAATCAATTTTTAACTTTTGCTACAAACCCAAAAAAATGACTAAAAACCAATTTCCCATAACAAGTCTATATAGCCAAAGATGAAAACCAAACCAAGGCTAAATTTAAATTAACGAATTCATCGATATCTCTCCTATTCATCGATGTATGACTATATAGCGGATATCATCTACAACCTTCGCCTTGTCTCTCTGTGCTCCCTAGCTTCCTTTTCTTCAAACTCATGCAACAACACCCATAACTATACATACGTGTATATACAAACACACATATATATATATATATAGAGAGAGAGAGAGAGAGAGAGAGAGAGAGAGGAGGGAAAGTCTAGAGAGAGAAAGAGGGAGAAGTTTCTGGTATACCCAGAAACTAAAATCAACACCTCATAAAAATCGTCATGCAGTTGCAAACATGAAAACCACCCAAACCATCACCACACCACCACTCCTCGTACCTAAATGTTTCATTCTCTCTCTCCTCTTCTCAGCCACTCTCTTCCTCTTCTTCTCTCTCCTCCAACCCCATCACCACCATCAACCAACCACCGAACCACCACCCCAAACCCAACTTTCCGGCGAACCCGACCTCAAAATCCGTCCCGGATTCTCCTCCTACGAGGCCTACATCCAGCGCCAGCTCAACAAGACCCTTAACCCGAAACTCCGAAAGGTATGGATGACCCGAGACTGGGACAGAAAGATCCGAGTCTTCGCCACCTTCTTTTCCGGGTTGAAACAGGCCCGTTTGCTTTCCAACGACTCAAAGGCTCTGTGCATCGGGGCTCGGGTCGGACAGGAAGTGGAGGCATTAAAACGGATCGGAGTGTCCAACCCTGTGGGTATTGACTTGGTTCCGTACCCGCCTCTTGTTTTGAAGGGCGACTTTCATCACCAGCCGTTCGATGATGAGACTTTTGACTTTGAATTTTCGAACGTGTTTGATCACGCGCTGTATCCAAATAAGTTTGTTGATGAGATCGAACGGACGTTGAAGCCCGGTGGGGTCTGTGTGCTACACGTGGCACTTTCCAGACGGGCTGATAAGTACTCGGCTAATGATCTGTACAGTGTGGGACCATTAAAAAAATTGTTTCGAAGATCGGCGTTGGTTCATGTTCGGACCGTTGATGGGTTCGGGTTGGACACTGAAGTGGTTTTTCGGAAAAAGAAAGGCATTTAAAGGTCATGACTCATGATTGTTTATTTATTTATTTTTTAATTTCATTTTGTAGGTGATATAGGATTTATCATTTGTTTTATGGAATCATAGGGTGTGTTTGATTGAACGGATTAAATAAAGGAGGATTAGAATCCATCGGATTTAAGTCTTGGAACTGTGAATTCTCCGGATTATTTGGTTGGATTGGATATGTATCATATGTTTGTTTTTTCATGGGATTAAATGTCTGGAAAAGACTATTTTTAGTGAATCAAACGTTTGGTTGGACAGACTGCATAGGATAAATGGACAAAAGACTATTTACCATTTTTCAATTGTATACTGAATAATAGTAATATTAAACATATCTTTAATATTTTAATTATTTTTAGCTAGATTAAATAAAACTTTATTTTATTTATTTTTTACACTATTAAATAAATTTATTTTTTAAAAATAAAATAAATAAAATATCAATAAAAATATATGTTATTTTTTTAATTAAAATTTTAAATAAATTTGTTTTTAAAAATAATAATAATTAAACAATGAAATTAAATAAAACACTATTAACATTTAAATAATGAAATTAAATAAAATATAAACAAAATTTTAAAATAAAACATCAATAAAATATCTATAAAAAATTATTTTAAAAAAATTAAATAAATAAAACATCAATAAAAAGTTAAACAAAATTATTTTATTGTTAAATTGAGACATTTAAATTTTATTGAATTTTATTAAATATAATACATAATTAAATAGTAGAAGGTCAAAATGGTCATTTTACCCCCTAATCCCAACAGTGGATAGTCCCCTAGAAATTGTCCCACACTCCCCCTAGGATACAATAGTCCCCCATATGGGGATAAAGAGTCGTCCGGCGGACTAAAAAAAAAACAAACGGCGGATTGGATGCTTTCCCCCAGATTACAATTCGCACAATAAATAGTTTCCCCTTTTATCCTCCCAATCAAACACACCCATAATGTACGCTTTTTATTGGCCTTAATCAGAAGTCATATATTTTCGCTTTCTTTCTATTGTTTTCTAATAGTTGAAACAGCAGCTTACAGTTCATATTCACTTTAAAGAATTTCAGTATTTTTAGTTTTGATGAATTTGCAATTTTGTTCTTTTGTTCGTAATTGTGTGTTTTTGTATTTTAATTTTGGACATGTTATGTCTAACATTTTAAAGGTGCTCTGCTTATGATTCATTGAAAACCCATTAGAATCAAGATATTGAACATGGGAGGGAGACACAAATATATAGATATAATTTGATTAAAACCGTTGTGAGTGTCTGCTCATAATTTTCTCTGCAGTTCAAAAAAGCATAACATGAAATTTCCAAAATGTGATTGTCATTAATCAAAAATTCAGATAATCATCTTTGGTACTTTGATTCTTGGTATGTTTTTGGAGTAATGTGGGTTTCCACTAGGAAACTTTATGGATTCATTCATCCTTTCATATCCTCTGTTTTCTTATCTGGGTGTCCTTCATTGTTGTAATCAATTTTGTACCTTCTATTGTGTTTAGTTTTGATTCATTTTTATTGCTCCATCAATAAATTATTCTTGTGCTAATTAAAAATAATATAACAATGATAATTGTACAAGTAAGAAATAATATTATCGTATAATCCTGTTGATCAAGTTTGCGCTCCTCCAAACATTGTCGCTTTACTCCCTAAAAACACAAACGTGAGCTAGCCGGCAGGTGTGTGCCGGATACCTCTCCGATACCTAAGTCAGCAAAATAGACAAATGGACAAAAACTCTGTGTATTCGAGAATCAAAATTGTGTTACCACTTCCATAGGTTTTGTTTTGAGCTTTTATAGGTTCCGTATGGTACAATCCTAGTAGGACTCTTATTCCTCCGTATAGAGTCCTTCTAAGAATCACACTCCGGAAAGATAATACTTATCCTTCAACACCCCCTCATTGCTTAAACCAAGTAAGATGGTTTTACCTCGGTTTGGACAATAGTATGACCGAGCTAACGCTATCTCTTTTATACTTATCCCGGCGCCTTCATATGCAACATGTATCTCAGCTCATGTTTCACTTGTACCTCAGTTTTCACCTGTTTGGACTGGGCTAATTTTGCAGCAAGTCTTGACGGAGCTAAAAGAGGCGAGGTCTAGCTTAAGGAGCCCACCATCCTGACCGTGGTGACTGTAACTGCCTGGACCGAACTAAACACTAACACCATGGTCCTCTTCACCAAGTCCTTTTTACCTCGGCCCACAAAACGGCCCATTATTACACCTGGGCCTAGCTCGGCCCTGATGCACATATAAAACTCCCTCTCAATAATAATAATAAAAATTAAAAAACTAGCTAGTGGGATGGGGGTTTATTTGGATATAAGATATCGCAATAGAAAATGTATTACCAAATAAGGCCAGAAAATATAATCTTAGTATATCATCAGTTCACAAGTAAAAAGTGAGTAATGTTACACATCATGAAACAAATATTACAAAAAAATTATGAAATTAATTCAAGGATGATTGCATAATATACAATAAAATATTATAAATAATCTAAAAGTGAAATTTTTTCATGATATTTCTTTCATGATACCTAATATTATTGGTAAAGAGTAGGAGTGGTAAATTTGAGAGCAAATCTTTATAAATAAAAAAAATAAAAGAAATTGTGTATTACCACTTCTAAACCATGTTATAAAGGGACCTTGTGCGCTGGTTATGATCTTGTGTATTTTGTGTACTCATCATATCATTATTAAAAGTTTATTTTTGAACTTTTAAATTCAAAGATTCTAAAATTTTAAATTATAGATAATTAAAAATATATTTCTTATCTTTCAAAAATAAAAATTTAAATGAGATGTAAATTAAATATAGCTAAGATTCTATTGTAAACTTTAAATGTTTAATTTTTTTTAATATAATTGGATGGACCAATAATTATATGCGACATATATTTCTTAACTTTTAGAATAAAAAAAATAATAATTTAAATTTTTTTATTTATTTTCCATAACAATGTCATAAATTAAATTATTATTTTAATTTCCATAAAAATCAAATAATTTGAAAGGTAAGAATTAAAAAATTTGAAATGGATATTACCATAATAATTGAAGAATCAATAGTCTATAATTATAATTTATGACCACGGAAGGGCCAATAATTTTATGACTTGTATTTTTATGTTTAAAAAATCAAAACAAAATAAAAATAAATAATGTATAGAACAACGATAAATTGAACTCATATAAATAATAAAGTTGATATTATAGTGGAGAAATGATACAGTTACAAATTAACTAACTAAAAATTTCTTCATCTTCAGGATGCGGCATTGAGCGAGATTAGGGTCTCAAAATAGGGATAGACTTTGTCGGAGATCAACCATGTCAGTGTCACCAATATCTAGAAAAGTGAATTTATTTTCTTTTGAATTGTACGCAGCCATTGAATTGCCACCAATTTTGTCCATGAATCTCCCACCTTGTATTCCTTCATCGCCCACACATCAATTCCAATTTTAGGTCTATTAAAAACTACACAAATTCATCCTCCTAAGACCTCCAAGCCCATATAAATATAACCACTAACTTCTCCATGATTAGGCATTGGAATTTCACCATAAATCTCCTTTGTCACATCAATTGAAACAATGCTCAACCTAGAAGAAGAAGAAGAAGAAGAAGAAGTCAATGGGCCATATATTGACCAATGGAGAGCTTCATTAACTAACTTGCCAAGTGAACCAGGATGGAGGGTGTTGAAAATTGAGCTGGGTATTGGATCCGGATTTGGGCGCCCATGTGGCATGACTCATGACCCATATCAGATCATCTGAATAATTTGAATTTGAATTTAAATTATTATCTATCCTTTTGTCTGGATAACCCACTATCTTATATCTATATCATATCCTATCAATAGATATGGATAGATGGTTAGATAGAATCTGCCTATATATTAGATACGTTATATATAGGATATGAGATGTGCGATGATCAGAATAACGATTTATATTTTCCCCATACTCTTTCTCTAACTCTCTCTCATTTGTAAAACAATCAAGCCTTTGCACTGTGACTGATATGGGTGATACTCATACTGTGGTATCACTCCATTACTGGGTGTTTGTAATTTGTGGTTTGTGAAGCACGTGATTCACCCACAAGGTTCATCGTTTCGGATTCAATCACCTAAGGTATGGCTTGAATCTTTTTTTACCTGCTGCGTTATACATGATTTACATTGGTATCAGAGCCTTAATGGATATTTTCGTGCTTATTTTTATGTATTAAAATATGTGTATAATTATATATATATACATGATATATCCATGAAAATTAATAATTTTTCGAACTATCTCCGATCAACCTAAAATTTATATATGTTGTAGTATATTTCATGTAGAATATATCTGCAAAGTTTCATGAAAATCCAACGGTTAGATTTCAAGAAAAATGGAGACCCATTTTATATTCCCGAAATTTTACATGCATAATGATTTTACATGCTTTAATTTCAATCTACAAATCTTACATATTTAGAATCCTTGTTTCGAGACCTTCGAAACCATGTATTATTTGTTAGATTTGGACTTACGGTTGATGAGATACATTAAACCCTAATTTGGGTTTCTTTTTGAATTTTTGATGACTTAAGGAAAAAGATGAAGTGCAGAGTTTTTACACTTCCATTCTCATTAGAGAGAGAGAGTGTGTAATACACCTCATCATTTATGTTTATTAAATGTCATTTTTTAAACCACAAATGTTTTTATTTTTGAAAATGGAGTCCGGCAGTACCAAAATTGGACCAGAAAACACCCTGGAAGGCGGCGCGTGATCCGCACGCGCCATCTGACGACGTTAGCGCCGTTACGCATCAGCCATAGCCCATACGCGCGTGCCGTCTACGAACTCCATGCGTGAGTCGTCCGCGCTACGCACACACGCGTCGAGCCGAGCCGCGACATTTTCTGCGCCGGCTTGGCTGGGTTGGATGTAGAAATGGTTGCTAAGATAGTGGTAGCAGACTTAACTAAGGGAGAAAATTGGACGGCGACAATTATGACATATGGCGCCGTAAGATCCAATACCTCCTCAATGAGCAAGAAGTGTTGACCACACTTGAACAAGTGATGGTTGAGCCTGAGCAGGGCAATACAGTTCAACATCGTCGTGATCTTAAAGTCTTTTAGACTTGGCGCAACAAAGATCGGTGTGCGCGCTTTACCATGTTGAATAGCATGCACAATGACTTAATTAGTGAGTTTGGGCATTGCCTGACTGCATTCGAGATGTGGAAAGTTCTCAAGCAAAAGTTTGGTATCACCTCTTTGGCAAAGCTATATGGGCTGACTATGAAGTTTGACTCTTATCAGAAAAAGGCGCATCGCTCGATGAAGCAGCATTTGAGGGTCATGTCAGCCATGATGCGTGAGCTTGCGGCTGCTGGGCACAATTTGACTAAAGAGCAACCAGTACAAGCTGTGATTCGCTCTCTGCCAAATTCTTGAGAGTAGATGAAGCAGAACATGATGGATAATGAGAGTGTGAAAACATTTGAAGACATATCGCGTCATTTGGAGCTAGAAGCTGAGTGCCTCGAGGCAGTTAAGTCTGATGGTTTTGCTATGGTGGTTGAGTCGAGCTCACATAGGACTTCTCAGTTCAAGCGTAGAAAAGCAAAAGGTGCTCTTAAGAAGCAAGTAGCAGTTGTGCTAAAGCCCAATGGCGCTAGAAATTTCAAGCGTAGGGGCAAGAGAGGTGGCAATAAGGTAAAGGCTAAATTGACATGCTTTAATTGTAACAAAGAAGGACACTTCACTCGGGATTGCCCTGAGCAGAAGAAGGTACTCCCTTACTTAATTTCTCACATTCAATGCTTTGTTTCTAGTCAAGTATTAATTGTTCATTCTCCTCATTTTTAGGTTGTAGATTCAGGAGCAGCAGACCACATCGCGAGGAATAGAGTAGGGTTCGTTGAGTATTGCTGAGTACTTGCTGGGAGCAGAAAAGTTTACATGGAGAACGAGTCCAGTGTGGAGGTGCTTGGCATTGGCACATACAAGCTGGAAATGCGACGAAGGCGTACCTTGTATCTTTATGATGTTCTTTATGCTCCGGATATTCAGCAAAACTTAGTTTCAGTTATTAGCATAATGAGCCTTGGTTTTAGCTTTTGTTTTGAGAATAATGGTGTTAGCATTTATTTAGGAACAATTTTTTATGGTTTTGGTTATTTTTTAGATGGTTTCTTAGTTTTGAATGTGGATGATTCTAATTTTAATAAAAATGCCAATGACTCTGTTTCTTATATTGCATCTATTTGTGATAATGATTCTATGAGATGGCATGCTAGATTAGGCCACATAGGGCAAGACAGGATGACTAGATTGGCTAGAGAAGGCCTTTTAGGCCCGCTCGCTAAAGTCACTTTGCCTACTTGTGAGCATTGTCTTGTTCGAAAGGCAACAAGGAAACCATTTGGGAAAGCCAAAAGGGCATCTATCCCATTACAACTTATTCATTCTAATATATATGGATCAATGAATGTGAGGGCAAGGCATGGAGCCCCTTATTTTATCACATTTATAGATGATTGCACGTGTTTTGGCCATGTCTATTTGATTTCTCACAAGTCAGAAGCGTTGGATTGCTTTAGATGGTATGTTAATGAGGTTGAGAATCAATTAGACAAGAGCATTAAGGCTTTAAGGATTGACCGGGGACGCGAGTATCTATCTGAGCAATTTAAAGTGCTCTATGAGAAAAAAAGAGTTATCAGGCAATTGACAATTCCTGAGACTCTGCAACAAAATGGTGTAGCGGGGAGAAAGAATCGCACATTGCTTGACATGGTTAGATCTATAATGGCGCAAGCTAATCTTCTCATTTCTTTTTGGGGAGATGTTTTGTTGACTGCTGCCTACATCCTTAACCGTGTGCCCTCCAAATTAGTTCATTCCACCCCATATAAGATGTAGACTGGTAAAAAGCCTGATATGGGCAATTTGCGGCCTTGGGGTTCGGCAGCTTACATACACAACGCTTCTTATAAGTTTGGGAAGTTGGGCCCTAGAGGAAAGAAATGTATTTTCATTCGCTCTAGTGAACATTCTAAGGGTTATGTGTTTATTGGAGAGCATCCGGGTGGAAGTGTGACTGAAATTGAGTCACGAGATGTGGATTTCCTATAGGAGGATTTCCCCAGCAGAGGTGAGGTAACTAGAGATGTAGAACTCTATGAGATGGAGGATCTACTTGAATGCGTACCTAGTGCCTAGTAGAGAATGAGGAAATAATCCCTCAAGCTCCTAGAAACAGTGGGAGCGATTTACGTGCCCATGGATTAGATCCAATGGATAAGGATTCTCAGGATTCTCAACAAGATAGAAGCAAACGTGGAGCTATACCCCGTCATCGTTTTGAGATTGAAGGGGAAGCATTCATGATTGCTTCGAGTGATGAGATGGACCCTAAGAATCTCAAAGAGGCTCTCTCACTCCCTGCTAGTAAAGAATAAAGTGCTGCAATGGATGAATAAATAGAGTCTATGAAGAAAAATCATGTATAAGACTTGGTTGATTTGCCGCCAGGGCGCAAGACTATTGGGAACAAATAGGTTATCAAAACCAAGCGCAAGGTGGATGGTTCCATAGAAAGGTATAAGGCTCGCCTAGTGGCGAAAGGTTACACCTAACGAGAGGGTGTGGACTATGAGGAAACTTTTTCACCAGTTGTGAGGTTTGCCTCTATTTGCCTAATTCTAGCCATAGTAGCTCAGTTGGACTTAGAGCTATATCAGGTGGACGTTAAGACTGCATTTCTTAATGGAGAATTAGATGAAGAGATCTATATGGATCAACTAGAAGGTTTGTGGTAGTAGGTCAGGAGAACAAAGTTTGCAAGTTTCAACGATCTATTTATGGCTTAAAGCAATCATCCAGATAGTGGAATCTGAGATTTCATCGAGCCATTGTTTCTAATGGGTTTACGATGATCGATGAAGGTCACTGTGTGTACATTAAGCGGTCCAAGGACATTTTTCTGATATTGTCATTATATGTGGATAACATATTATTGGCTGGAAATGACAAGGAGATGATTGTCGCCATTAAAAGGTGGTTGTTCTCTACATTTGAGATGAAAGACATGGGTAACGCGAGCTGTGTGCTCGGTGTTAAGATCCTTAGGGATCGTTCTAGGAGACTTCTCGGTTTGTCTCAAGAGACTTACATTAAGACTATCCTAGGGCGATTCCAAATACAGAGTTGCAAACCTATTCTCACTCCTATTGCGAGAAGCGAAAGCCTAAGCCTTGATATGCGTCCTAAGACTCCAGAACAGAATGAGAAGATGACCCGTGTTCCCTACGCAAATGTTGTTGGAAGCTTGATGTATGCTATGATGTGTACACGCCGTGACATTTGTTATGCAGTCGGATTGGTGAGTCGTTACCAATCCAACCCAGGACCAACTCATTGGAAAGCAGTTAAGAGGATATTATGATATCTTAGAGGGACTGAAGATTACACACTTTGCTACCAAAGTTCAGATCTACGTCTAGTTGGCTATTGTGATACTGACTGGAGAAGAGACTTAGATGAGCGTAAGTCTACTTCAGGATATGCTTTCATGCTTAGTGATGGTGCTATTTCTTGTAGCAGTAAGAAACAATCCTGTATCGCCTTATTGACTATGGAGGCTGAGTTTGTGGCTTGTTCATCTGCTGTTCAGGAAGCCGTTTGGTTGAGGAGATTTCTTCAGTATTTGGATATTATCACACATGCTTCAGACCCTGTGACTATCCATTGTGACAGCATGGCTACACTCGCTTACGCTAAGGATCCTAAGTACCACAGGAGAACCAAACACATTGATGTGAGATTCAACTTTATTAGAGACATTGTGGCGCAGAAAGAAGTGATCCTGGAGCATATCTCTACGAGTCGCATGGTTGCGGACCCTTTGACGAAGCCCATTGCTAGAGATGTTTATCTTACTCATGTTAGGGCTTTAGGACTACGTAGGTGGTGATATATATATGTGTATTCAGTTGAACTCATTTTTTTTTTTTTTGGGATATTTATGCCATTAGTATTTATATTTGTTTTTATTACACATTTATGTTTACTACTTTTTGCAATGGTTTGTGAATTAGCATACATAGAATAAATAAATTGATGTTAGCAGGCAAGATTGGCTCACTCACACGAGCAACCGCCCTTAGCGCTAGGTAGCGAGCAAAGATGAGACTAGTGGCTTATTGGATCTGGAGCCAAGAGAGAGGCTAAAATTATCCACTAGCTATGTTCCCTTGGTTGGAGCTAAGATGAGGTCTTGTTAGAGACCAACCATGGATATGAGAGTACCCACTTTTCCATGATGTGCCTGTTATGGATAGCTAGATACGAGATCTCATTTGATGCCTGAGAGGCGAGCAAATAGAGAATTCGAATTAGATGCTAGGAAGCGACTTGTGCGCTTAAGAGCGACTAGACTAAGATCTGTATGGTGTGTGAGTTTAACATCACTCTTTAGAAGAGTTACTCCGCTATAGCATGCATTCGTACTGCATGTGCTTATTGACCCGTTAGCGAGGTGAGAGAATGGATCCCTACTTCCTCACCGTGTGAGTCCTAAAAGTCATTTTTTCCCAATGACTTCACTTTGTGCCTTTTATGACCTTTGACTATGTCATAAGATGAGGAGTTGATGTTCGGCTACTTTGGTATGTTGCTTGCGGTCATGTATGATTCAGCTTTAAGGGACATTACTAGGAAAACGGTCAATTCCAAGTTAAATGATATGAGGGTGAAGGGAAGATTATCTAGTTCTACATCTCTGCTCTATATTCACTGTCGACAACTCACATTATTCTATATGAGATACTGATTAAGTGTGAATATAATGCGGGACCTAGAAGGGTCAAACATACTCTTTGAGATGTTTTGGATCGATGTAACTAGATGGGTCTGGGTACATAAGACATTATTTCTATTCTTCTTGGGTTGATGTCTCTATGCTGGCTCATATTGAGTTTCTAGTATAGAGCTCCCACATGCAGGTATTCTCAGCGGTCGCACGGTTCATTGGCTAGTATGAGATTGTTCAATATTTGGGGAGATTGAGATAGAGATGTGGCAGTGTCATGCTAACTCATGTGCGAGTGGGAGATATTGGAAATTGGGCTGGGTATTAGACCCGAATTTGGCCGCCCATGTGGCATGACCCATGACCCATATCAAATCATCTGAATAATTTGAATTTAAATTATTATTATCTATCCTTTTGTTTGGATAACCTACTATCTTCTATCTATATCTATCATATCTTATCAATAGATATAGATAAATGGTTAGATAGAATCAGCCTATATATTAGACACGTTATATATGGGATATGGGATGTGGGATGATCAGAATAACGATCTATATTTTTCTTATACTCCTTCCTAACTCTCTCCCATTTGTAAAACAATCAAGCTTTTGCACTGTGACTGGTGTGGGTGATACTCATGCTGTGGTATCACTCCATTGCTGGGTGTTCGTAGTTTGTGGTTTGTGAAGCACGTGATTTACCCACAAGGTTCATTGTTTCGAATTCAATCACCTAAGGCATGGCTTGAATCTTTTTTTACCCGCTGCGTTATACATGATTTACAAAGGGGATAAGGGAAATCCTGAATTCTTCTCCAAAACTCGGACTTGAACTCGAATTCGGATTCGGATTTAGATTCATATTTAGATTCAGGTTCAAACTCAGACTCAGATTCAGTGTCACAGTAATAGTAAGAGTCAGAGTCAGATCAAATCTGGTAGTAGGCCTCGAAGTAGGAGTTGGAGGAGGACAAAGAAGACTCAGAGCTGGTAGTAGTAGTGGTTGTGGTTCCTAATGTATAAACATGAACTTGGATTTGTTTACCAACACGTGAGCATGAGCATGAGCTAATGGCAAAGACTTTGAGGGCATGAATAGAGTGATCATAAGAAGACTCAAAATTAATACGACAATATACTTTTTTCATACTACATCCTTTTTTGATAAAAGAGGGCAAAGTCTTGTGCTCTCTTATTGAAGGGTTCCAAATGTGAAGGTCTCGTAAGGCAGGAGAAAGCCACCATTGGGTAGTCAAACAGAGCAATCCATCACAACTACCTTGAATCATGACAGCATTGGCGGGGTTCTGATTGCTCCATGGACGATTATTGTAGGCTACTAAGCTGCTGTTGTTGCTGCTGCTGGTGGGTTGTGGTGGTTCCGAAGAAACCGAGATTGATTTGAACATGAAACCCCTCCTGCGAATGTAACCCATCATGATTCTTCTATTATTACTACTTGAAGATGACTTTGACTTCCTCAGGTGTTCTCTGATGAATTCAGGAGTGGCCATTGAAGAGTACCACTGCTTGCATACGCATTTGAACCGTAAAACAGACCTCACCGGAAGCCTTGTTAGAATTTCACTCATCATCATCTCCTCTAGAACCTTCGCTAAAACCAATTGCCATTGCCATTGCCATTGCCATTGCCATCGTGTCTCCTCTCTCTCTCTCTCTCATTTTCATATTTTTGTGATTTCTATGCATGTAGTCGGTTTAGGGTTTGAAACTTATAAAACTCTTTCTATATATATATATATTTTTTTTTTGGGGTACTTCGGAAAGGAACTCTTTCTATATGCTTTGTGATGGTGTGAACATCAAGTATTTACATTCGGTTAATAATACTATTATAGAAAGTAATAAATATATAGTATTATTAATAAAAGTAGTTTTGTTTTTGGTAATGATACCAAAATAATCTCCCTTTTTTTTTTTGACAAAAATTTATTAGAAAATCTTCTTTTACGTATTTTTATCTCAATTAGTTTATAAATAAAATTTATTCTAATTTTTATATTTAAGATATTTTATAGATAATTTTATTCTTATAAATATTTTTTTTAACCCTTATTAACTTGATGATGTAAACATTAATACGCATTTCACCCCTATTATTATTATTAGAATATTTTGATAATTATATCATTTATAGGACTTATTGAATATAGAAAATAATTTAAAGTAAAGATGGTAGTGTTTGATAATAATGGAACATAAATGTCCCTTATATATGTATATATATATATGTATTTTTTTTAAAGAAAAATTGGGTGGTGTTTAATAATTTGATAGACCATTTAAAATTCAATGTATTATGAAATAATCAATTAAGTCCGTTTAATAATCATTATTACTATCACTTAAAAATTTAAGTACATCAACTAAAATTTAAAAAAAATTTAAATCATATAAAAATTACTTAATTTTGATTACATTTATAAATATTAAATATAAATATAGATATACATTATTATAAACTACCTACCACTACCACCACCAAGGATGGATCTAGGGGAGGGGGGGGGGGGGGCGGAGGGGGGTGGCCGCACCCCCAAAAATTTGAAAAATATCATATATTATACTAGAAATTTTAAAATAATTTAAAATTATAGGAGTTCGCAACTCCAAATTTTTTTTAGATAATTTCAAAATTATATAGAGTAGCCCCCCCAATTTGTAGTTTGATAAACATGTTCAGTGCTACTTGTGCAGTCCTAAGAAACATAATTAATGATAGAAGCAAATTGAATCAACGAGCTGAGGCAGATGGAGTTTATGATTCTATTACATCTTTTGAGTTTGTCTTCATCTTACGTCTTATGAGGGATATCATGGAGATTACGGATGATTTTTGCCAAGCTTTGCAAAGTAAATTTCAAGATATATTAAATGCAATGCATTTGGTGTCTACAACGAAGATACTTATTAAAAAATTTAGAGAAGATGGATGGGTTCCATTGTTGGAGAAAATTAAATTATTTTCTAATGATCATGATATACAGATTCCTAATATGAGTTGTCCTTATAAAGGAGGCCGAGGTCGGTCTCATTCTGAAAGAGATCAACTCACCATGGAACATCATTTTCGAGTTGATATTTTTATGGTTATAGTTGATTCTCAGTTACAAGAATTAAACAATAGGTTTAAGGAAGATGTAATGGAATTGCTTGTTCTTAGCTCAGCTTTGGATCCTAGGGATGGTTATAGATCATTCAAAATTGAGGATATTTGCAAACTTGCAAATAAATTTTATCCCATGGATTTCTTCGAGCAAGAAAAATTGCATTTGAAATATCAGTTGGAAAACTATAAGCTTGATATTTCCATACTTCCCGAGTTTCAGAAGCTGTCAACCATTTCTGAGTTGTGTCAAATGTTGGCAAAAACAAAAAAGTCGACAAGTTATCATTTTATTGATAGATTGATCCGCCTTGTGTTAACTTTACCTGTTTCAACTGCTACATCAGAACGTGCATTTTCAGCTATGAAAATCATTAAGTCTAAATTGCGCAATAGGATAGAAAATGGTTTTCTGGTTAGTTACTTGCTTACGTACATTGAAAAAGACATTGCTCGAGGGTTTGATGTAGATTCTATCATCCATACTTTTGATATTATGAAAGAGCATTGAGTTCAATTGAAGATGCCTAATTTTAGTAAATAAATGCATGTAGAGATAGTTACTACTTTTTGTAAGTGAATATGGGCAAAAAAATATTCTCAATTGTATAATCACCTTTTGGTACTCAACTATGTTGACAAGGAATATATAATTTAATATTTTATTGTAACATTATTGATTTTTTTCATGTTAGTAGAAATTGGTATTGAACTTCAAATTTTATTTGTTAGAGGTTAAACGTACTTTGGCCCCCCCAAAGTCATAATCCTGGATCCGTCCCTGACCACCACAACCATTACCATCATGTCACCGCCACTACCACCACCATCATGCCACCACCACCAATATCACTATCACCACCGCTGTGGCTATCGCTATCCTACTATTGTCGCCTTTATCATCATGCCACCACTACTATTACCATAACCTTCTTCACCATTATTATTTTTATTGCAAGTATCTCTATCATTTTACCGTCATTATCATCGGTACCACTATCACCACCACCATCAATGCTACTATATATCACCATCACCACCATCAAAATATAAAAATTAAAATTTAAAATTTAAAAATAATAAAATTCAAAATTTTTGTTATACATATTAAACAAATTATTTTTAATTTAACATTTAAATTTTTCCCAAACATCATTTTAATTTTTAATTTTTTCAAACACTACCTTACATTAACACGCATCCATACCCACACCCGTGTCCATAATTAGTAAGTAAGTTTTAAAATTTATAAGAAATCCCAATAAATCAAAAAAATAAAATGGTTCAATTACCCAAAAAAATCAATCAAGCCACCACACCATCACTTCTTGTACCCAAATGTTTCATTCTCTCTCCTCTTGTCAACCACTTTCTTCTTATACTTCTCTCTTCTCCAACCTCACCACCATCACCACCAACTAACTACCGAAAGACCTTACAAAACCCAACTTTCTGGTGAACCCGACCTCAAAATCCGACCCGGATTCTCATCTTGAGAAGCCTACATCTAGCACCAGCTCAACAAGACACTTAACCCGAAGTTCCAAAAGGTATGGATGACCAGAGACTGTAGCTTCTTTTCCGAGTTGAAACAGACCCGTTTGTTTTTCAACAACTAGGAGTGTAAAAATGGCCCCCAGTCCGCAGTGGGCCCGACTCGTTTAGGCCCAAGCCCAACCCAAGCCCTTGGGCCTGGGCCATCATTTTGAAGCGCAGTTCGGCCCGTGGCTTAGCCCATCAGCTTGCTTAAGGTCCACTCAAGGCCCAACCCGAAGTCCAGCGGCTTTTTTAGAGAAAAATAATAAAATTTTGATAGAAAAAAATTTAAAAACAAATGGCCAGGCCCAAGCCCGAATATCCCTTGGCCTAATTTTTTGACTCGTGGGTCGGCTTGGCTTGACTCAAATTTTGATGGGAGTCCGCAAGGCCCAACATGGGCCAGGCCCGAGCCCCGATTGGCTGGGCCGGGCCGTGCCAGATTTACACCCCTTATCAACAACTCAAAGGCTCTCTGCATCGGGGCTTGGGTGGGACCATTAAAGATCAGAGCTGGTGCATGTTCGGACCGTTGATGGATTCGGGTTGGATACTGAAGTGGTTTTTTGGAAAAGAAAGGCATTCAAAAGGTCATGATTATTTATTTTATTTTTTTAAATTTCATTTTGTAGGTGATATAGAATTTATCAGTTTTTTTTTAATTTTTTTTTTATGAAATCATAATGTACATTTTTAGTGGCCTTGTGAGTTGCTTTTTCCATTTTTTTTTGTTTAGTATTTTTTTTTCCGCTTCAATTCATTTTTATTTACTCTAGAAACCATTAAAAATTTAAAAATTGTGTCTACTAATATTATTTATTTATTTTTTTTAATGAACATTTTCTTTTGGCTAAACATGTGACCTAGTTAGCTTTGGGCTCTCCAATGTCAAATTCTTTGGTTTCGTCCCTAATGTTAGCATAATACTAATGATGCATATAGAAATTTTGCTAAAAAATAAATATTTTTTGTTTATACAACATTTTATATTCAATATACATTTCATTTAGTGAATTTCAACAAATAATATTAACAAAATATAAATTTTATCATAAACGAATATATACAATGAAAATTATAACATTTTAAAATTTCAAAATACAAAAGTAATAACCTTTTTGAAAATGTAAAATGTTATGATAATTTTTTTTTAAAAAATAAAAAATAATTGCACATCAATAGACAATATATAGTATGCGTCAGATTATATAAGACTTTCGAAATAAAGAGCAAAACATTACCAAAAAAAAATGGTATCAATGCAAAGTAATTATATTCAAGATTTTCTTACATAAACTCAATGATATTCCGTCTCATTTGGCAACTACATGTTTTAGTTAAAAAGTTAAAAAGTCATTATAAGTTGTCACTTCACTCTTTTTATTTTTCTGTACATCTTTTCATAAAAAGTAAAAAAATTACTAAAATAACTTATTCCCAAACGAGGTCCAGTTCCATCGAATATACAGTTGCTGTTATCACAAACTGTTAAATCATCTAAAATAGTAATCGTAAAGCGTAAGAAGATATAACTCCCAAAATTGACAGGGACACAATAACTAGAAGACTGTAAAATGATCCAAATGCACAAAAACTGGGGTTCCCAAATTGTTAGTTGTATTTTAGATGTGTATATCTTATGCTCCTCGTTCTCCACACTATGATGCTCTGGTTCGCATTTTGCACTATCTCAAAGGCACTATGTTTCATGGTCTTCACTGCTCCGCTCAGTCTTCTCTACAGCTACATGCATCTTTTGATGCAGATTGCGCAGGAGATCTTACTGACCGCCGTTCCACTACTGGGTTTTGTTTCTTCTTGGGCAACTCTCTCATTACCTGGTGTAGCAAGAAGCAAACTCTTATTGCTCGTTCTAGTACTGAGGTTGAGTATCGTTCTCTTGTTTACACTATTCAAGAGCTTGTGTGACTTTGTTGGCTTCTTTCTGATACGGGAGTTTCTCATTCTACTGCCACCAATCTTTATTGTGATAACTAGAGTGCTATTCAAGTTGCACATAATGATGCCTTTCATGATCGCACCAAGCATATTGAGATAGATTGCCACTTCATACGACAGTATGCTACTAATGGCAATGTTTGTCTTCTCTTTATTACTTCTGCTGATCAGACCGCCGACCTCTTCACCAAAGCTCATCCTCTAGGACGCTTCTCTAATCTCCTCTCCAAGCTTAAGTTGATATCTGCTTTACCACCTTGAGCTTGAGGGGAGTGTTAGTTGTATATTAGATGTGTATATCTTCCATACTTATCTATTCCTATATTACTTAAGTTTCTTGTATATTTAAGTTTCTTCGCCTATATATATATATATATACAGACTTCTTCTATTGTATTGTATACATTCATTAATATGATTTATATAGTTTTCTCTCTCTCTCTCTTATTTTATCATAAACAATTATTTGAATTCATGGGAATTTGGAAAAGCACAACAAACCAACAACACCTTGTGAAAAAAAAGTTAGTAACATAGATCTACTTACCACTTTGAACAATAATAGGGAAAACGAACTACAGAGACCAATACACCCAACTGAAGCAAGAACTACCTCTAGATTCTAACTCAATATCCGACTAATGGCAAATGATCCACACCACATGCAATCTGCAAGAATATATGACTTATTATTCCGGTATGAAAAAACAATATAGAGAAAACAAGAATATGACTCAAATAACTATATACTTGTGTGTGTGTGTGTTGTGTTGTGTTGTGTTGTATTTTCTTCTAGAAATATCAGTAGTTGGTAGGCGAGTGGAGGCTATCCAAACTCGCTAGACCTTTGAGTTTGTGTCTTTGGGGGATATTTTTGATCGTGGGATACTTTAGGATCTTGTCACGTCTTACCAAAAGTCTTAAAGAATGGCTATAAAATTTGAGACTAAATAGAATAATCTAAAATTCTCTAGAATAGTCAAGAGATTAGTAGAATTTTATACATAATTCTAGAAGCTTGTATGCTATTCTTGTATATTTTAAAATAGGATATTTGAGAAGATAAGGCAAGAATCCAGAATCCTCTCCATCCTTGTATCTCTAATGTTTCGTGTAGCCTATATAAATGGGAGGGTCTCATTTGCCCAAATCATCCAAGTAAATGCAAAGCAAGCATTCTCCAAGAGTTTCTCTTTACAATAGTTTCTCTATCTAGAAATCTTCAAGTATGTGTGAATCTCTCCTACCTCTCTTCCGAGAAGACTTACTTGAGTACAAACTAAGCGGTTGTCAAACATCTAAGGCCGTACGATTGGCTTGAAAAAATTAAGGACATAACAATCAACCTAACTGGATTATACAAAACCAACTTCTCTTCATTTAGCAACATTGCTTTGTATCCACCCTCAACATTGCATAGGGAAGTGAGACAACGGCCCTGTTTGGAAGAGCTGTGGGAAAGTGCTTATAGCTTATGCCTAAACAGCTTATAGCTTATAACTTTCAGCTTAAGCTGATTTCCAGCTTATTCTTAAAGCATCTCCTGCCCCACTCAAAGAATAAGCTGATTTCTGACTTCCACAAAGCTATAAGCTATAAGCTAAACCAAACACATCAAAATAACTTAAATTAAGCTGAAAGCTGAAATAAGCTGAAAAAAAGTTCTGCCAAACAGGCACAACATTGCATACGGGAGTGAGACTAGCGTAGCCAACCAATACCCTTTGCTGATCCAAGACGAGGTATCAAAATAGTTTTCTAGAACCTCAGAAGGAACGGTGTCCTTTTTGTTCTTATCCAACAATATTGTTGTCGTAGTGCATCAAGCACAAACAACTATCAAAACATGCAAAAGTGCAGGGTCTTGAAGCAACTTTGTCCGGGACCAGAATTTCAACCAAGTCTTGATTACCACCATCGCCAAGAAGGCTCATGGCCACGATCACTGGTGTTAAATCTATTTCCCGGCACACCAACCAATGGATTTTGTTCTTGAGAAACACTCTACAACTAGAGAATTGTGCTCTTTGATAGGGAAAGAACAATAGTCATATTTTTTAAGCGAACGCCCAATCTTGTTCTGCAACCTTGCCTATGTATAAATCACCACCCTCGTCACCCATTCCAAAGAATATCACCGTTTTATTCTCATTGTGAATTTCATACATGATTCTCGTATTTATGGGTGGATCTCGCCGAATTTTTTTAACTTCTCCAGTAATAGAATTCATTAAGAACAAGGTAGGGTGTCCCTTATTGGGTTGGATGAGACTGATACCAAAGGAGTTACCCCAAACTCTTACACCATTTAAATTCATTAAGACTTTACCTCGAACAGGTTCAGCAATGCCTTTTGATTTCGTGAACTTGACAGTAAAAAGGGAATCATCAGAGTATACCCATAAAGTGTAAAACTTTGCCAATAGTTCAACTTGGCCGGAGAAAAAATAAAAAAATTATTTATGTAAAAAAATCCCAACCCTCTTTTCTAATATATTAAATGGCACTATTTATATTTATATATATACACATATATTGGAAAATTTTCAAATTAGGTTTTGGCGAGGTCGTTTTGTGTTCAGAAATCCATCATTTTGGAAAAGTTTCAATGAAAGTTTTATGAATTCGTTTTTTGTATTCAGAAATATAAACTGAAAAATCAGGGATTTTGTTGATGGGAGAGGCTTCTTCAGTCCATTGTGTGGATTGTAGTGTACTATTGGGCCAGTGAGGCCCATCATGGGTCCCGTTTCGATGATCTAAATCGTTCAATATGTAGAACTCGTCGAGTACTTCATACCTATTAAAGATCACGTTGATCAGATATCGGCAGCCCCTTAATCAGAGCATATTTTTGTTAATAATTTATTTTTAAAATCATATTTACCATTAAAAAAATGTGTTTCGATTAAAGGGCTACTGATATCTGATCAACGTTATTTTTTACAAGCATGAAACATTTGACGAACCCTACACATTGAACAGTTTAAATTATAGAAAAAGAACCCATGATAAATTTTATAGACTCAATAATACACTTCAATCCATTATGAACAGAAGAGAAGCCTTTCTTTTGTGGCTTTGATTCACAAGTGAATCTCACATTTGATTTGATGTCACGCACCCTACATCTACTGCTTTTGGAATAAATATAAGTACTGTTCTAACATCATTTTGATTGGTTGAAATAAATATCTTTTTTATGAATTATTATAGTTACTTAACAAGTGTCATCATCTTATGAATAGCACAAATCATTATTCCAAAATCATTAAATAATCTCTGTTGGCTTATTTTTCCTATGAAGGAAAATATCATAAATGTGAGCATGCTAGCAATGATTGAAAAATCCTTACAGATTAAATTCAAGCCAATTATCAAGCGATTGCGTTGACAGTTCTTCTGCTTCAACGAAAAGGACTTCAAAATTGCCAAGTGTAGAGAAAAGAAAAATTAAAAGAAGAAGGAGGGAGACGGAGAAAGATGATTGAGTGAAAAATCAAACTAACCATTAATTTGTATCTACTCTTATGCTTCGAAAATGAAGTGCATAAAATAAAGTGCAGAGAACTTACCTCTACTCCTATCCTTCGAAAATGAAGTGCATAAAATAAAGTGCAGGAAATTAAATGCAGGAAATATAAATGACAAGAAAAATATAAATCAATTGCCTTTGATTTGAGTTCTTGGATCTCTTTACAATGTAGTCATTGATGGCTATTTCTAGAGGAAAAAATATAGCAATAATTACTTAGTAACTACCTATTTCTCCCATCTTCATCATTATCTTACCGTATATCCTTCCACTCATCCACATCATTGTCTTACCGTATATCCTTCCACTCATCCACTTTGTCCCTCATGTTTTCCTTCATCTCCATAACTTCTTTTAACTTCCAAATGAATAAGAAGATGTCACGTGTCCCTCATGTTTTCCATCATCTTCATAACTTCTTTTAACTTCCAAATGAATAAGAAGATGTCACGTGTCCTAAAAATAATAACAATAATAATACTAATAATACTAATAATAACAATAATATTTTATGGTGCCAACATTACCCCCTGTGACCCTTAAAAATGTTGTTTACTTGAATTTTTGAAGGGACCGAACCAGGCACACATATTATCATTTTTGTGTCTTAAAAAAAAGCAATTAGCCATCAATTTGAAAAGATAAACCATTCTCAACCACTGATTTAAATGCATAGGCTTTTTCTAGCCAAGTTCAACATTCCAAATGGTCAAGTTGTTCTTTAGTGCATCAAACTCATCAAAACAATGCTTAAAGATGATTGTTTTGTTAGCCATTTCATCAAAATTAAATTTTGATGTGAACCACAAATCCAAAAAGGATTTTGAACACCAAGAACCATGGTACAAAATGGCCTTAAAAATTTGAACAACTTGACATTTTGAATAATTTTAAAAAATTCAGATTCATGAACATTAAATTGTTCATCATTCTTAGCCATGTTTGCCTTGAGAATATGTTTTTTGGCCAAATAAGTTTCATCATTCATTGACAAATAGGGTTGTTTTTCTATTTTATCCATTAATGGATTAAGAAAATCCTCTATGTGAGTTTTATCATTTCTTGGTCTAATGGGTTGTTCCATTTTAACCATCAATGGCTTATGAAAATCTTTCATATACATCTTATGTCCATGGTTTGACTCTCTAAGAATGGGTTTTTCAACCCCCCAAGTCTTATATGGAACATTATTTTTAACTATGCTTGGCTCAACAACATGCTTTTTAGCCATGTTATTTTCATAAATTGGCTCTTTAAAAATGAGTTTTTTGACCCCCCCGAGCCATTAATGAAATCAACTCTTTACTTTTGCTATTTTAACCATGGAAAAATTCTGAAAAAATTCACCAATTTCGGCCATTAAAGCCTCAGTGAAAGACTTGGTAGTGAGAGTTGACAACTCATCATTCCATTGGTGAATTTTTATATCAAGTTGATGAATTTTTCCAATTAAATAGTGCCTTTTTTCTTCCACCAAATAATATTTTAAAGGATGAAAGTTTATTTCATCAAGAAAATAGATCTCTTCTTGAAGACCCAAAATTTTTTATTTACGCCAATAGATTTCATCTAGGATATTTGAAATTGACGAATCCAATTCATTTTTCATTTTTTACACTTGACGTCCCATCGAGCGTGCCAAAAATTGTTGGCTTATTTTTCCTACGAAGGAAAATATAATAAATGCGAGCATACCAGCAAGGATTCAAAAATCCTTACAGATTAAATTCAAGCCAATTATCAAGCAATTGTGTTGATGTTTCTTTTGCCTCAACGAAAAGGACTTTAAAATTGCCAAGTGTAGAGAAAAGAAAAATTAAAAGAAGAAAGAGGGAGACAGAGAAAGATGATTGAGTGAACAATCAAAGTAATAATTACTTACCTCTACTCCTATGCTTCAAAAATAAAGTGCATAAAATGCTTTAAAAAGGAAATGCTGAAAATAAATGCTTCGAAATATAAATCTATGTTAAACTACTCCTAAGATAAGGAAAATTACAAGAAATATTGAAATCAATCATCTTCTAAAGACTCTTCGTATGCTCGATCAATGTAAGAGAAGGTGTGGTTGGCCATTGGGGATGTACCAGTATGTTGAGGAAAAGAATTAGCAAATGGATATTAACTTTATTAGAATTTCATCTAGAATATGTCCCCCAAAAGGCAGTAAAATGACAAGTTTAAGCTAACTTCTTGGCAGATCATCCATGTCAAACAAAAAGCCAAGACATAATGGACCTTGGTATGGTCAATGTTAAGCCATGGAAAATGTGGTTCAATGGATCAAAAGCCAGTGATTTGGTTGGAATTCGTGTTATAATTAAATTACCACAGGGGGTAGAAACCACACATAGTTTCAAAGTGGATGAAACTACTTGTTCTAATAATCAAGCTGAATATGAAGCTTTAATAATAGGACTTGAGATACACTTTTTTTTATGTACTTCATTTTCGAAGCATAGGAGTAGAGATAAGTTCTATGCACTTATTTTATGCACTTCATTTTCAAAGTATAGGAGTAGAGATAAATTAATGGTTAATTTGATTGTTCACTCAATCATCTTTCTCCGTCTCCCTTTTTTTTCTTTTAATTTTTCTTTTGTCTACACTTGGCAATTTTGAAGTCCTCTTCATTGAGGCAAAAGAACCATCAATGCAATTACTTGGTAATTGGCTTAAAATTAATCTGTAAGGATTTTTCAATCCTTGTTGGCATGCTCACATTTATGATATTTTCCTTCATAGAAAAAATAAGCCAACGATGGGTATATATGTGGATATTGTCCTCCAGACTGCGTTAGTGATCAATGGGTATTGAGCTCCGAGCAGAAAGAAGAATGGAAAAGGGGTCATCGAATTCAACAAATCGATGATGAATCCGCTCTCTTGTTGGGGTTCAGCAGGTATTGACCAACTTCCCTAGCCAATAGACTTGGAGGAAAAAGAAGCAGCTTCGTCCCATACGGAGAGTTGTGGGGTAGAGAAGGAGCTTCCAAGATCCGTTTTTGCAAATGCTTGGTCCAAAGGTTTGTAGTTGGCAGATTCTTGGTCCAAAGGATGGTAACTTGCAAAAACTTCCATGACTTGTATAAATAGAGGCGGATAAGTGTAGCCAATAAATGCATTAAGGTTCTTTCGAGGCCTGCAATCATCTTCCAAAGACTCTTTGTATGCTCGATCAATGTAAGAGAATGTGTGATTGGCCATTGGGGATGTATCAGTCTTTTCGTCTACTTAGAGAATAGAAGTGCAAAGCACAAGGATTTAATGAAATTCACTGCTTCATTGTTCGAAAAGTGGTTACACTTCCAGAATATACAGAGCCCATGCACGTCATAGGACGTGGGTAGAGTGCACTAATCCACTAATATCACCAAGTATTTGGTATATTAGTGCGGGGGGTAATGTTGACTGTATAATTTGTAAAATCCAATTGCAGAGTGACACGTGGCACTTAAAGGGCAATTTGGGGAATTAATGCAAGTCTTCAATCAAATACAGACACGTGGCAGTTCATATTGGTAGTATCGGATCTGCGTGGCATCGGAATAGTCAAAAGGCGCGAGATGATGTAGCCTAACAGTTACCTACAATTCAAATCCAAATTTAGAAGGGAAGCCTAACTGCAAAAGAGGCGTAATGGGAGCTAGTTAAGCGAAGCCATGACCATAGACTGTGGAAGTGTATTTTGACGGTTAGAAGACCACTTCGATGATTATCACTAAAAAGTACAAATAGCAGAGAAGGCTGAACAGAAGTGACCCGAACTCGGATCCAAAAAACCAGTTTATTTACTTCTTATTTCCTTTCAATTTTTACATTTTCAGTTCTTTACATTTCAGTATTTCAATTCCTATACTGCACTTCATTTCCTAGGAGTAGTTCTCAAGTAGTCGTTGTTGTAAATCTTTTCAAGACTAGGTTATTTCATTGTAAGTTCTTATTCATTCAATGAAATTTAGTTTCTAAATTGTTCTATATTTTTTATTTCTTATAAATTTCTTGTAAAACAAGCCACCAGTAAAAGTCCTCTTCATTGAGGCTGAAAGAACTTCAACACAATCATCTGATAATTGGTTGGCAATTATAAATTCTGTAAGGACTTATTGATCCTTGCTGGCATGTTTAAAATTACACAATTAACCCTCGAAAGCTAAAAAAACCAACATATATTTTTGGCACGCCCAGTGGGACGTTAAGTATAAGAAATGACAAATGAATTGATTCGTCCATTTCAAATAGCCTAGATGAAATCTATTAGCGTAAACAAAAAATTTTGGATCTTCAAGAAGAGATCTATTTTCTTGATGAAATAAACTTTCATCCCTTACAATATTATTTGGTGGAAGAAAAAAGACACCATTTAATAGGAAAAATTCATCAACTTGATATGAAAATTCGCCAATGGAATGATGAGTTGTCAACCCTCACTACCAAGTCTTTCATTGAGGCTTTAAGGGCCGGAATTGGTGAATTTTTTCAGAATTTTTCTACGGTTGAAAATAGCAAAAATAAAAAGTTGATTTCATCAATGGCTCGGGAGTCAAAAAACTCATTTTTAAAGAGCTAATTTATGAAAATAACATGGCTAAAAAGCATGTTTTGTTGAGTCAAGCATAGTTACAAATAATGTTCCATATAAGACTCGATGGCAAGACAATGATGAAGATGGGAGAAATAGGTAGTTACTAAGTAATTATTGCTGTATTTTTTCCTCTATAAATAGCCATCAATGGCTACATTGTAAAGAGATCCAAGAACTCAAATCAGTGACAATTGATTTATATTTTTCTTGTCATTTATATTTCTTATACTTAATTTTCTGTACTTTATTTTATGCACTTCATTTTCGAAGCATAAGAGTAGTGGTAAGTTCTCTACACTTTATTTTATGCACTTCCTTTTCGAAAATAGGAGTCGAGATAAATTAGTGGTTAGTTTGATTGTTCACTCAATTATCTTTCTCCTTCTCCCTCTTTCTTCTTTTAATTTTTATTTTCTCTACACTTGGAAATTTTGAAGTCCTTTTCGTTGAGGCAAAAGAACTGTCAATGCAATCGCTTGATAATTGGTTTGAATTTAATCTGTAAGGATTTTTTAATCCTTACTGGCATGCTCGCATTTATGATATTTTTCTTCGTAGGAAAAACAAGCAAACAATTTTTGGCATGTCCGGTGGGACGTCAAGTGTAAGAAATAAAAAATGAATTGAATTCGTCCATTTCAAATAGCTTAGATGAAATCTATTGGCGTAAAAAAAAAAAAAAAAAGAGGATCTTCAAAAAGATATCAATTTTCTTGATGAAATAAACTTTCATCTCTTACAATATTATTTGGTGGAAGAAAAAAGACATCATTTAATTGAAAAAATTTATCAACTTGATATGGAAATTCGTCAATGGAATGATGAGTTGTCAACTCTCACTATCAAATCTTTTACTGATGCTTTAATGGCCGGAATTGGTGAATTTTTTCAGAATTTTTCCATGGTTGAAAATAGCAAAAGCAAATAATTGATTTCATCAATGGCTAGGGGGGTCAAAAAACTCATTTTTAAAGAGCCAATTCATGAAAATAATATGGCTAAAAAGCATGTTGTTGAGCCAAGCATAGTTAAAAATAATGTTCCATATAAGACTCGGGGGTTAAAAAACCCATACTTAGAGAGTCAAACCATGGATATAAGATGTCTATGAAAGATTTTCATAAGCATTAATGGCTAAAATAGAACAACCCATTAGACCGACAAATGATGAAACTCACATGGAGGATTTTCATAATCCATTAATGGATAAAATAGAAAAACAACCCTATTTGTCAATGAATGATGAAACTTATTTGGCCAAAGAACATATTCTCAAGTCAAACATGGCTAAGAATGATGAACAATTTAATATTCATGAATCTGAATTTTTCAAAATTATTCAAAATGTCAAGTTGTTTAAATTTTTAAGGCCATCTTGTACCATAGTTCTTGGTGTTCAAAATCCTTTTTGGATTTGTGGTTCACATCAAAATTTAATTTTGATAAAATGGCTAATAAAACAATCATTTTTAAGCATTGTTTTGATAAGTTTGATGCACTAAAGAACAACTTAGCCATTTGAAATGTTGAACTTGGCTAGAAAAAGCCTATGTATTTAAATCAGTGGTTGAGAATGGCTTATCTTTTCAAATTGTTGGCTAATTGCTTTTTTTTAAGACACAAAAATGACAGTATGTGTGTTTGGTTCGGCCCTTCAAAAATTCAAATAAACATCATTTTTAAGGGCCGCGGGGGGTAATGTTGACACTATAAAATATTATTATTATTATTTTTTTTTTCAGGACACGTGGCATCCTCTTATTCATTTGGAGAACATGAGAGACAAAATGGATGAGTGGAATGACACATGACAAGACAATGATGAAGATGGGAGAAATGGGTAATTACTAAGTAGTTATTGCTGTATTTTTTCCTCTATAAATAGCCATCAATGGCTACATTGTAAAGAGATCCAAGAACTCAAATCAAAGGCAATTGATTTATATTTTTCTTGTCATTTATATTTCCTGCACTTAATTTTCTGTACTTTATTTTATGCACTTCATTTTCAAAGGATAGGAGTAGAGGTAAGTTCTCCACACTTTATTTTATGCGCTTCCTTTTCGAAGCATAAGAGTAGAGATAAATTAATGGTTAGTTTGATTTTTCACTCAATCATCTTTCTCCGTCTCCCTCTTTCTTCTTTTAATTGTTCTTTTCTCTACACTTGCCAATTTTGAAGTCCTTTTCGTTGAGGCAAAAGAACCGTAAACGCAATCGCTTGATAATTGGCTTAAATTTAATCTGTAAGGATTTTTCAATCATTGCTGGCACGCTCATATTTATGACATTTTCCTTCGTAGGAAAAATAAGCCAACAATTTTTTCGGATTAAATTCAAGCCAATTATCAAGGGATTATGTTGACGGTTCTTTTGCCTCAATGAAACGGTCTTCAAAATTGCCAAGTGTATAGAAAAAAAAATTAAAAAAAGAATGAGAGAGACGGAGAAAGATGATTGAGTGAACAATCGGGATAATTGAATGTACAATCAAATTAACCATTGATTTACCTCTACTCCTATGCTTCAAAAAAGGAGTGCATAAAATATAGTGCAGAAAATTAAGTGCAGAAAATATAAATGATCAGAAAAATATAAATCAATCGTCTTTGATTTGAGTTTTTGGATCTCTTTACAATGTAGCCATTGATGGCTATTTATAGAGGAAAAAATACAGTAATAACTACTTAATAACTACCTAAAGGGACTAAATATGAAATTGGTTGGATCCAAGCCTTCAGCCGACCCAATCCATTAGACTCAAGTCTAGAGGAGTTGGGTAAACAAATGGGCCAACCAGTTAGGCCCAATTACATCATCAACAATCCACCCAAGTCCTCAAGCACTTGGGCCTAACCCGCAGTGGAAAGGTTAGTCCAGTAATGATGCTGGGCTGGGCTAAGCTGCATGACCTGATCCTTAGATCGAACCAAAATGAGCCGAGCCCATACAAAGATGTCCTACTGGGCCAGCCCATCTCTGCAAGCAATCTCATAAAGGCCCGAATTGGAGGCACAACAGTACTGAGCCAAAGGAACCTATCAAAGAAACGTGGAAGCAGTGAATGTATGCGTGTGCAAGTTGCCATCTTAGCTGGTCCCTTACACCTAGAATTACGGAAATGGTTAATCAAGAGAATGTGGTTTGTTATCAGCATGACTACAATGAGTATATACACCCTCTATCAACTACCAGATGGTCCCCTAGCTTGAGCAATGCTAAAGGAAACTTGACAGCACCAAAACTCTATGAAACCATCTTGGGCAACAAGTAAGGAGTCATATATAAACTACACTTACTTCATACTGAATGTAACTGATCTAAACAAAACCCTACTCATTGAAAACACAACTCTCTACACTTAGAGAGTACCTTTCTCCTTCTCTGATTACTCATTCCCACACCAGAGGGGTTATCCGGCCATCCCCGGCCGGGCAACTCTAACGGTGCTCCTTGTTGCAGGGTCTTAATTCTTGGATAGTCCAATCAAGTGCAGAGCTCCAATCCACAATCATCTAGTGCGGCATTCGGTACGCACACTATCCATTTCTCCCATCTTCATCATTGTCTTGCCATGTGTCATTCCACTCATCCACTTTGTCCCTCATGTTCTCCACATCTCTATAACTTCTTTTAACTTCCAAATATATAAGAGAATGTCACGTGTCCTAAAAATAATAACAATAATAATAATACTAATACTAATAATAATAATAATATTTTATGATGCCAACAATCTCTCCATCACTACAATTACATAGTCATTTCTCTCTCTATTTCTGTCCATCCATTACAATTTAATGTATCTAATATTAAACAAAATTCATTTTTTTAAAATTTATTTATATCTACAATCGGATAGAAAATGATACATCAACAACAACAAAAAAAAAAACTACTGATTTCATTCATATTAGCCAAAAAAATCAATTAAGTTGGCTTTTCCCCTCTTAAAATAAAAATAAAAAAAGGGTAGTCCACCACTAAAATTTGAAAAAAAAACAAAACAAAACAAAACAAAAACAAAAACAAAATTCTGAAAAACAAAATCGATAGACCAAATTTCCCTCTTATAATGC
Organism: Camellia granthamiana; assembly: GCA_036172215.1. Taxonomy (NCBI): domain Eukaryota; kingdom Viridiplantae; phylum Streptophyta; class Magnoliopsida; order Ericales; family Theaceae; genus Camellia; species Camellia granthamiana. The sequence goes on from CM069904.1 coordinate 173,135,642, forward strand.
AATGGAAAATTATAATAGTAATTTTCAATAAGTTCCACCTTCTCGTATCCATATTATTAAGACAATTTCATTTCTATTCCCTTCAAAATATTTTTCACCTGTGCTTCAAAAAATTACAATATTTTGTGTGGTATTTGGTAAATCTATCCTCCATTATACATGACCTATGGTGACACTAGTTTTTATGTAGTGATGACAAAGAAATGATATTGGCAATAAAACATCACAATTGCAACAAAAATAATCATGAAAACATACAAAAATAAAAATATTGTAGAAAAATGGGATTTTCAATATCATTTTGATTGTGCACAAAGAATCCATCTCAATATAAGGTCTTAAAACTGGAATGCTTACTAGAGTTCATGTGTACCTCCACAAATCACAAGCTAAAATAGTCCCCCTGGTCTAACATGAATATCATCAATTATTTTTCATCATCTCATCCTGGTGTATATCCAAGATTCAACCCGACTGCCTTCGTGTTTCGCCAAATCCACATCCATAGCACGAGATGAGCACTTTACAAAAGCACTTCTATCATCACACCGATGAGCCGCGTGCATTGATTTGCAATAGCAGTAGTTGCAGTGTTTTCCAAACTCCAACTAGTAAGAGCTACACAATCAATCTATACAAATCTACAGGTTCAATCAGCTTCAATCATCTGCCTCCTAATAACTACTCGATATGAAAATTAGTGGAACAAGTATACTATACACCTCTACATACTCAATACATCATACCCGTGAGTAAAAAGCACTACTATTGTTGACAGCTTGCCCTTAATTGCATATCTGAATCATGATTACCGTGTCCAGAATCCTTAGAAGGATGTTCTTGGTGAAAAGGATCATCGGCACCATGAACAGAACTCAACCTAGGAGAGAAGTTCCAACCGTTCACCTGATCCAGCTCGTGGCCAATGGTTCTCATACTGGCTTCTTCTTTGAATTTCAGGAAAAACATAGACGACCAGTAATCTTTTGCCAAATTCTTCAAAAGAGAGGGAAAAGGAGTAATCGTATTATAAACAAGCATCAGAATAGTATATATGACTGATACAGAGGCAAGCAAGCAATATTTTAAATAACTAACCATTTTCATCAGCTGCACCAGCTCATTTAGTGCAGTTTTAAAGAGATCAGGGTGTGTCAGATCAGGAGTGCTCAAAATTTCTTGTCGGCTTCGGTAAGATATGTTTATTTCCATTGTTGCACCTGCTCGAGGCATTATTGTGCAAAATATAGTCAGAATATGCCTCACAAAGTATATATATATGGAAAGCAGACATGAGGTAGATAATGCTCGGTAAAAGAATGAAACAGAGTTCATTTTTTTTTGGTGAGTCAGTGACTACAAACATAACAGGTGACACGACAGATTTTTCTCTTATTATGGATTGCATTGTAAACCAGATAATTTCTTGGAAATTATGAAGGATTTAAATTTCTGGGCCGAACCCTTGGCTGGAAGAAATTCATGTAGAAATATGATTTAATCTCAGTGTGTAGAAGTAATATACCTGCAACTACATACTTCTCAATAATGTGCCGTGCCATGTAAATTCTTCTAACCGTATCATCAATAGGTATCTTATGAAGCTCATTCACTTCATCATAAAAATGCATGCTCTCCCCAGCAAAACAACTGCAATTATGAAGAAACAAATAAATAATAAAATATAGGGTTATTCATAAAATATAGGGTTATTCACACACTAACCTCCCTTGAGGCTCAGAAAAATACACCGGGCCACACAAGTTTGACATAACACATAGTCCCCTTTCAATTAGTCATTCATTAGTCTAATGGACGCAAACATTTTACTATTGTTTGTCCATGTGTTTACACACCATCTACATTAGCCCTATTTGTTTTAGCCTTTACTAGAAGGAAAGTCTGTGTAATTATGTCAAACCTGTGAGACTTATTGTTTTTTTCCCCAAACCTAGGAGTGGTCAGTGTAATTTACCTAAAACTCAATGATGACTAGGGGTGCAACTCAGACGGATTTGGTCTGGTTAAGATGTTGCCTAGGCCCATCCCAAGTTGTGCTGAAAGTCGTCTAAGCTCAACCTGCAATCCAAACTTGTCTAGCCAAGCTTGACCCGAGCATCATAAACTACACTTGGGACACTTGGGATGAGCTCAGGTTCCTCGGATCAAACCCACCCAAGTTGCACCCCTAATGATAACTAATCTGTAACTCATTTTGTTTAGGGGGGAACACAGCACCTATCTGCAAATGCCGTGAAAGACTGACGGAATTTTTTGTTCAAAAGAAGTTTATCAAGCGGCTCATTAGGATCTATGACCGGAGCTGATTCCCTTTGTAATAGTAGACCGCTATCAGGTATCCCCAGAGCCTGACCCATTGTTGCAAATTCCCGGGTATCCTTTTTCCTCAAACTCATTTGGGAGACTAGAGGCTGAGAACTTGATATAGAAAAGAAAACAAGAACAAATATACTTGCCTGTGTAAACAAGATTGCTATAAATGTTAGCAAATATATGCAATGATTTCAATCAAGAAAAAATTCTACTAATGTTTGCAGACACACACAACCTGACAGAGAAAAAAGAACATGGAAAAAGCATACCGTAATTAATAGCAGAAATCTTGAAGCTACTTGAAGCCGTTTAATATCATCGTGGATTTCATTCAAGATGTAGGCAACAACCCATATTCCTGCAAGGGAAAAAAAAAAAAAAAGAAAGAAAAGAAGAAAGAAGAGTAAAGAGTAATGGGTTTTTTTTCATGACTTAGCAATTATTTATACAGATAAAAGCACCTAGTGCCAACTGCCAATAAATTAGAACCAGACCAGTGCCAGGGGGTAAGTTATAACAATGCACTAGAAAGCAAGGACTATCCAACATGGTCTGTGTCTGTGCCTGACCCATATCGGACACAGACACACTGTCCATGTGGCAAGTCATATTTTTTATTATTATTATTATTTTTTTTTTGCAAGACACATTGGGTACACTTCACGAATATGGATGTCTTGTGTTTGGACATGCCTTAGGACTCCTTTGTGTGGGGCTTTTTTTATAATATGAAAGCTAATTAAGGGTCAACATAAAATATATGAAAACAAAGAAAGGGAAAAGTGAAAAAAAATAATAAAATCCATCTGCTTTTACATTGATGCCTCTTATATCTTTGTGCCCTAAATTTATATCCCACTACATAGCAAATAAAAATATTTAAAAATATATATATATATATATAATTTTTTTGCATATTCTCGTAGTGTCCGTATCCTTTTTTTTTTTTTAATTTTAAATGTCATATCTAGAGTGTGAAATCAAAGCATTCTCACAATGACACCATAAATCAATCTGGGTATATTTCTCCTACGGATACGGCCTCAGGTAAGAATTTTCAACTCTCTGTCAAGTCCATAATTTCAGGGTAGTTTGGAAAAATGATAATTTCATCACTCCAGAAGAAATCTGGTGCATATGATGTATAAATTATCAAAGAAGAATATAAATCCTAATAAAAAGTGGAAAATTGGAGGCAATCTAAAATATGTACCAATGGCAGAAGTGGAGACAAGAATTCCACGCCAGAGGTCTTTGAGTTCATGAAATCTGAACTGTATGTGACGAATGGCTCCTGTGAAACCAACCAAAGCTGCAACATACAGTGTATGGAGGCAAACAACTGGGATGATCCATTGAGTCCGCATGTGGCACCAATTATTTAAAGGTCTTTTCATGTGAATAACTACAGCAAAGAAAATCAATCACAACAAGCAATTACCTTGAAAACTAAAGCAACAGAAGAACCAAAAAAAAAAAAAAAAGACTTAAAAAAACGAAAGAGCAGTTGTAAAGATCGAGCACATTGGTGGAAACACCGACTGTGTGCAGATTCAGGCATGTAGGAACATCCAATCATATATATCAAAACATCTTTTGGGGAGCCGCTCTTCCCACTCCACTTTACTCTAAATATACTCCCTGCTTTGTCCTTTATTATACATAGTTACATTAATACTCTTTCACACAAAATACACTCCCTGAAAAAATCAAAAATTCAAGGATATTAATGTATTTGGAGCAAAGAAGGGAATGTATTTGAAGTAAAGTGGAGTGGGAATAGTGGCTCCCTATATTTTGCTATGCATGATCATTTTGCGCTTAGAGCATCTCCAATCCTTCAACTATTCTTTCATCAAATTGATTTGATGAATAATGAGTTTTAAGAGAGCTCCAATCACTTGATCAAACTTGTAGCAAATCAAGAGAGAGGCAAAATTTTCAACAAATTAAGGTTGAACCAAATCCTTCACCAAATTTACAACAATAATATTTTTACTCAAATTTGATGAAATTTCAAAAAGAGCAAGGATTGTAATTTTCTTTCATCAAAAATGGGTAAAACATGTTTTTATAATAAGTTCGGAATTCTTCAGCAAGATTTGATGAAAAAAGAGAGTGAGGATTGGAGTGTTCCATACTTGATCAAGCTTTTAACCAAATTTTCTCTCAAAATTGATGAAAAAAAGAGAGTACGGATTTGAAATGCTCTTAATGATATTGACATGAGAACAATTATTCAATATTTGTATTCACAATTTAATATAATTATCCACGAGGAAGAAAGATTTCCCCCCTCGAAAACTTCCTTGGTGCATTAGAAATCACAGCACTTTGTTCTTGTTCTTATGTTTTCTGTCAACGACATAAAAATAATAATACACACTAAAACTTTGATCACATGTATTAACAAAAACTTTCTATTTAGATTATCAACTTACGGTCCAAGAACCTAACTCGGTAGGAGTTGGGACTCTTGTAGTGGGACTCTTGTAGAGTTAAAGTTTTGACATCTTTATTCAAGTGTAAAATTGATGACTTGGCTTCTGAAATGTTTACCCTAAAGTTTGAGGGACTGCATATCTTATAAATGCAATAAAAATCAGTTCTCTAATATCACCATTTCACATTTGTTCTCTTGCTATAACACATAAAAATTGGGAAGAATAAAGACTAAGAAAAACAGTGTACTCAGGCCTCGTTTGGGAACAGGCTAATTTAGTAACTTTTTGGCTAATTGGCTAAAAAGGTAGGTAAAAAAAACTTGTATGTTTGGGATGACTTTTTGGCTAATTACGAAAAGCTGTGCAAAAAGTAGAGAGAAAAGAGAATCTTTGACTTTTTGGTATGGGTTGTTGGCTTTTTGGCTAAAAAGGTAACTTTTTGGCTAATTGGCTAATTTAGCCACTCCCCAAACGGGGAATTTGAAAATAAACATTAACCAACAGCAAAGAGAACATAATCCATATATATCGGTTTCTAAGGATACTAAAAGGTACTGGTAAGAGACCTGGGAAGAAAAAATTAATGAGTTCATGGCCACAAGATAGAGAAACAAAATGGATTTCTAGCAAAAAAGCCAAACTGACATGGTATTTCTTACATGCAGCACCAGCAATCCAAGGCAAGAGAATCAAGGGAAGAAAAATATAAGACCTAATGGGTGGTAAACGCCTCCTGAAACATCAAAAGAAAATGGAAGTGGCAAAATTATTAAGACAGAAAATAAAAACTGACAAATGTCATGATACAATTCAGATATACGTAGTGAGACAGAAGTCTGCAAAATGCTGTACTGATCACCAAAAATAAACAAATAAATAAAATGCTGACATACCTGACAAATACGTTATACAGTTGGAAAGCCTGAACAATGAGGCAGCTCAACAACAAACCAAATCCAAGAGGACCTTCAACCCAAACTGTAAACAAATTTCCTTGGAAAATAAATCCTTGGAACATATAACTATTAAAGGCTATGTATCAAAGATGCACACAGAAATACAGGGAAAAAATAATAATAATAATAATAATTAAAAAGGAAAAAGGTGTAAAAAACCTGCCCAAAGATAGCAAGATTGCCACCAATGCCTTTTTCTGAATTCCAGGAAATTAAAGGACAACTGCATAAATCATTAGATGATACTGTTGAAGCAACCATCACTCCGAAGCCCATAATTTTTTTTTCTATAATTAAGACGTTATAAAATGGACGATATAGAAATACATTCCTACCACAATTGACAACAGGAGGTTGAAGCTGGCAAAAACTTGAATCATTGGTAGCCAAAAACTGCTGCCTTTAGGACGAGGAACCTTATGGATTAAAAAGGGTAAAGCTGACCGTGTGAGAAGCCTAAAAGAAAAGAGTCGTTAATGGGGCATAGACGGCCTCCGAAATGAGCCTGCTTCTAACAAATAGAAAGCAATACGAGTAAAGAATATAAAAAATGTATAATAATACAATGCGTTATCGAAGGAAACAATTAGGGCCTGTTCGGTTGTGCTGTCATTTTCTATTTTTTGTTTTCATTTACTGAAAAACAGAGTAAACTTGTTTAGCAAACTATTTCTGGAAGAAAAAAAAAAAAAAAACTGAAAACAATTTTGTTAAAAAGAAGAAGAGGCAAAAGCAAATCAACTGGATGCATTGGACAAACCACAAAGCTTTGTTTGAAATCGCGTTTTAAGCCTCAACTTAATTTATGTTTCACAGGTATGCAGATTAGTGAAATGGATATACATATATATATATATCAGATTGTTAATCTGTGAAGATTTTTGAGCTACCCTAATTGAGAGTGAATCAAATTCAATGAGAAACAAAACCAATCTGCATAAAATTGACTTACAAGAAAGATCCATTTCAAATCAATTGCCATAAGAACAACTTCTTAACACCATAATTTGATTTAAAAGAGTTCAATCGCTACATATTACAAGCTAAAAGCACTCAAATTGAAACATAACAATCTTGAATCTCATAAAGTTTACTTACAAGAAAGACTCATCATTTCAAATCAATTGCCATAAGACTTTCCCTCTTAAGTTCTTAACCTTAAATAGATTTAAAATAATTCAAAACTCCACCAATTACAACCCAAAAACACTCAAATCAAACAAAACAATCTCATATTTCCACATAACTTCAACATCAAAAGCAAACAAAAATCCACATGAAATACCCATTTCATTGAAAACCCATTAAAATCAAAGATATTAAACAACATAGAGACACACACACACACACACACACACATTTATACATATATATATATATATATATGTAACTATGAGAGAGATGAGAAGGTACATGATGATGGAGAGAAGGGAAACAGAGACGGCTATGTAATCGGTGGGACAGCCTCCTTTGACGGCACAGCTAGCCATTGAAGTTGGGAATTGAATCGTTCAGTTCCAACTGCTTAAACCCTCTCTGATTAATTAGCGGCGAAAGAGAAACAAGTCTTCTTCTTCTTCGTCATTGTCAAATGGGTTCGTCGCTGTTTTTCTGAGTCAATAAGTCCACCACACTACAGTACAATTGCTTATTACATTTTAGGCGTTTGGCATACCGATCGAGAAAACAAAATTGATTATCTGGGATGGCCTTCCCTCATGTTGTTTGGGCCAGAAAAAAAAAATAATATAAAAAAAATTCGATCATTGTGAGGACTAGAGGGTACGGTGCTCGCGAATCTAGTTTAGTTAGGTTGCATGTTATTGGTCATCTGATCGAATGAGTTTGGGTTCAGAAAATATTGTCCACATCCAACTGCTCATAGTTTCAAAATCAACTGTGCGAGTTAGACGAGTTAGGCGGATTGATAAATGAATACAGATTAAGTCGACAAATTAAACAAATCTTAATTTTACAAAAATTGTTTTAATTTTTTACTAAATAAATCGTACTTCATAAAAAAAATCTTAATTTTTTTCACTACACACAATAAAGAAGATTCTTAAAAGTATTATTTTTAAATTTCAATACTTTATTTATTGAACAAATAAATAATATCCACATATATCAATATTTATGACAAATTCTTAATTCTATGCGGTCGAATCAATTTTGGCAAATTAAAACTTGTATATCCACCATCCAACCAAAACTCCATTTTTTTAAAAAAAAATTAGTAGACCCACATCTGTCAGCCCAGTACATCAAAATCGCCAATTTAACATTGAGTTAAATTAGGTTACTTAGACCATCTCTAACAGTTAAACAAAATCATCACCAAATTTGAATTTGGTGAAAAAAGACAACTTTTTTGTCTCTAACGATTTCATCAAAATGATATTAAAATGAGAGCGGCCCAAAAATTTCACTAAATTGAGGAGCCGGGTGGATTTCACCATTTTACTGTGTGTTTACGTTGGAGGTGGGTCTCATCGGATAACTGGTCAGACCTCTAGCTGGTTGTCCCATCAGTCGTCTGCCATCACACACAACAGATCATCTGCTTCGAACACAAATGGCCCATCGAAGTGGACTAATTTGCCACCCACTTCGCCACCAAACTCAACTTCAGTCCCGATTTCAAAAGGGACAGCCTTCTCGCTTCTCCCTGCAAGTTGACTGGCTTTTTTCCTATTATTTTTCTTTCCAATCACTCTTTTCTTGACCAGTCAATAGGTTAAAACACAGCAAAGTAGCAAAAGAACCACGAGGAATATTGGTATTGTTTGTTTTTCAATTGGGTGAAAAAAACAAAAAGAGGCAGCCGTTTTTGCTTGTGGAGCAGCAGCACCTTCTTGATCAATTGATTGGTGAGATAGTGCTTAGGTTAAAAAGCAATTCAGTGGAATCAAAAAGTTTGGGTTAGTTCTACTTCGTTTGGTTCAGCTTTCAGTTCTGTTTTGGGTGCATTATTTTGGGTCTTCTTCAACTCTGATTCTGAAAATTTTTGTTCACTTATTTGGTGAGGTCTTTCTTCTTGTTTATTTGTGATTATTTGGAATTCACCTAAGGGTGGTTTGTGAGACCATTCGTGTCTCGTTTGTAATAATTTGGAAACTTATTTGGTTGATAGTGGAATCGGATTTCGATTCCGTGGACGTACCTCACATTGAGGGAACCACATAAAAATTCATGTGTTACTTTTGATTTAATTTTTTCGCATTAGTTTTTATTCCCATGGATTGATTTACTTGTGGGGAATCATAGATTTTCCCTAACAACTGGTATCAGAGCTTACGGTTAATTTGGGTCTATTTATTTGTGTAAACCAATGGAGGGGAATGTGGGTCGTATGCCTAGCTTCAATGGTAGCAATTGGGTAATTTGGAAAACTAAAATGAAAGATCTATTATTTTGTAAAGATTTGTATAGGCCTATTGAGGGTGATAGTGGCAAACCTGATGATATGAAAGACGATGAATGGAAGAGGCTTAATCGAAAAGCCGTTGGTGTTATCCGTCAATGGATTGATGACAGTGTGTTTCATCATGTTGCTACTGAAACTTCAGCACATGATTTATAGAAAAAAATTAGAAAGCCTCTATGATAGGAAATCAGCCACCAATAAAGCTTTTCTGTTTCGTAAGTTGGTTAATTTAAAATATAAAGAGGGTAGCCCTATTTCGGAACATCTGAATGAAATAAAAAGTATTGTTAACCAACTTGCTTCTATGAAAATTGTTTTTGATGATGAGTTGCAGGCTTTGATGCTACTTAGTTCTTTGCCCGAAAGTTGGAAGACTTTGGTTGTGACAGTTAGTAATTCGGCGCCCGATGGAGTTGTCACAATGGGCCAAGTCACTAGTAGCTTATTGAATGAAGAAACTAGAAGAAAATCAACGGGTTCCTCTCATTCGGAAGCATTCGTTGTGAGAGGCCGAAGCAAAACAAGAGGGAGGAGTAAGACTCCTCATGGTCATGATCAAAGCCGTGACAAATCAAAAGATTGTTCTTTTTCAAAGAAAGATATTGAGTGCTATTATTGCCATGAGAAAGGGCACATGAAGCGAGAATGCCGAAAGCTCAAGAACAAGGAGAAAAGACGTGACAAAAGTGTGGATAAGAAGCAAGAAGACACAACAGCAGTTACTACCGATAATCTCATGGTCATTGGTGAAGATGGTTGTATCAATTTTGTGAGCCAAGAGAGCAATTGGATGATTGATTCTGGTGCTTCTTTTCATGTGACTTCTCGAGTTGATTTCTTCACTACTTACACCGAAGGAGATTATGGTTCTGTTCAAATGGGTAATAAAGGTTTGTCCAAGATTATTGGTATGGGTGATGTTCGCTTGGAAATAAATTTGGGCTGCAAGTTGTTGCTTAAAGATGTGAGGCATGTTCCTGACATTCGCCTCAATTTGATCTCTACTGGGAAGCTAGATGATGAAGGCTTCAACAACAAATTTGGTGATGGAATATGGAAGCTCACAAATGGTTCTTTGGTGGTCGCTAAGTGTAAGAAGACTCATACACTTTATTCAATGCAAGGAAAAATTTGTAAAGGTGTTGTCAATGTACTTGAAGATGATACTTCTACTGAATTGTGGCACAAGCGGCTTGGCCATATGAGTGAAAAGGGGCTACAAGTTTTGTTCAATAAAGAGCTTCTACCTGGTTTGAAAGGTACACATCGTAAAACTTGTGTTCATTGTTTGGTGGGTAAACAATATAGAGTTTCTTTTCATAAAAATATTGCTTCTAGAAAAGAAAATGTGTTAGAGTTGATTCATTCGGATGTTTGTGGTCCTTTGAAAGTTAGAACACATAGTGGTGCACTTTATTTTGTTACTTTCATTGATGATTATTCAAGGAAAGTTTGGGTTTTTCTACTAAAAACTAAAGATCAAGTTCTAGAAGTATTTAAGCATTTTCAGGCCATGGTTGAAAGAGAAACAGGACAGAAATTGAAGTGCATCCGATCAGACAATGGTGGTAAATATATTGGGCCATTTGATGAGTATTGTCGCAGCCAAGGTATTCGGCACCAAAAGACAGTTAAGAAGACTCCTCAATAAAATGGCGTTGCCGAGAGGTTGAACCGCACCATTGTGGAAAGAACAAGGTGTTTGCTTTCACAAGCTAAATTGCCAAGATCCTTTTGGGGTAAGGCAATAAAGACAGCGGTTGACGTGATCAATTTGTCTCCTTCCTATCCTTTGAATGGTGATGTTCGAGAAAGAGTTTGGACCGGTAAAGATGTGTCATATGAGCACTTGAGAGTGTTTGGTTGCCGAGCTTTTGTTCACATTCCAAAGGATAAGAGGTCCAAGCTTGATAGTAAGTCAAGACAATGTATTTTTCTTGGCTATGAACATGATGAATTCGGGTATAGATTGTGGGATCCGATTGACAAGAAAGTTATTCGAAGTCGTGATGTTGTGTTTCTTGAAGACCAAACAATTGAAGACTTTGGCAAAGGTGATCAACCGGAGCCAAAAACTAGTGATCTCATTGATATGGATCCATCTCCTTCATCTTCAATTGATGATGAAAATGGGGGAGATGTGTAGCTACCTATTGAAGATATGGAGGATGATGCTAATTCTAATGAAGTTGAATCAGAAATTGAAGAAGAGCATCCAACTCAAGAACCGCCACCACAACTTGAGTTGAGGAAATCTACAAGGGACCGACAACCTTCAAGAAAGTATCCTCCCAATGAATTTGTGTTGATTTCCAATCAAGGGGAGCCTGAGAGCTACCAAGAAGCAATTAAGCATGCAAAGAAAGGTGATTAGAAAAAGGCCATGGACGAGGAGATGAATTCCTTGCTTAAAAACCAGACTTATGATTTAGTGAAGTTGCCTAAAGGGAGGAAAATTTTGAAAAATAAGTGGGTTTTCAAATTGAAGAATGATAGGAAGAATCTGAGGTACAAAGTACGTCTTGTTGTGAAAGGCTTTGGGCAAAAGAAAGGTATTGATTTTGATGAAATTTTCTCGCCGGTTGTGAAGATGTCTTCTATTCGGGTTGTACTTGGCATGGCTACAAGTATGAACCTTGAAGTTGAGCAACTTGATGTGAAGACCGCATTTCTTCATGGTGATCTTGAAGAAGAAATTTACATGGAACAACCAGAAGATTTTGTGGAGAAAGGAAAAGATAAATTTGTTTACAAATTGAAGAAAAGTTTGTATGGCCTCAAGCAAGCCCCGCGGCAATGGTACAAAAAATTTGACTCTTTCATGATGAATAATGGTTTTTCTAAAACCACTTCAGATCATTGTGTGTTTGTGAAAAAAATTTCGGATGGTAAATTTATTATTCTTTTGCTTTATGTTGATAACATGTTAATTGTGGGTCAAGATTCTACCATGATTAACAAGTTGAAGTTAGAGTTGAGTAAATCTTTTGCTATGAAAGATTTGGGACCGGCAAAGCAAATACTTGATATGAAAATTGTTCGTGATCGCAAAGAGGGGCTGATTTGGTTGTCTCAAGAAAGCTACATTGAGAAAGTTCTTGAGAGGTTCAACATGGATAAAGCAAAGCCGGTTGGTTGTCCACTTGCGGGTCACTTCAAGCTTAGTTCGAATCAATGTCCTATAAGTGAGAAAGACAAGGAAGAGATACTGAAAGTTCCTTATGCTTCAGCAGTTGGTTCTTTAATGTATGCCATGGTTTGTACAAGGCCGGATATTGCTTACGCTGTTGGTGTGGTGAGTCGTTTTCTCTCTAATCCGGGTAAAGAATATTGGGCAGCGGTAAAATGGATTCTAAGGTATCTTCGAGGAACTTCGAAGGTGTGTTTGTGTTTTGGAAATGGTAAGCCGATGCTTGATGGGTTCACGGATTCTGACATGGTCGGTTATGTTGATTCTAGGAAATCTACTTCGGGGTATTTGATGACTTTTGTAGGGGGAGCTGTGGCATAGCAATCTAAATTACAAAAATATGTTGCTTTCTCAACTACCGAAACTGAATTTATTGTCATTACAGAAGCTTGCAAAGAAGAGTTATGGTTAAAGAAATTTTTGCAAGAGTTGGGTTTGAAGCAAGAAAAGTATATGCTTTATTGTGATAGTCAAAGTGCTATTTACTTGAGCAAAAATTTTACTTTTCATTCGAGATCGAAACACATTGATGTGAGATACCATTGGATTCGTGATGTGTTAGATTCGAAATTGTTGCAACTCGAAAAGGTTCACACAGATGATAATATTTCGGATATGTTGACAAAGACTTTGTCGAGGGACAAACATTTGAAGTGTCAAACTTTGGCGGGTATGGTTGATGTCTCCTCCTAAGTCGATAGGGAGAGAATTGTTGGGATATATCTCCTTATTGGAGTTTGAGACCCAATTGGTTTTAGAAAAAGAATTTTAATTTGGTTTAGTTTAGGTATAATATATTTTAATATATTATATCTAATTTTTAGAGACCCAATCCAATTTAGTTACAACTAGGGTTTGATAAAAAAGCCCACAAGCTTACCATATATATATTGGTATTGTTTGTTTTTCAATTGGGTGAAAAAAACAAAAAGAGGCAGTCGTTTTTGCTTGTGGAGCAGCAGCACCTTCTTGATCAATTGATCGGTGAGATAGTGCTTAGGTTAAAAAGCAATTCGGTGGAATCAAAAAGTTTGGGTCAATTTTGCTTCGTTTGGTTCAGCTTTCGGTTCTGTTTTGGGTGCATTATTTTGGGTCTTCTTTAACTCTAATTCTGAAGATTTTTGTTCATTTATTTGGTGAGGTCTTTCCTCTTATTTATTTGTAATTATTTGAAATTCACCTAAGAGTGGTTTGTGAGACCATTCGTGTCTCGTTTGTAATCATTTGGAAACTTATTTGGTTGATAGTGGAATCAGATTTCGATCCCATGGACGTACCTCACATTGAGGGAACCACGTAAAAATTCTTTTATTGCTTTTGATTTAATTTTTTCGCATTAATTTTTATTCTCATTGATAGATTTACTTGTGGGAAATCATAGCCTGCGTTTGGTTGTGTTTTGTAAATGTAATTTGAGAGTATGAGTTGTATTTTGAGTTTGTGGGTTGTAGAATTATGATTTGAGTGTAGAAAATTTGTTTGGTTATGGTTTTTAAATAGAGTGTTGAATTGTGTTTTGAAGATGTATTTTGAATTAAGTTTTGAAAGTTTGATGTAACATGTGAAAGGTGAAAATTTGTTTGGTGATGTGTTTTGAAAATAATTTTCAAAACTTAATTCAACCAATAATTTATCATCAAACACACAACTCATATATCGATATCCATATTTTTTATCAACAATAATAACCAAATTATTTTTAAAATACTGAAATTAAAAATTAATTTATTTTGTCAATTATTTTTTTTTAGTAATTTTTTTGAATAATTGTTTTTCCAAATAATTTTTTCATTTTAAAATAAACCTATATCAATTATTTTCTGCCAATTAATTTTTCTATCAATTCATTTGTAAAATACGTTTTTAATTTTTTTCTAACATTTTGTTAAAGTTAACAACTTTTGAAAATACATATTAATAAAGAAGGAATAAATACACTAAGTTTAATATTTTAAAATACAAATCATAACGTAAATCTTACAAAACATTATCAATTTTTTTTTCCATTTATTACATGTTATGAGTTTAGTACAGATGTGGTAACAGAAATGCAATGCATTATTGTACCCGTTGAGCTCATATAATTGTGGGAATTGGCATACGAAATGACTATTATGCCCCTCTTGACTTAAATGGGAAGTGGTTACATAGAACAAAATACAAAGGGTAAGATAGTAATTTCACTTACTTACTACCTACCCCCTATTGTATCATAGCTGTGTGTTCAACACTGAGGTAAAGAAAAAGGAGAGGATGCAGCTGTGTGCTCAGTACACGGATGTGATATTATTAAAAAAGTAATATTATTAAAAACAAATAATATTTAACAAATAAAAAGTAAATAAAAAAAATACAATATGAACCTTCTGAACCTCACCCTTTCTATTAAATCTGAATCTCATTCCGTTTACCACACCAACTTGACCATCTCAGAAACACATTCTCCAGTTACATCAGAGAACAAAAATTAGAGAAATAGAGCATATCCACCATCTCATTAGGTCCTCCTTCTCCACTTCCATAATTTACAGGTTAGTTTTGATGACAGTTCATCTTGCTATTAGCTTCAGACATTAGCTTTAGAAGGAGTGAGGGAGGAGAAGAGGAGGACAACCGGCCGGTCATCCCCCCTGTCTACCGGCCGGTCATCCCACAGGACATCCGACCGGTCATCCCGGCCCAGTCACCATTCCACCTCCGTATCTGTTGGCTTTGTTTCATATCTGTTCCATTTTCATCTGTTATATTTTCTGATATCTGTTCTAATTTTTTCACACTATCATTTATTTTTCTGATTATCAGTTTCTAAGTTACAATAAATTATATGAAACAAACCCAATATAAATGAGAAATATCATTCCCTATGATTTTTTTTTTGTATAAAAATCTGTTTCTATGGCATCTGCCTAATTAAATTTTGTCACCAAATTTTTTTATATTTATTTTTTACATAAAAATAAGTTTGTATGCACAAAAAGGTACTAATGTTTGATATATTTTTCATACATTTTTCTGACCTCTCATATGTTTTAATATACATTTTTCTTTCACTTTTGCAGTCATCATGCCAAGAATAATCATGCCAAGAACAAAATGAACCAGACCTGAACTTGGTGAATCCTCAAACCCTGTACCACCACCACAGCAACAACATGATGGCTATCCAACTAATGATTTTGCAACATATCATCATGAACAAGCCTATGAACATTTAATTACTCGACCAATTGTTACGGGGAGAAACGTAAAACTACCTTCTCAATATGATTCACTCTTACTTGGCAAATTAGATACAATGGGATGGTTACCATTAAATAATTTATCAAATAAGATATATCCCCGTCTTCTACGATTATTTTATGTTCACTTGACACCGGGTGACCAACAAAATGAACCGTTCAGTCTTACCTCTTATGTTAAGGGGAAAAGAATCACACTCTCTCTCCGTCGTTTTGCACAAATTATTGGAGTCGAAACAGGAGATTTACAATGTTATTTTCAAAATGAGTCTGCCTTAGAAAAAATTGTTGATGATGTCACTTAGATTTATACCACAATTTGTGACAACCGATTTAGCAGCACTAATTTACAAGCTAGCCATTTAAAACCTCACCTTCGTATTCTCCATCGATGGATAGTTGAAAATGTCACTCCCAAAAAAGGACATTATAATAGTGTTTCATGTTTTCAAGTTTACTTGTTATATTGTTTTGAAATTGGACAAAAATTAGATTTATGCTTTATATTACTAAAAGAAATGATGATTGCAAAATTGGATACTCTGAGTGGTCGGTCACTACCTTTTGGAGCTTTGTTAACCATAATTTTCAAAGCCCATGATGTGAACCTTGAAGATGAAGGATGGATCAGAATCACTTCACCAATTTCTGAGTATACACTAACTCGAGTTGGTGGTGCTGACAGATGAGCTCTATTAATCTTGAAAATAAACCAATACCTGATGAGGAAGAACCCAATGACAATGCCATGCCACCAAATGAACAACCCCATTACTGGACTGATTATTTAGCCTTGGAACAAGAACGGTACAATCAGCGCCTACAATGGGAACAACAAATGGCTAATCAGCTCAATACATTGGGTAATCGGTTCGATGAATTTGGTACTCGGTTCAATGAAATTGCCACCACTCAGAACTCACTAATTCATCAATTTGGTGAGTTTCGTGTAGACTCAGAGAGACGTGCTGAACTGACAAGGAACCGCATTGATCAGATTGACCATCGAGTCACTCAATTGTACCATCAGCATTTCCCTCCACCTCCAACACCACCTGACAATGATGCTTAACTTGTTCAAAAATCAAGTAAAATGGTTCACAGATACTGTGATTATATTTTTTTCCTTTTTTTTTGTTTTGGTTATTTGTTTCCTTATTTTGTTGTGATTGTTTTACTTTTGTTATTTTGTTATAAACTTTTCTACGAACGTAATGAGCGCTAACGAGGGGTTTTTTTTGAAAGCATTTAATTACACAGTTACAATGTTATAACAATCTGTACAAAAATATTATGCATTGAAAAAATTATTTGTACAAAAATTAAAAAGAATATCCCAGCGTTTACACAAATTAGACACCCTTACTTGAAGATGTACCCCCAGCGAATTTTTACACATTCTTCATATAAAATAATATTTTGCTATAAAATCGGGTGATATAAAACAATAAACTATAATTTAATTTTTTATTTAATTTAATTTAATTTAATTTATTATTATTATCATTATTATTGTTATTATTATTATGCTTTAGTTTTTATTTGTTTTATTTTTTATTTATAAAATACTTTTTATTTTTTATTTGTTACACTTTTAAATGGTGAACTTATCACCACCACCACCCACCACCACTCACCTGCCACCACCACCTATCACCACCCACTACCCATCTGCCACCACCACCCACCTGCCACCACCACCCATCACCACCCACCACCTATCTGCCACCACCACCCACCACCCACCACCCATCTGCCACCCACCACCCACCACCACCCACCTACCGCCACCACCCACCACCCACCCACCACCCATCTGCCACCACCACATTTAATTTAATAACAACATATTTATTTCTGAAAGTTACTAAGAAACACATTGCATATTAATAATAACAAATGTATTGTCTTTGCTAGACTATACATAAAATTGCATATTACACATTGCATGAACAACATATTTAAATACACATGTACTAAGAAAACCATTATCTTCATTGCCCATGCGATGATGTTTGTGTTTTATTTCGTTTCATTGCCATTTAGCCCAATTGTTGTCCTCAGAATTAGTTATCCTACAAGAAGATAAAAGAAGTCAGTAAATCACAGAAATGATGGTTGGGCGAAGTTATGTAGTAACGGTGTCATAATGACTAAAATTAGTAAAATAATTACACATTTACAACCAGTAGTCAGTACGATATTCACTTGCCTTGTCCACATCCCTTTTCTATTCATGGCGAACATGATTTTGCCACATAATAGTAGCAATTGCATCCCTAATGTTCGATTGGGACGTTAACCCATGTTGTGACATGCCAACATAGTCAGCTTGGTCTCCAACAAGCTCGTCTGCTTCTGCTTCTGTGGCCATTTCATTATCAGCTTCTATAAAGAATGGATCCATAGCTGCATGCAAACGGATCCAATTGTGCACTACACAACATGCAATCACGAAAGGCCCTTGTCGTGTAGACTTGTAATTTGGCATGGACCGCAATATTGGGAAGCGCTTCTTCAAAACACCAAATGTTCTTTCTATGACATTGCGTAATGACGAATGTCGATGGTTAAACAATTCCTTAGGTCCTGCATAACGATGGCCACGAAACTCTTGCAAGTGATACCATTAAGACCGAAATAGGGCAAGAAATCCAGGCATGTTCGTGAAACCAGCATAAACTAAATAGTACTTGCCTACATGTACATAATGAATACACAGTTCTGTCAATTGATATGTACAAAAACAGACAAGGAAAAAAGTGTACCGTATGTTATTCAGGGACAGTCACCATTGGGTGGGTGTGGGAACTTTAGATCAGCTCGTGTAATAGAGTCAACCAGAATAGCGTTGTCGTGAGCGCTACCTTTCCATCCAGAATTAATAAATGTGAACAACATATCGAAGTCGCAAGCTGCGAGTACATTTTGCGATACCGTTGCTTTCCGGCCGCAGAATGTATTATATCTTGAAGTAGGGACCCATGCATCCACCAATGTGCCATTGATAGCACCGACACAATCCTAATTGACAGATATTTGTTTGATATTAAAAGCAAAATAAACTTCGATATTACTTTCATAATTTAAAAAAAATAATATTTATTAACCCTTATTGATATGAACAAACTTACAGGACAGTCATACTGTTCGTACCTTGAACCAGGGAAAAAACCTTCTGTCATTTAAAATTTTTCCCGGTATGTCCTCTAGGTTACGTGGTTTGATAACCGATGATGAAAGCTTACACAATGCCCGCATAACAATTTTTATGTGCCGACAAATTGTTTCCGTGGAGTGTTGAAATCTATCTGCCATTATTCGATGGCGATCATTTTGTGCAAAAGTGTATAAAAAAATTCCAAGCAATTCCTCCACACTGATATGCATATGTTCAATATCGATAAAGCCATTATGGAGTAAAGTGTCTTTCAATAAAATGAATGTTTGTGCATCCATTCGCATAACGTTCATCATTGTTTCTAGATGACCATTTAATAGGCCGAAGATGTAATCATCACCTCTGAATGGACACGTTCGCTGCGGTCGGCGACTACTTGACGCGTTGATATGGTCATGCATTGAAGCAATCATCAAAAAATCCATAAAATCATCAACAACCTCATCCTCCTCTGATGAGAGCTCCATTGTATTGTTTTCTCTGTCGGATGACATATGGTTTTGTCTACATCACAGTAAAAGCATAATTATGAAATATGTTATTCATGCTGTAACAGTTAGCATTATTGGTGAAACAGTAATATTATAATAACAGAACATAGTTTTAATATAACAGAAAACACTTAAAAGTTCAAAAAAAAAACATACGAACATAAAAAAGGAAAGAGAATATGATGGAATGAAAAAAATAATAATAAAAACCAAATCAGGAATAATAAAATCATCAAACAGTTCAGCCAAGAAGATTTACTAACACAAGCAAAACAGAACTTCTCAGTTCACTGCAAAGTAAGGATCATGGCTAGGCGCAAATGGGTAGGAGTGCGCATAAAAAACCTTCGCCATTCCTTATCCTTGAACAGTGTCAGTGCCCTAACGTATTGCAACGGTGGTATGTCCCCAAGCTCTAGCAATGCATCTTGACATGCATCAAGGGAATAATCATCACCACCTGCACTTACAACCTCAGTCTCATTTGCTCGTGCACGTGAATGTCCTGTTTTGGCTTGTACATAGGATGTGAAAGCTGCGCACACATCATCAAACCCACTTGACCGTGACTTTTTGGAACGACCACTGTCAGTCTGGCTGGTTGCAGGGCCCCTCTTGTGACTTTTGCCCTTTGCTAGATCCATATACTCATCCCCGAATAAGTCAATAGGAATGGCCTCAGCAGCATTACTCCCACCAGCGTGACTCTTACCAACATCAGGGTTCCAAAATTTATTTAACATGTCATCTTCTTCTTCTGAGTCAAGGGGTCCTTGTGTGGATGCACGAGACAAGGCCCCTATAGCACAACAATTTTCAACAATTTCTGCCATTTCTTGAAAATATTCAAACCCTTTTGTCCTAAACTTCTTCACATTTCTGCTAGCCTACAATAATTACAAAACAAGAATTAAGCACTGTATATATAATGAAATGTTTAAAATAAAATTAGAAAATAGTACAGATTAGTGAAAAACCTTATCCCAAAATTCATCGGGTGCAACAACAGTGCCTATAATATGATCCCATCCCAGACCAGTCTGTGCCTGGAGTTGCTTAAATGTCTAGTAATCAGCTTTCAATCGCTGATATTTTTGGCGCACCTGCTTTCCTGTATACCGAAATCCATACATGTTGTGCAACTGATTTGCATAATGATTCCAATGCCTAATTGTCCACGAAGTAGTACGGCCCGTTGTTTGATTGTTTCTAACCTCATCTCTCAACATATTTATTAATTTCGTTTCAATTCTGGACATTCACATTTTGGTGTTCTCATTGTCATCGGAATTATTTCCATCCATCTATAAACATACAAATTATATTTAAACTAGTTTGGGATGGATATACAAGCATAACAGAGTATTTTAAAGTAGTCTGGGATGGATATACAAGAATAACAGTGCAAAATGGTTTGAAAGAGAACACAGATAAAGGAAAAAGAACAGATGATTTTATTTTGAGGAAAAAAATACGTAGCAGATTAATTAAATTTAAATAGCAGAAATATAACCACCAAAAAAAAATTCAGATAGCAGAAATATAACCACAAATAATAAAAAAAAAATCAGTTAACATTGTGTTTAAATAGTAGAAAAAAAATCAGTAAAAGAAGAATTAAGGAAAAAAAATCAGTAAAAGAAGCCCGGTAGGTTCAAACAATTGAGGGGGGGACCGGTAGGTTCAAACCATTAAGGAAGAAATGGAAAACCGGAAGAGGTGGGAGGACCGGGTGGTTGACCGGCCGGATGACCCGGGGGACGACCAGCCGGGTGTCCCAAGCACTGCCGACTTCAGGTTCTGATCGATGAAAGGTTCAAACAGTTCATAATTTCAAATAACAACCGATCTGAAATGAAAAATACGCCTCTACAAATTCTCATAAACCATTTAGGAACTGATTTCAACTTCTCCGAAATCATTTATACATAACAAATGAAGATTAATTTACTGACTATTCTTGAAGAACAAAAAAGTTGAAACAGTTCAGGATGAAGGATCAAGAATGAAATCATTTATCGACTCGTCTGAAATCATTTTTACATAACAGATGAAGGATGAAGGATTTATTTACTAGATTAGTGGGAGTTGAATAGTTATCGCCGGTGATGGAATGTGTATACTGATTGAATGTGCCACTGTTTGCTTGTCGAATTCGACAATAAATTTGATAAATTTGACCTGAAAAAAAAATAAAAATAAATTAGGATGAATTTTTCAAATCATTTCCCTATAACAAAATCTGTAAATAAATTTGTAAGTAATTTCACTTCGCAGTCGTCGTTGTTTGGTTGCCCGTAATAAGAATCGTCCGCAACGCACAAATCGTAAGTCAGTCGATTTCTGAAATATGATACCAGTACAGAGCGGGTTGGGTGGATTCATTATTTATAAAATGAGTCTGACTTTTGAAGCCCACCCGTGATGAATCTGAAGTACGGATGTTTGATACAGAGAAGCCACCCGTGATGAATCTGAAGTACTGATGTAGATGAGGTTCACGTGAAAGTTGTAGAGACGATGAAGAAGCCAGAAACGTTGAAAGTGGAGATACAAGCTGCCAACCAGATTTTCAAAATGTAATTTGAATTAACACGCGGAATCAACTTTTGAACGTCGTATCCAAACGTCATGCGCAAACTCACGTGTTGAAAATTGATTTGAATTCACAAACCAAACAGAGCCATGGATTTTCCCTAACATCCAGCTACTATAATAATTATGTCCTTCATATTAAGTCCACGATGGCGATGGTTTGAACCCTCTGGGGGAGGAGAGGAAGGCAGCATTTGAGGCAGGGGAGAAGGACATGGACTCAAGGGACTATACTCACAAAGCTGCAAATTCCCGACAAAAGAGCTTGAATTGAAAGTTTTGGAGAGGAGAGGAGGAACAATGCTAGAAAGATTGTTGTTGGAAACATTGAAATTAGTAAGGGTGGGTAATTTGGCAAGTGAATTTGGGATTTTGCCGGTGAAATTGTTGTTAGACAAATCGAGTACAGTGATGGTAAAGATATCCCCAAGAGTTTATGGAATCTGGCCATTGAACTGGTTGTTATTCAAGACGAGTACTGAAAGGTTCTGTAATATGTCAATGGCTTCTGGGATTTGGTTATTGAGGTGATTGGATCCAAGATTGAGTGAAACAAGAGAAGAGAGGTTGATTAGACTTGCTGGGAAGCTCCCATTGATAGAATTTTCTGACAAATCGAGCATTTCAAGGCTACGCAACTTGCTCAAAGAAGATGGAATCATTCCAGAGAGCAAATTGTGATCAAGGGTCAAGATTTGAAGCTGATAGATTTTCTTCTCTGTGCTTTCACTTCCACCCCCATGAATTTAGGAAACGAATTGAGAAACAGAAATGGAGGGAAAAAAAAAATTCAGTTGTCTTGTCAGGTCAATCAGCTGGTCGTCCAGTTGGCCGTCCCCCGTCTACAATGCAATCGTTGGAGCAGCTCATAACAGATTGAGAAGCTTGTCTTTTTTTTACTCAGATATGATAAAAAATTTGCTAAATCGTTGGATATGCTCTTAGGCAAATTGGATAGGTCAAGTGGATGTTTGCCACCTATTAAAGGTAAGCCCAAACCAATATATAAAGCAAATTTATGGCACAGATCTTTTTTTTCTTGAAAATACCTGCAACTTACGAGAGCCCTTCTTACAGCAGTTATGTCATTATTCACTTATGTTCCAAATTGAAAAGAAAAAAAAAAAAAAGAATTCTTAAACTTTTTGATCTTTTAAAATTCATGAAAATTATTCCTACTGGAATAGAGAGGAGACATTGCAATTCAGTGTATGTTTTTTTTTTTAAAAACCAAAAAAAAAAAAAAAAACCTCAAACTAGTGATAAATCTTACCAACTTTAATAATTCAAGTTATAAACTTTTCTATCAATTTGTAAATATTTTTTGAAAACACCATTAATTTGTAAATTTTCCAAATAGATAATTGAGAATCACCTTTTTATTCCAATCAAGTCCAAACATGGGAATTATGAAGACTCAGAACTACATTTTCATTCTCCCTCAAAATTCATGTCATTCAAACATAACCTAAGTTAGAAATGGAATTAGGGATGCTGCTACGCAACCCCCGCAGCAGCACCTGTAATATATATCTCCCCAAAAAAGAAAAAAAGATACTAAAGAGGAAAAGGAAAGAAAATATTTATACATAAATGGAATAATTCCCTGTTCTCTATTAACCAACATCTTAATAATTCTTGTGAAGCAGTACATTGTATCAAATATTCTCCATAACCATGGAGACCTGGATCCTCTGAAACCCTAAAATCTAATTGCAGAGCATCAAAACTGGGGAAATGATATATGAACATCAAAATATCATGCAAATCAAAAACTGAAAGAGAGAAGAATGGAAAAAATGACTTATATCTATGGTACAATTGCTTTTGAAAACAAGGAATGCTGCTGGAATGGAGTTGCTGTGGTTTAGAGGGAATGATCACATGCTTTGTTGTGACAAGATTGTGCCCATTAGCCACATGTGCAAGAACAGCCAATAGGCAACAAGACCTAGCCTCGCTCTCGGACGACTCATCAGAGCTCGACCACCTGATACCCTGAAAAAATAAGAAAACAAATGTCAATTTGATGGAGGTACCCTTATCTCTGCTCATTTATGCTCCGTTTATTTCCTGGCAGAAAATATAATCTACTTTTTCAGAAAATATTTTGTAGAAAATGTTTTCCTATATTTGGTTAGGACCTTGAAACTAATATGTTAGTGGTGGTTTTAGTGGAAGTGGAGGTGGTGGTGGCGGTGGGGCTAGCATGGTGAAGGTATTGGTGGTGGTTGTGGTGGTGGTAGTGTGGTGGTGGTGGGGCTAGCATGGTGAAGGTATTGGTGGTGGTTGTGGTGGTGGTAGTGTTGGTGCCATGAGTAAGACTTTACTCCAGAAAATATTTTCTACATTTCAAAAATAAAAAATATTTTCAGCCCCAATAAGTTTGTTTTTTTTTTTTTTTTTCAATAACCAAGAAAATAGTTTTCCGTAGACTCTTGTTTTCCATTGTACCAAACGCTAGAAAATGCAGAAAATGTTTTCCACCGATACAAAGGGAGTTGTTCACTTCAAATGTTTTGACTTGGAAACGGAAATATAAGAGGTCATTAAGAGCAAAAGTAAGCAACCAATGCATAACAGATCAAAACAATTTCTCAATCTTAAGCTTTATATTTTTGCTATTAATGCATTCAATCTTCTCTTCTTTCCTTCTTTTTTTTTTTTTTTTGGACATATAATTCACCATACCCTATATTGTAACTTGAAGTCTTATGCACTAGGTACAACCATTCACCTAATTCACCAGAAACAAATTAAATGCAGTTAATAACACTTTACCAAATTCCATCAAGTCGATCCGCAATCATCTTTCCTTGTACCGGAATGAGACCGGATGTATTAAGAGGCTTGAATACATGACCTGCAAAACCAGAGTTCAATACAAGTTGGCATTGAAACTTGCTGACAAAAAAGAAGACAAAAAAAAAAAAAACACCAGCATTCTGAGATCACACCTTTATCTTCATCAGTTTCCTCAGTTTTGATCAAACGGACAGATTCTGAATCAATGTTGATTGCAAGTTGATCATTTGATCCCTTACGCAATGTTCGCACGTGGGCAGCAGTAGGGGCTGGAGCAACTGCTTTCTTCACAACAGGTGACTGCATGAAGATTAGGACGCAACAACTTTATGTATGCACTTACTTTACTTTTGTCATGTAATGTAAAGGGAAAATTGTAATCACTCGAGTGCAGATTTTGGAAGGCAAGTATATACAAACACATGTGCAAGCACATATATATATATAGTAATAATGTCGACAGCATGCTAGTGCCACATGGTATAACTCCCAGCATAAAATACGGTCAACACCTTGCTAATTTGAAAGCTCTAACTTAAAGTTTTTAAATGATCACTTGTTGAACTTGGGTGGCTACATGTGCTACCAGATTAATTGATGCAAATAATATCCAGTTTGAGCTATTTGGTCTGGCATTTTCCTTGCTTATTTGTTGGGGAAATGCTACCAGATAAGAAAGAAGGTGGCTCATCATCACATCACTAATTGTTTCCAGGCTAACTTTGGAATACAGCAAAGGTGGAATCTTTAGCATTGTCAAAGGAGATTAGTCGCTTAATCTTTTCAGTCAAAGTTCCATTTGATAGAGTGCCCTTGGTTCTGGTGGTGTGGTATTATGTTTTAGGGGATTTTTCCTTTTCTATCGAAGAAGAGAGAATTATGCCAGTAGAGAAACCAAGGCCTGCATCTGATCAGAACTAAAGACTCGAATGGAAAAGTTATCAACTAATTTATTCATTAGAACAACATATGTTGCACATTTAGTTAGCACGCAAGCAGACTGTCAAAATTATTAAAAAATATATATATATATTATGACATAAGCAGCGAGAAAATATGCCAGAAAAGCATTATAACAACTTCTAACTTTCCAGTCTTCATAGACTTCAAGTAAGCACCAGAATTACTTGGTGGAACAGCTAAAAACCAGTGAATAACTCAGCGCTAATTGAATAAAATTGCATAAAGGAAGAAAGTGAAAAGGGGAAAACATATAAGAAAATATTTACCACATCTTCAATTTCAGTTATCTCTGACCGATTGGGCAAGGAAGGAGCTTCAAATATGCTTCTTTCCTGGGAACCCTCAGGTGAAGCAGATGCAGACCTACTTTGGTTAGAATCTTCTAGTAATTTAACCTTGGTTGACAATTCATCCATGACCTTTTGGCTTCCGAACAACTTGGCACCAAGTTCCTGGGCTTTAGATTTTGAATTTTCAGATTCCAAAATCACAGCCATAACCAGCTTTTCTAAAACTGGCAAGAGTTCCCTCACACCAGTGGATTTTTGATCTCCAACTAAATCATTACCTCCCAATTTCTGAATAATATTTTCCAAACCTAACTCAATCTCCAATAATTCACTCTTCATCTTTTCAGAGTCTTGCTTATCTCTAATATGTTCTTCAACTTCCTCCTGCAGATGTTCAATTTGACGAACCTGGTCTTCGAGGGTTGACTGCAGCTCTTCATTGTCATGAGATAATAAGTTCATCTGATGCTGCATTGAAGCAACAGAATCAATTATGTAAAAGAGCTTCTTTGCATGGTCCGAATCACAAAACTCAGTATCTCCTACTTTGAACTCAGCAAAAGGGACATCAATGTCATTTAACTTATCATGGAGGGATTTCACTTGGGATGCTGATAAGAAAGTGTCTTTGGCCTCTGCAACAAAAAACATGAACAATAAGGTTAGAGACAACAATAAATAATGGCAAAATATGTTCAGCAAGATTGAACTGACAGAATTACCTTTTTCTTTCATTGATAGAGTACTGCGCAAAGACAAAATTTCTTCTTCTCTGTCTTTCAACTTATCCTCTTTTGCCTGATAATCCTCTAGATTGAATCTCATCTCTTGGTATGAGTTTTCTAATGATTGTAAATCACTCTCCAACTTGGAAATCTTATTTTGGTTAAAGTCCCTTTCTCCTATGGCCTTTTCCAAAGTTATTCTTGTTTCTGTCAATTTATTCTCCAAATCTTTAATTGCAGTGGTCGACAAAGATGAAATTTCTGCTTCTCTGTCTTTCAACTTATCTTCTTTTGCCTGATAATCCTCTAGTTTGAACCTCATCTCTTGGTTTGAGTTTTGTAATGATTGTAAATCACTCTCCAACTCGGAAATTTTATTTTGTTTCAAGTCCCTTTCTTCTATGGCATTTTCCAAATTTCTTCTAGTTTCTGTACATTTATTCTCCAAATCTTCAATTGCAGTGACCGATACATTCCTTACATTCTCAAACTGTCCAATTAAAGCTCGGGCATTTCCAGCAGCCAGTAAAAGGTTCTCTGCATTCTTGATATAGTTGCCGCCGTCAAGTCCGAGCTGATGATCTACTACTGCATCTACACTGAATTCTCTCGCTTCAGATAACAAGTAGTTCAATTTTTTCAGCTCAGGTACAGAACTCAGTTCCACTGGATTGTTCTCAACTTCAATCTTCAGCTCATGAGTGGCATCAGTACAAACAGACCCCAAAATTGTAATATCATTTTCCAACATGGCTATCTTATTTTCCTGTGCCTGTCCATCCATTTCTAGATTATTCACTTCTTGCTTCAAAGATCTCATTTGCTCAATCTTAACTACTACTTCATCTCTTGTTGCTCTTAATTTTGTCAAAAGAGCTGCAATAAACTCATCCATGGAAGTAGAAAAACCTTTAACTTTATCTGCAAGAATCTTGTTTCTAAAATGAAATCCTTCCACTGTCTTTCTGAAATTGGATTCAAAACTGTCAACACCTTCTGCGTTGCCCTCACCATTTTCCATTTCAACAATTGCAATGTTGTCAAGGCCAGCTGAGAACTTCGACACATAGGAATCTTGCTATATATAGGAATGGAGAGAGAGAGAGAGCTGATTAGTGTAAAACCAACAAGTTTTTTATGATAAATTTACATGCACATACATACAAACACATGTAGCCGACCCCATTTGATGGGACTTAAGGCTTGGTTTGGTTTGGTTTGGTTTATATATACAGACAATGGACATATACAGATGGAATGCTAAAAGGCAAGCATGAGAAGTGGGTTCAAATCAAAGCAGCAGCCACTTTATATTAATAGTAGCAGAGGTTAATTTTTGGGTCCAGTTCATCCGTATAGCTCCTCCCATTGCCAATATAAATATTATGCCTTACAGTTCCAGAAAAAACATGAATTGGAACCCATTCTAGCTTGCATATCCCAAGTTCTAATAAAACAAAGAGTTATCTTCAATTGTTATTGTCTATTCTGTCTCTGCCAACAATTATTTTGTGAATTGCTTGAGCTTTTTCAATTGGCATGATTAATATGTTCAGAACAGGTGTTCCGAAAATTCACCAATAAAAATAAATAATAAAATGCATTTATCATGTGGACAAAAAGGCTCAAGAGGCAGAAAATGCCCAGAAATGCATATTTGATATTATTACACAATTATGCACACAAGCTGTTTAACTTATAGACAATATATTTGAGAACATAATTTCAATATTACCTCTGTGACAGGGTAACTTTGCAGTGTTTCCGACTCCATTTTGACAAAATGATCCTTTATGTCTTCAAGGAGGAGGTCCATATCTTTGAGGCTCTCAAATTTTGTCTCAAAGCTTCTCCTAAGTAAGGACACAAGGGTCTCATCTTTCAAAAGCAACTGAAGATTGTTAACATGACTGGAGAGCACCAGAGACCTACTCTCTAAGCTTCCATTGGTTCCAGCTAACTCTTCCATACACGCATTTACCTTGGAATTAAGTGCTGATATCTCCTCTTCAGCATTTTTCTTTTCACCAACAAGTTCAGATATGTTATTCTCTGCCTTCAACAATGCTTCTTCCAGTGATTTTATTGTTGAATTGGCATCTGCCAGCTTGCTAGCCTGGGAATCAGCTTCTTCTTTCAGCTGCTTCATTGCACTCTCCAAATTATTTCTACCAACCTTCACGTTATTATTTTCCTCAGAAAGCAAAGAAACATTTGTCTCCACCTGAGACATTGCGTCTTCAAGTGATTTTACAGTTCTGAAGGCCTCTGAAAGTTTGGTAGACTGAATAGAAACTTCCTCTTTTGCTTTTTCCAGCTCTGTCTCTGCAGCAGCTCTACTAAGTTGAGCATCTTCTTTCTCATTCATAAGAGTAGAAATCTTATTCTCAGCTTCTGATAATGCATCTTCAAGTGACTTTTTCACTGCATAAACCTCAGCAAGCTTGCCAACTTGGGAAGACGCTTCCTCCAATGCTTTCTGTAACTCTTGTTCTGCATGTGTCTTGCCAACTTCAAGTTCTCTCTTTTCTTCAGATAGTCGATAAAGATTGTTCTCGGCAATTGACAGTGCCTCTTCCACTGATTCCTTGGCTGTGTTGGCCTCTGCCAAATTGCTGGAAAGTGTACCGGCTTCCATTTTTAGTTTCTCTACTTCCTCCTCCACATGTTTCTTTGCAACTTGACATTCATTTAGAAATCCTACAAACCACTGTACCTTCTCCACAGGTTCTTTGAAAGTTGAATCAATGGGAAGAACAATACCATCAATGGATTCAACCACTCTTTGTAACATGTTATTGCTCTCCACTAAGAACTGCTCGAGTTGATCCTTGAGATCTTTCATAGTAGAAAGATCAGCCTCCAACTTGGGGATTTGTTCCACATCAGTAGATAATTTACTAATCTGGTCCTTGCAATCACCAAGTGCAGATTCTTGCTGCTGTGACTGAAGCTTTAACTTCTGAATTTCTGCATTCTTTTCATCCAGAAGTTTCTTCAAGTTTTCCCTCTCTTGAACCAGTCCCTTGCCTTTCTTAACTGCCATAGATAATTTTTCCCTCAATAGAGCAGATTTCTCCTCAGAACGTTCGAGATCTTTCTGCATAGCTTTTTTCTCATGTTTCAGTGCTTGAAGTTCTTGAGATACAACACTCAACTCATCAGATAGAGCATTCACCTTTGATCTAACTGGCGTGTCTTCTTCTAATAATTCCTCACATAGCATCAACTCCTGATCTTTTATATACAATAGAGTTTGAATTCTTTCAAATATTTCTGCGTCAAGACCAGAAGATTCTAAGGAGGCATTACTTTGATCTTTGATCTTACCAAAACATCTGTCTATGAGCATGGCCGCATCAGAGGCAGGTTGACTGGCCTCTTCTTGACTGTCCTTTGTAATTCCAGATGCCTCTAGCAGCATACTAACCACCCGATCCTTCTCCACTGAAACTTGACACTCCTTCTCAACAATCTCTTTGTACTTATGCGTTAGCTCTTCCAACTCCTCTTGAAGATAATTCTTCTCCAGTGTTTCTGCTAAAAGTGAAGTGGTTAGGCGCTCCATCTCATTATGTGCAGCCTCGCTAGTCCTAACAATTTCATCTTGAAGATAATTCTTCTCTTGTGTTTCTGCTAAAAGTGAAGCGGTTAGGTGCTCTATCTCATTATGTGCAGCTTCGCTAGTCCTAGCAATTTCATCTTGCAGTTTATTAGCTTCACCCTTGGCCTGGGAAAATGATTCCACAAGCCAACTGACTCGAGATTCCAGGTCAGAAGATGAAAATTTTTCCTGCACATCAATCAAAGATAAACCATCTATCAGTTTGTGCAATTCCAGTGCTACACCCTTCAGTGTATTTCTTTCATCCACAAGCCATCTAATTCTCTCCATCATATCTGCCGACTGAAGTTCCTGGGATGCAGTGGTCAGAGACAAAACATCTTCACATTCTGCAAGAATAGTGTCCCTCTGTGAGAGTGCACTGTTCAGTGTATTTCTTTCATCTGCAAGCCATCTAATTCTCTCCATAATATCTGCTGACTGAATTTCCTGGGGTGCAGTGATCTGAGACAAAACATCTTCACATTTTGCAAGA
This sequence comes from Camellia granthamiana, assembly GCA_036172215.1. Classification (NCBI taxonomy): domain Eukaryota; kingdom Viridiplantae; phylum Streptophyta; class Magnoliopsida; order Ericales; family Theaceae; genus Camellia; species Camellia granthamiana. The sequence continues at coordinate 173,166,382 of CM069904.1, forward strand.
ACAGTGTCCCGTTGTGAGAGCGTTTCCTGCAGTGAAGCAACGAAATTTTCAGCTCCAACCAACTCCTCCTTACTTTTTTCAGCAGCCTCCAGGGCACTTGATTTCTCTTGTAATTCAGTCAAACATTTCTCAAGCCCACTTGTTTTCTCAGCAAGAGATTGTTTCAATGAATCTCGCTGCTGAACCAATGCCTTTCCTTTAGTCACGGCCAAGCTGAGCTTTTCTTTGGTATTAGCATACCTGGCTTTCTCGTGTTCAAGTTCTGCTCTAACTTTTTCCACATCTGCATTTGCCATCTTCTCCACTTCTTTGCTTTTATCAAGCTGTTCCACTAGTTTCTTATTTTCATCTTCCAAATAGCTTATTTTTTCAGCCAAGTCTACTTCCTTCCTTTTGAGGTCGAGCAAGGCATCACGTGCAGCAACAAAAGTTGTCCCAAATTCATCTTGTACGCTGAAATCTGACCTGACCTCAGTCAAACACTGCCTAAGTAGATCAATTTCAGAAAGGAAATTATTATACTTCTCAATTAGCAGGGAAGTGTTTTTCTCAACAAGAGATATTTTCCCAGTAATGGAATCATCCAACAATTCTTCTTCATTAGCTACCATGGCAAGAGAAGCAACCACCCTGTTCGTGATAGCCTCAATACTCTGGTGCTCATCCTCAACCTGCGGCAATGCTTTTAAAGAGTCAGAACTTCTATGAGCTGTACTTAAGGAAGAAACAACAACATCATGAGATATGGACAGTTCAGTAACCTTTGCATGAAGATCTTCAATTTCTTGATCCTTCATAAATAGCATTGCATGGAGTTCTTTAAATTTTCCCTCCGTTTGTAGCTGTACCTCCAAAGCATTCCTAACAAACGTGGAGCATTCATTCATCATATCGTGCAGTGCGTTATCAGATAATGAAATCTTTTTGCCCCACATCTCCCATTTCCTCTTCAGGAAGGCCATTAACCAAATCACCCGGATTTTCATTAAGCACTGACCGTTGACCATTCAGAGCCTTGAGCTGTTGGCGAAGTTTAGCAAGTTCTTTCATGAAGGCATCTCGTTCTTCCTGCACAACAAGTATAATCAGTACTGAGGGCCAACTTATTCAGCAGAACAGAAAAACTAACATAGATTGATACAAACCTTGTAATCCTTCGCAGAACCTTCTTTCTCACCAATGGTTTTCTCAAGCATAGCCCGCAGGTGTACCAGCTCATCCGTCAAGTCATGAACTTGTGTCCTGTTATCTGACTCATGAACATGAGTATCCTGCAAATCATCCTTTTCATCGGACCTCTCTTCAGTTTCAGGGATTGCCATTGCTTCCCTATTATCAGAAACAATTAACTCATCTGGACAGTCAACAAACATTTCCTCTTTTCCCCCATCCTCTGCCAATTTTACATCACTTGGGCCATTTTCTAGAGAATCACCCCTAGTCAATAAAACCCCATTACTGTGATCAACATGATCCACCTGAAGAGAGCTGGGTTCCTGCAGTTGTTTTTGCTTAGCACATTAATATAGACACAGTGACCAATTTAGAGCTAAGCTAAGGTGTTCTTCAATAAAAATATTATACACAATTTGCAAAAAAAAACCCCACAGACTATATTTGTTTAGTATGGAAGTGATAGAAATTAAAAGACAGTTAATTTTCTTGAACAACCCATATTAGCATTGAAAAAAAACACACAAGAAAACATAATAAAATTTGAATTGGTCCATCCAAGAGATTACCTGTAACTAATATTTCAAATTTCTCTCTATCTTTTTCTTGTAAATTTTTCATCCTAATCAAAAGCTTGCAAGAAAATATATTTTCCTTCTCATTTCTTTCCTTTGACTTCACTTTCTTTCATTTTCACTTTCCATCATTTTTTCTTTCTAATCAAACAGAGCCAAAACGAATTCACGAACTAGAAAAAAAGGGAATGCACAAAAAAAAATAATAATAATTATTATAAAAAAAAAGAAGAAAGGCAATCTCACATTCCACATTTAAAATAATTTGTGAAAACAAGCAAAAATTTCAACAACAATTCACAAAATTCAAAAATTTTCCACTGAATATATGACACTCAGTTCAGATTCCACCCATTTTGATTAAAAACATGGACATAGAATTTTAGAAACTAAGTTCACAATTTTATTACTGTTACTATAAAATATATGTACAAGCGAAAATGACAAGAACTTAGAAAGAAAGTTTGCACAGAACATGAAATTTTCCGGGACCTGATTAACTGAAACTTCCCCACTGTAGCCAGTTCCTGTTCCATCATCATCCCTCACTGGTGCTGACTGAAAATCATTGGAGTCTCCATTCTCCACAGCTCCAGAACCGTTCAAGACCTGATTCGAATCATGATTGTCCGACATCTTCTCCAATCATAATCCTTATTCAAAAATCAATATTCAGATCTGAAAAAATACATATCAATATTCATTCAATAAAAAAAACAATGAGGAAGAATTGATAATCAATAAACAAAATTAGATTGAAACCCTAGAAATTGACTGAGTTACCTGGTGAATGAAATTGAATTGAGAATGTTTCAGCAATCGAAAGTGCGATCTTTGAGATTAGCTTCTTTGATTCGATTATTGAAGAAGAAGAAGAAGAAGAAGAAGAAGACTTGGCAACAAGAATCGATCTGGGAATTGCTAAACGTAGCAAAAATGGTGTCTGTTTCAAAGCGTTTTGGCATGTGTTTGGAGGGAGTTAAAACGGCGTCGTCTGGTACAAGGATGGTTCCAACCAAAACAAAAAAAACATGAATGAAGTGTCGTTAAACGTGTACTTGCTGTTTCAAAACGATTGCCACGATAGCAGGGCGTTACTGCCTTAAAGGAGGTGACAAAAGAATGAGGAGAAGTCAATAATTTATTAACAACCCCCCCCCCCCCCCCCCCCCCCCCCCCCCCCCAACCCCCCCCCCCCCCCCCAAAATTTTTTTTTAAATGAAAATTGCTTCGTAACTCACAAAATTAGAGGCTTGAGTGGCCTAAAAGTCAAAACAATGTTGTTTTGACTTCTTTTTTTTTTTTCCCCTCCCTTTTCTCTTTGAAACAGAGAGGCCAAAGAAGAAAGAGATGAGGAACAGAGAGAAAAGGGAGAAAGAGAAAAGAAGAAAAAAAGAAGAGAGGGGGAACAGATTTGTGCATACAATCAGAGCGACGGTGATGGCGATGGGCTGTGTATACACACAGAGCAACAGTAATGAAGGGTTTGCAACGGTGATGGCGGCGTCGATTTCTTCTGTATTCCATTAATCTACTAATCTCTATTTTTTCTCTCTTCTTCTTTCTCTCATTTTTCCTATGTTCTTCTCTCTTCTTCTTTCTTCCTCTTTTTCCTCCTCTGTTCTTTTCCACTTTTTTTTCTTTAATCTTTTTGTTTCTTCCTTCTCTCCTTTGAGTTATGGAACCTACGAGTTATGAAAATAAAGAAGAAAAGAAAGAAGAAGAAAAAAAAATGCCAAAACGACGTCGTTTTGGCATCTCGAGCCATTCGAGCCCTAATAAATTTGAGCTACCTAGTGGGATTGTTTTTTAATAATATAATTATTACACTTTAAAAATATTCAGTGTGATTGGTTTCCCTTTTTTGAATTCAGTTTTTTAAAAATTAAATTTTTTATTTTTCGTGTTTTTTTTTAAAATTTTTAGTGAATATTTTTAAAATTTTAAGTAATATTTTTAGATGCAACTTACCTAGATGTATCTAAATAATAAAATATTTGTGAAAAAATATTTTAAAAAATTAATAAATACACAAAAAATACGAAAAATGTATTAAATTTTTATATTTTTTTGTATTTTTGATATTTAGCGAATTTTTTAAATATTGTTTTCACAAATATTATATTTTTTAAGTGTATTTATGTTAGGTATATCTAAAAATTAAAAAAAAAATACTTAAAATATTAAAAAAATTCATTGAAAACAAAAAAATACGAAAAATAAACAAGTAGAATTTCCTGAAAAGTGTTTTCTAAAAACCAAAACCAAACAAGCTGATTAATTTTCTAAAATTATCCTTTAATAGTACATTTTTTTGGAAATATCAATTGTCATAATTGTACTTTTTATATTGTTAATGAATTTTAAAAAAGGGCAAAATAGAAAATTTATAGTATTTGAGTCATTGATTTTTAAAAATAGACTAATATTTTGGGACGGATGGAGTAAAAGGTTTGGCTTGTTTCAAGATGCGATTTTAATTTGAGAGAGTGTTTGGATTTAATAAGTTCATTTTCAGATTGATTTTGGTAATTTGAATTATTTATTTTATAAGATTGTTGGGTGGCATATTTATTCAAAAAATTAAGATGACTGGATGTCGATAACTCGATATTTGAATCATATTTATTTTTAAAAAACGAACGAGAAATAAAATTTTAAGAATAACTATTATTTTTTGTAATACAAATTTGGAAAATACTATGGTGTACACCCTTGTGCACCATATATACCTTATAAATAAAAAGAAAAATTACATAATCTCAATTTTTTGAATCATAAAATTTTTTTAAAAAATATTATAACTAAACACAATATGAGACATAATTAAAGAACTCATAAATTATAACTAAAATAATGTCATAATTAAATAAGAAAATGACATAATTAACTATGCATATGGTATACCATTTTTAAAAGAGTGTGTATTAGAATTTCTCTACAAATTTAATTCAAACATATAGTTATTGATATCAGATAATCTTATTTTTTACATAAATATTTTACAATTAAATACTACAAAGTAAACTATTTAAATCGTCAAAATTAATTTTAAAATAAACTTATTAAATCTAAATGTTGCTTAAGTTGAAATGGCTAACTTGAAAAATCAAACCTCTTATTAAAAGCTTTGGGGAAAACGTGTCCTTTGATAAAACATTTGGGTATTCTTTTTACGTTGTCAAACATTCTCTCCCGTCAAATTCATTTCTCAGTTTTTTTTTTGGCGCAAAATAGCTTGTTTGGGGATAAAATTGGGAAGATAAAAAATATATTTAATATTATATTTGGTGATTTTACCTACATTATTATTTAACCTCTGTATACCCTCCATCTTATTTATACCATTAAAAAAAATGTAATTTTCGTTACGCCCTTCATATGTTACCAAAACTATCCTAAATTAATTATTTCATCTCTTTACACCACTAATTTTGGTAACACAGTGCTAAATAATTTACATTATTCCGATGTTATGCTGCCGAAAAAAATAGATTTTTTTGTGTGGATCAAATCAACTCTAATCACATAGAATTGAAAGAAAGAGCGCAAACAAGAGCAATCGGGGGACAGGAAACCCAGTTCAAATGCAGAGATTCATCTAGGCATGCACGAGCCGTCCAATGGGCCACTCCATTAACTACTCTGGGGCACTAATTAAAGGACACAGAAGCTCTTCCAGCCAAATGTCTAATATCATCTATAATGACACCTAATTCCCAAGATGGAACCGTTTCGGAAACACACAACCGGATAACCTCCAGATTATCACCTTCAATTTCCACCTGTGACATGTTTAGAGAAACAGCCATTAGGCAAGCATATCGAACTGCTAAGGCCTCCCCCTGTGCAACGAAAGACATTTGGATCCTCTTCGCTAGCCCATCAACCAAGCGGCCCCCATCCATCCCGAAGTAAAACAGCTATAGCGCCCTTCCCAGATGGTAAATTAGAAGCCACATCACAATTAAACTTCCAAGCGCCCATACGAGGAGGTAACCAAATGGGATCCCTCTGTCCTGCACTTGATCCTTCTAAACTGGGAACATGAGACCTCCTAGCAGATGGACTCGTCAGTTGAGCATTCAGAAACTCTGTTTCTTCCCGATAAGCCTTGGTTAAAGCTTCCCACGGGTTGAAAGGGATATGTTCAAAAATAAACTCGTTCTGAGTCTTCCAAATGGTCCAAGCTAACCAAATCAGTTTAGTCAACAACACTCTGCCCTGCAATGTGGATCCAAATTCTGACACTCGGTTCGCCAAACCAGAGATTGGCTGAAGTGATGGGTACAGTGTCGATTCTAAGACCTAATCCACAGCCAAACCACACTACTTTAGTCCAAGGGCACCGAAACAACAAATGCTCAACAGATTCGAATTCAGAATGGCAAACAAGACAAACAAGCTCAGGAGAACACTTGCGAAAAAACAAGTTTTGTCTTATAGCCAAAGAGTTGTTACAGATCCACCAAAGAAAGTGCTTGAGTTTCGGAGGAACCTCCAAGCTCCACAAAAGCTTCAATTCTCTATCCGTCCACACATGTGATGATAAAGGTAATGAGGCTCGATCGACAGCTTGGCGAACAGCCTGATGATACCCCCGATTTAACCTAGTAACACCCTTTCGAATCAAAATGCCACACCAAACAGTCAGCCTGATCTGCGATCGAAATAAGTATGGAGAGAATTGCTTCACATTCCTCGGCTGAAACTGCACTTTGAATCTTCCCACAATCCCACTCATTAGTAGAATTTGTGATAAAGTCACTAACCTTTGAGCTGTCACACCCAGTAGCCCTGTTAGAGACCACTTTGAAACCCATGACTGCTGGAATCCAACAGTCTTCCCAGAAGTTGGACGCCCCATTACGCACTTGCCATCTCCAACCTCCTTCTAACAAAGCCCGACCTTGCAATAAGCCAGCCCAAGCCCAAGAGGCATGATCCCCTTTAGCAGCATGATGGAAATCAAAGCTAGGATAGTAGATTCCTTTCATAATGTGGGCAAAGAAAGAATCGGGGAAATGGATAAGCCTCCAGCCTTGATGGGTTAAAAGTGCATCATTAAAAGCTCAAAAGTCCCAAAAACCCAAACCCTCGCTTTGCTTGAGTAAAGTCAATTTCTGCCAAGAAACCCAATGGATGTCGTTGCCTATCAGATCACTTTTCCACCAAAAATTTTGAATATAAGAGCTAAGCTTATCACATAACTTTAGAGGAAATTTGAAACAAGCCATTGCATAAGACGGAATAGCCTGAGCTACAGCCTTAATGAGAGTCTCCCTTCCAGCAGGAGATAAGATCTTTGTCTTCCAACCTTGCAATTTAGATAGCACCCTTTCACAAATAAAGTTATAAGCGTCAAACCTTTGATCTGCCCCAGCAGGAAGGGAGCCCTAAGTACTTTGCATGCTCCCCAATCTCTGAAATACCCAAAACTCCACATAACAGCTATCTTTGGGTCCTGTCCATGTTTGCCGAGAATTGAATCCCCGACTTATCAAAATTGATAGACTGACCCGAAGTTTCCTCATAAACCTGCAACATTCGGAGCACCTCCCTACACTGCGTCTCCGTGGCTTTAAGGAATAACAATGCATAGTCAGCAAACAAAAGGTGAGACAGGATAGGGCACGACCTACGAATACGCAGGCCAACAAGTCTCTGATCCCAGACACTCTTCTCTAGCAACTTGGAAAGGACATCAATCACCAAGATAAACAAGTATGGAGACAGCGAATCGCCCTGACAGAGACCTCGAGATGGGATGACACTTATCCTTTTGGCTCCATTAATAACCACCGAAAAAGAAACAGTTATAACACACTCCATCACCAGTGTAACCACCTCCCATGAAAGCCCATCTTCACCAAAACAGCTCTTAGAAAGTCCCAGCGAACGCGGTCATAGGCCTTATTGAAATCCAATTTAAGAGCAAGGTCCAGCAATTTCCCTTTCCTGATCTTAAGAGCATGAAAAGCCTCATGTGCCACAATAATATTGTCCTGAATAAGGCAACCAGACACAAACGCTGATTGATTAGGAGATACCACAACCCCAAGAAATTTTTTCAGTCTATTAGCAAGAATTTTTGTGATGATCTTGACAATAAAATTACATAAGCTAATAGGCCTGAAGTGTGTCAATTTAGTTGGAGCTGGAACTTTCAGAATTAAGACCAAGTTGGTGTGGTTGAGTTCCTTTAGTAAAAACCCAACTCTGAAAAAACTTCTAACTGCTTTGCACACTGCTAATCCCACGACATCCCAATATTGTTGATAAAAGAAACCCAAAAAACCGTCAGGTCCAGGTGCTTTAAGAGCACCAAGCTGAAACACCGCAACACGGATTTCCTCATCAGAGATATCACGAGTTAAGAAGGCATTAATATAATTGGTAATAACAGACTCAACCACTGCCAAAGCAGGCCCCATTTCAGTTGGGCTTGCACTCGAGTAAAAAGAAGAGAAATATTCAGAGAGAAGGCCATCAATCTCATCATCCGTGGTCGCCCAGCTACCATCATCACGCTGCAGTTTAAGGACTTGATTTCGCTGTCTCCTTTGATTAATAGTTGCATGAAAAAAGGCTGAGTTTTTGTCCCCATAATTGAGCCAATTAATCCGAGACCTCTTATGAAGATACATTTCCTCTCGTTGCAACAAAACTATGACCTCTACTACCAACTGATCTTGAAACGATAAATTAGCATCCGTTGGTGGTTAACTTTGGATACTAGCAATTTAGGCTTTCAATTCTGCGATTCTCGATTTACAATTATCAAACTTAGATCCACTCCAGGCACTAAGCTTCTGCTTATAACGTTTAAGCCGCCGAGCCAATTGATACATAACAGAGCCCACTGGATTGAGATTCCATGCCTCCTGAATTGTCTCTCCACAAGCAGGGCTAGTGGACTACATCGACTCAAATTTGAACTGCCGAGGAACCCGCTTGGGTGGGATACAACAATGCAAAAGCAAAGGACAACGGTCGGATCCGACACAAATGTCATGAAAAACTTGGGCATGAGGAAATTCATTTCTCCAATCAACAGTAGCCAGAGCTTTATCTAGCCTCTCGCGGATCGTACTACCACCGCCTTGATTGTTGGTCCATATGTAAGCATTCCCTTTGAATTCCAGATCTAACAAAGCACAATCTGACATCAAATTTTGGAATTCCTCAATTTTGGACCTGCTACATGTACTGCCTCCTTGTTTTTCCCACAATGTACCCACCTGGTTGAAATTGCTAATACACAACCAAGGATATCGAACTTCATGAGCCATTTGGGTCAAATATTTTTAAAATTCGGACCTCTCTCGACGAGAAAGAGGAGCATAAAGGAAGAAAACTGCCCATTATCTGCACCAAGACCCAGAAATAATACACCGAAAGATATTTTTTGACTTAAACCGCACATCCAACTGAATCTCCTCTATCCACCAAAGCGCCAAACCACCAGACATACCAACAGAATCTACGTAACATTTGTTAGGAAAATTCAGACTTCGACGGAGACGTTCCAACTTTGCCAATTTATTCTTGGTTTCCATAAGAAAAATCATGGAGAGACGATGGGTTGTACACAACCCTCGTAGGATCTGGATTGTCAAGGGACTCCCCAATCCCTAACAATTCCAACTGATGATCAACATGGGTTTTGGGGCTATTTAGGGCCAGCCACCAAAGCCCATTCATCACCATACTCACAATCAGAGGTAGGAAAACTACTCAACACTTGAGAGCAATAGTCATCAACATCAAGGGAAGGGTGACTTACATGCACCACCTTTTCGGGTAAGGGCTGCTCAGCCACATTAGATTGTTGAACAACCACATCAAAAAGATGAACTTTCCTCGGCCTCCCCACTTCATATCCCGCCAACTTAGAGACAGATGTGTGCCCGACAGGGGAGGAAACAGCCCCCATAGTAAAGGTTGGCCCCAAGCACAAAAGTTCGCCCTCGTCCTCTTTTGCCTTCAATAGTTTCAGTTGTCGTGGATCAAGACTGTCATCCTCCTGGGCCTTTCTTTTTAGAGAAAGATCACTGAAAACCGTAGAGATACACATATCCCCAGCCCGAGTGGTAGGCCTACTTCGCGTTGGGCTCGTATTTGGGCTGATCTCTACAATATTAACCTCACCTGAAGGCTGGGCCTGCTGATGACAGTTTTGGACCAGGCCTGCCGCAAGGATCTAATCCACAGGCTCAGTAACAAAATAACATTGGTTGGGCTTTGGCCAAACCTAGTCTTCTACTATCGAGGGCCTAGGCCTAGAGTTACTACTCACACTATTAGTCCTACAGCGTGACACAACCCTTTGATCCCTGGGCCCAAAAAGAGAATCACACTGAGCCACCTTCCCACTATCACTGTTAGAAGGATCTGGATATTCTTTAGTGCCACTTGTCTCTAGGCTAGAGGATGAACCAGTGGCACAAGCCTCACTCGTCACTCTTTCCTAACGTACAGGTCGTACAGACTCATCTACGACCCTACTAGAAGAATTTGGCAAACGCTCCTGTACCACGCTAGGACCACGCGTCGTCGCCAAGTTGCTCGCCGGCTCATGGAAATGACAACTCCCCAGCTGGGCCCGGAAATTCTTTCCCTCCATTTGTTTCCGAGGGGGCTCAAACGGCAAACAAGAACTTCGAGCTATACCAGTCCTCATCTCAGGTCCATACCCAGAATCCTTCCCCTCTTCTCTGGTCAGGAACGTACAGGTGACATTATCATGGCCAATCCGACCACAATCATAACAAAACTCCGGTAGCTTTTCGAACTTGTATCGAACTATGATGTTCCTTTCACCCTGATCCGTACTCCTACGACGATGAAGGATGAATCCTTGTAACAATGGCTTAGTAACATCCACTTCAACGCGAAGGCGCAAAAAGTTCCTATGCAATAATAGTCCCTCCGAATGAGCTTCTACTTCTACAAGCGTTCCGATTCTATTACCGATAACCTCCCCATGCGATTTGGTTAATTTATCTAACGGTAAACCATGGACTTGAACCCAAAAGGGGCACCACCGAAACTCCATCTCCACCGCCACCGCTAACCCTATCTGAAGAGGTTGAAGAACCAAGAGATTGCCCATGACACACCACAGAGCCTCCGAAAGCACTTTCCTCCGATCCTCTGCCTCAGTAAATTGAAAGAGAAAAATGTTGCCGGTCCAAGGTGACATAGATACCGAAGCCCTAGTTTTCCACGCTCCCAAGAGAATATTGGATACCACAGTTCTATTAAGACTCTTGGCAGTAAGGATTTTTGTCACGACCCCAACCCGCCCCTAGTAGGATGGTGCCGTGATGGCCAGTAATTCCGTGAATTACCGAAGGCCAACCGATCAAAACAACACAATCAGAGTATAATGTATGGGGCTCACAAATGCGGAAGCAAATAAATCAAATGCGAGTGGTCCATGAGAGCTGTGCTTAGATCAAATGATAAGACATATACAATATGGTTCACATCCAAATCCATATATAACAAAAATACAGTTTACATCTTGATCAAAAGGCTTCTCAGCCGACATATACAAAATACAGGAAATACAAGCCAAGAAGCATGATTTTCAAGAGTTGCCGACGTAAACACAAAAATGCCGACAAGAAGACAAAACAGCCGATGTAAGCACAAAACTGCCGACGTAAAACAAGTCGGCCGACATGTCAAGAATCCAAAACAAGCTTTGCAAAATAGAACTAGGCGTCGCCGTCGTCCTGCTCATTACCTACATATATATAGAGAGGGTGAGTTTGACAACTCAGTGAATGGTACAAGAAATAAAGGTTTTTGCATGAATATAGCCGAAATCCTTCAAAGCAAAACAATATTCCAAACCATACGAATATTAGCCGAGGTCTTTCCAAACCAAACACATCAAAACTTTACCGAAACGAGGGATGAACCGTATTCATTTAACAGGTCTTACAAAACTCAAGGGATGCTTACCAACATCGGCGAAATACAAATCAAGATTTACCAAGTCAAGGGATGAACCGTATTCATCAATCAAGTCTTACCATACTCAAGGGATGCTTATTAACATCGGCGAACAAGGGACTGTACGATCCGTAATCGATTTATCAAGGGTACTGCGAAAGTTTAAAGTCCTCCAGCACAAGGGACTTGTGTTACTTAGGCCCGTAGCCCTTTTTAACACGTTGGCTTTTCCAAGAAAGGACCGTATCCATTTTAACACAAGAACTAATGTCACTTAGGCCCGTAGCCCTTTTTGACAAGGTGGTGCTGCGAAAGTTTATAGTCCTCCAGCCAAGGGACTTTTTACAAGTAGTGCTGCGAAAGTTTATAGTCCTCCAGCCAGGGACTTTTACAAGTAGTGCTGCGAAAGTTTATAGTCCTCCAGCCAGGGACTTTTACCCTTAACATCAAAGTAAGGCTATTACTTGATACATCGAAATAGGCTAATCATTCATGCTTATCAAAGACTTTCATCAAAACAAAGCAAGACAAGATTTTATCAAAACAATATAACATAGCTTTATTAAAAGCACCACTCACCTAGATCTTCACGGTGAGGCTCACAGCAAGGATCAAGGTCCTGACAAATCACATGACAATTCACATTTTCAAAACAAGTTTCACATATATGCAATAATCTCGGCACTCCCACCGGATCCAAATCAATAACTAAGCAAAACATGCTGAATGTCAAGACACTACTTTCCATCTCTTGGAACACACTGGGTATCATAGAGGTCTAGCCGAGGTCCCACACCTCCTCGCCGAGGTGCGGTCCTGAGGCCACATGCAAAACAAAGTCGGGAAAAATCTGGGTTTCCCCCTTGAAGAATGCAAGGAACGAAATCATCAAGAACATCAAGAACATGCATGCTAAAATCATAACTCGGTTATTCAAAACTGAGATTTCAGGCTAGGAGCTCAAAAACATGGACTTGGGTATCCATACGAGAAGACCATGCAAGAACAAACACAAAAACATGGTTCTTGCCTCAAGCTTTCGGATCAAAACAAGGTTTTTCTCTCAAGAACACATGAACATCATTTCACTCATTCAAGAACCAACTTCAACACAATGCATGGCGTGCAAAACAAACCCAATCATGCAATGCAGCTCGGTAAACAATAAGAACAAACAGAGGAGAGCAAGAATCAAACCTCAAAACTCGAATCCAACGGTTCGATCCTTGAAGATCAAGCTCGGAACTCTACTCTCTCTCTAAAACTCTTCCTTCTCCCTTGAGAGCTTCTCTCTCTAAAGACAAAGATTTGAGACAAAATGATTTGGTTCAAGGTCTGCCGGCTGTCTTAACACACAGCTCGGACACGTGGCACTACCGGGTTGGTTCAGCTCAAAAGTGACTGATTGATAAGACAAGTCTCTGACAAGGCGTACTCAACAAGCTAGATGGCAAGATACATCGGCAAGCAAGGACATCGGCTAGAGTCAAAACTTCGGCAACGGGGTAACAAAGACATCGGCTAAGGAGGACGGCACTTGACTAAGCTGTGCCACACCTTGGCCTGGGTGTGCCACATCTCGGTCTAGGCCAAACCTGCCCAAGGACAAGGATCACTAGTACAAAACATCTCGGCCTTGGCTCTAAACACTTCGGCCCAAAGGGTGACATCTCGGCAAAGACGCCGGGGTGAAGATGAAGGTCAACCAAGTGGTTCCAAAATAATTCCAAGCACAAGGGTGCAAGGCGAACTAGACTAAACCAACCTCGGCTACACACCAAGCAAGGTACAAGATCAGGCAAGTAACACATAACAAAGCACGACTAAGCAAGATAACAAGATTTACAACATGACGAGACAAAATCATACAAAGATGTATGCAAGCATGGCTAAGTTAAATGAGGGTTGTTACAATTTTCTCCACAAGGCAAAGGTCTGAAACATCATCACATTCATCCAAAACTTCCGGAAATGCAAAGTTTTCCATGAAGGAATACTACCAATACTTGAATCAATAAGCAGAATCAACCACCCAAAGACCAGTAATCAAGACCACCGGGTCTAGAAGCTGGGATTAGCCCAGAAAACTACCAAAAGGTAGAGAGAACTTTCACAAGGAAAGAGAAAAAATAAATCTCTCCAGCATTTTGTTGCTATACATTTACAGAGACACTTCATTCCAAACAATGATTTTTTAATTTGTGGTGGGTATGTTCAATAATACAACACTAATTAATTTGAATTACTCCAGTGCCATATTACCGGATAATATTTTTTTTCCCAGCATTATGTTGCTGTTTAATTAGATAATAACAAGAAATTAATTTGGGCCACTTGTGATGTAATAACCTGACCCCCTTACATGCTTTACGTCGTTAATCATATGTGTAGTTATATGCTTGATGTGAAATTTCATGTGAAATTGTGTTTAATTATGTGAATAGTATGATTATGAAATTATATCTGTCAATTATGAGAAAATCTATTGAAATTGAGACATTTGGATTAGAAATTGAAAGTCTTAGAAGTGCGATAACCTGAAATTGACTTTATAATTATGATCAGCATAATTTTTAGGACATGATATGAAAATTTGTAAAAATTTGATTCGTAATAAATTAAATTGATTTAATTTGGTCATAAGTCTTAATTAAACTATTTAGACTTATAACATAGACTTTGTTAGGCTTAAGGACCACTTATATATATCAGCCTTAGAAGCCTTAGTTTAAAACATAACACATAACAAAAATCTCTCCAAGAGGGTGCCTAGAGAAGAAAGGAAGAGAAAAGAGAGAGAAGGGAAGAAGAGATCAAGCTAGAGCTTGAGGAGTGAAGAGATTTAGAAAGGGGTTTGGAGAATAGAGTTCAAGGTCATTTAGCAGAAGAAATCATTGCACGACCGGATCACTGTGAGTAATAGTAGTGTAAAGATATACTCACTTGTATTTATTTTGATGTGTTAATGCGCAATTCTCTAAAATTATCTTATTCGAATGAATGAGCTATAAGAATTGAAATATGGAATGTGGATATGAGATGAGACATGTTTATGGAATATTATATTGGGCCCGAAGTTGTCACGCCCCACTTTTTATTACTCGGATTCCATTACCAAAACCATTATTATAAATTCAATTTCAGAGATAGCATACAGAAGCTCGTTATGTTTACAAGGAATGCAAAAATAATAATAATTCCCTCGTTCGAATATAAAATGAATCCAACAGGAGTATATCCAAATAAATTGCCCGAAGGCTTATATTTTAAAAGGCAGAGAAAGGGGCTTAACCCTTTTTCAATATGGCATTCCGCTTACAAATATAAGGTCCCGTGGCCAACAGATAAGGAAGATCCATCACCTTGAACACTTCTCCATGTTCACCTGAAAAAGATTAGCAACGTGGGATGAACATATACTCCAGTAGGGATCTCAACATGATCCTTAACAATAACAACCTATAGATAGCTATGATCATGAATGTTTAGTCTCATACTGTATAAATAATATGATGGTTTATACATAAATATACACATATAAGTACTTTTCTCAAAATCATTCATTTCATTCCTTAATGTAAGCAATTCACCCTGCTTTCTTCTTATTACCTTTTTACCAAGACTTATATGACAGTGACAAATTTATGAAAGTAAGAATTTTACCAAAAATCTTTTACACTTTCTCACATCTTTTAGACTTGCACCTGATTTGACCTTTCAAAGACATGTTCACAGTTATCTGATATCTTTCACATTACTTACAATCCCAACACATTACTCACTTTTACTTCCCACACATTTGTAATGATCCGGAATTTTTCCCTCCGCTCGAGCGAGGGAGTGTAGACACCCCATTTTTGACCGACCTTAAGACTCAGACGTCACCGTTTGAGCATGTGGTGATGTTGCATATCGTGCTTATTCCGAAGTTTCAGAGTCTCGGCTGCGAGCCTTACCTCCGGACTTCCGGACTCTTTCATGCTTTGCCTCGGTTTGCGAACCAGGCTCGGTTTTCTCGGTTTCTCTTCCACAAGGGAGGGAGAGGTCTCGCAGACCATCTCTCAGTGGCCGTAGGCTACGTTTCGTGGTCGTAGGCCATTTTGCCCATTTCGGAGCCCGGTTTCCGGTTTTCGGAGCCGTTGGCCGTGTGCCTCGGTTCGGGACCGCCTAACCACCTCCGTTCGCTCCGGTTTTTAGCATGTATCTTATTTACTCCCCTTTGAGGGACACTGTGGTCTGAGAGACCCACTTCGTGGTCGAACACCACTCCCGGTGCCTAACAGTCAATTTTCGGGGCCCCGGACTGCGCGTTTCGGCCCCCGAACCTTCATTTTGCATCGGTTTGTGTTCATTTTTTTTGCAGGGACCTCTGTTTCATCACCAGGAAGGTCATAGAAGGGTGGGAGGCCAGTAATTGTTCCAGCAACCAGTTATATTTCCTCATCGCCCTCCGCCGCCCGTTTTTCCTCACTTAAAAGCCAATGTTGACCACCCTAAGTCCACTTTTTCCAGCTCCAAACCACATATTTGTGTTGTAAACACATGGGAGGCCACCAATATCGTATGGTCGGCTAGTAATTGTGATTGACCCTTTTGAACCCCTCCTAAAAGTGGCCTATTCTCTCTCCTGGTTCACTGTTGCCAATTTTTGACCACAGGGTTGTGTTGAGAACACCTGGGAGGCCACCAATTTGTGGTGGCCGGCTAGTAATTTGACCAGGCCCTTTTGACCCCTAGCCGGCCGGCCATGGGGAGAGCCGGCCGGCCACCTGCAACCCAGATAGCTGGCCGGCCTGATTCCTGAGGGATGATACATTACAAATATACACTTTTTTCCCCCCCAGATTTTGTATCCGGGGGGCCAAAATTTTGGGGGGAAACTTGAATGTTTTCCCCCCCCATTTTTCCCCCTCTTTCTCCCCCTCTTTTGCCTATATAACCTTGCCTCCAGCTCTGGTTTAGGGGTTAGAAAAAAAAAACCCCTTGGAGCTCCTATATTGCATCTCTCTCTTTTCCTCACTCCAAGCTCCAAACCTCTCAAGTCCTACACTCATTTCTACACCACCACCTAGCACCACACCACTACTCCATTCCAGCAGAAGGCCTTCTTAGAGCTTTGGAGGCACCATTTCTCAAGCCAAAAGTTTGCTAAAGTTTGGTCTTCAAGGGTGAGTGTCATTTCTCCTCTTTTAAGCTTATTTTTGCATGCTTTCTTAGCTATTCTTGCTTACACTTTTGGGCTCCGACCCTAACTGGAAGTAGCATTATTTTGAGCTCTCCTTCATGTTTGTTTAAGGGTGTTTACCTGTTTGAGGCTTCCCCTTGGTACTTGCCTCTTTACCCCTCTTGTATCCCCCTTTCTTGCATAGCAATTTTGGCCTATATGTAAACTGTTTTGGGCTATGTTGTAAACTGTGAAGTTGCTTATTTTGAGCCCTTATTCAACATTGTTGAAGGGCTAATCACTGTTTGGAGCTCCCATGTGTCACTTGTCTTTGTATCCATCTCATGGCCCTATTTTTGCATGATTTGTTAGCCTTTTATGCTTCTGTTTTTGGGCTCTGGTCCGAACTGAAAGTGGCCTTATTTTGACCCCCTCTTCATGTTTCATTAAGGGTCTTTTGTTGTTTGAGGCTTCCCTTTTGTACTTTGTGTTATAGCTCTCTTTTGGCCTTATTTTGCATAGTATTTTGAGCATGCTTGTGCACTGTTTTGGGTCTGGACATCAACTGTAAAAAGCTATATTTTGGGCCCCTCTTCAACATTGTTGAAGGGCCCTCTTGTGTTTGAGGCCAGAAAGCA
Organism: Camellia granthamiana; assembly: GCA_036172215.1. Lineage (NCBI taxonomy): Eukaryota > Viridiplantae > Streptophyta > Magnoliopsida > Ericales > Theaceae > Camellia > Camellia granthamiana. The sequence continues at coordinate 173,183,898 of CM069904.1, forward strand.
TCACTTGCTTCTTTGTCCCTCTTTTGGCCCATTTTTGCATGCTAACTTAGGCCTATTTGTGCTCACTGTTTGGCCTTTCTTAAAACTGTAAATATGCTTATTTTTGGATTGGCTTGATTCTTTCTTTAGGTCTTATATCCAAATAATGCATGCTTTGTATAGCTATAGGCCATTCCGTGTACCTAGTTTTGCATTCCGGGATTATTCCATGCATCGGGTGCCATGTTTTCATGTTTCGGGGCTGTTTTGCATCGTATTTTGCTACTGAAATTTGCATGCTAGTATGCCATATTCTATGCTTTGCCATGTCTTGTTAGAGTGGCATTTCGTGCCTTAGGGTCGGTCATCGGTTTGCGTGCACGTGTGCACGCATCTCGAGTTGTCTTATTTTCATCTTATGGCCTCCTATGTGAGTGTGGCTGAGGTCCACTTGTGTTGGTGTAAGTCCATTATGCATTGTGTATGCCATTTCATTCCATAGCATTGCGTATGCTAGGTGTGTTGGTGTAAGTCCATTATGCATTGTGTATGCCATTTCATTCCATAGCATTGCGTATGCTAGGTTGTATGTTAGCGCATTGTGTATGCCGTGTTACCTCGTGCATCGTGCATGCCATCTCATAGCATTGTGCATGTTAGGTTGTATCTTAGTTGCATTCATGCATATTGCATTGTGTTTGGGATAAGAGTTAGCCCGGGCACGGGAAACGAGGTACGTTTCGTACTCCGAGTGACGGAACGTGTCTCAATTCCCAGTCACTGACACTCCGGATTATCCATGATGGAGTTAGGTCTTATTGTGTCCTCATGTGCATTCATTCCATATTGAGTTGTGCAATTCGACTCCTCGGCCATCATGCATTGAGATGCGTGATTGGTGGCACGAGGATCGAGGCATGCATACATTTCTGAAAATACATTGCCATGCCCATTTCCTGCTCTCTGTTGCAGCAAATCAAGAATCAGCAGTCTTCCGGGGCTTGGCGCGCTTTCCAAAAACTATTGCAAAATAGAGGCTAATTGGGCATCACAGTGGATTTCCGCGCAAAGGCAACCCGGACATGCATCATTCATCATCTGAAGAGGAGTCAAGGCAGTCCCTGGCTTACATGCCAGTTTACAGCTTTCCTAGATTAATTTGTAAATTAAATAGGATTTTTGTATTTATTTGGGACTGTATTATCTATTCATTTGGGACTGTATATTATTTTATTTGGACCCTCCGAGCGAGGGCAATGTTGTAATAAGTGTGCGTGAGTGTGATGTATGTCTTCCAACCCCACGTCTTTCTTCCCTTTTACTTACCTGCTTATGATGGTTAGATTAGGGCATGTTTCGATTAGCATACAGTATGATAGCATGTTTGCATTCATTCATCTGTTTTGCATGCATCGGGCTCGGCGCATCATACTAACTGCATTGTATTTCAATTCCAAATTGAATACTTGTTAGCTATAGCATTCCATATGCCATGTTTAGAATAGCCGAGCCTGCTATAATTGCATTTTGCATGTGTTGCATTAGGCATTTCAGCATATTTAGGGTCATGCATGGATTACTAATGAGCTTCTGTTTTGGCTTGGAGTACTCGGTGAGTTTTATGCTTTAGCATCCTTGCATGCGTGTGAGTGACTGCCATGATAGCATGCTTACCATGAGGCTATGTGCTTATGTGATATAACTGCCTGAATGCCTGTGGGTGAAGGTTGGGTTATTTGGATTGGAACAAAACATTGACTGTGAGTTTTAAGTCCACTAGATAGTGGCAAAATCATGTTTTCTAAGCCCACCCGAGGGTGGCAAATCCACGTCTTAGTCTACTTGCGAGTAGCACCATCAAACCATTTTCAAATAAACAAACATGAGGTGCGTTGTTCCAATTCAGGCGATCCAGTCTATGCTTGTATGCTGTGCACATCACATAGTAAATCTAGGCTAATAACCGGAATAAGAACACATAATGTTTTTAAAACCAGATATCATGGTTAGTAGAGGCCGATCTTTGATCGGGCGAGCGGGGGTGCTCACGAAGTGACCTTCCCCAATCGTACCCAAGTTCCTGAGCCGAGGCAACTTTGGTGATGACGGACACGTGGCCTTAGGCAACGAGTCAGGGTTTCCTAAATTTCCCAAAACAAAAATATTTAGGTGGCGACTCTGTATCTGGCAAAGCAATCCATGTTTGGCACTTCTTTCAAAAATCTGTTTTCTCAAAACGATTTGCCATATTTGGACTCTTTGGTTCAGATTTCGAACCGTGACACAAATCGAGTCCGAGCTGTAGCGAGGTCCCCCGCGGGCTTGTCTACAGTTTCTGGCGACTCTGTTGGGGAGTTAGAGAACTTGACTCGAACTCATGATATCTTGTTTTGTTTACACTTATGTGTTTCTTTGCATTGCATTTGCATTGGTGCGCCTAGGACACCGTGTTTGCCATTTACTATTCCTGAACGGTTTGCCGGAGGCTTGTCTTGTCAAGGCATGACCATAAGGCTGACCGGTTGTGGGCTCTGCCAGTATGGGAACACAAACCCCGGTTTTACCGGGGCACCCTTTTCGACCATTCGACCTAGTGCATATTCGGATCCATAGTGACCATTCCAAACTAGGACAGGTTGCTTACCCGATATAGGTTGTTTGAAACCGCTGCGTGCGTAGTGAAACCCTAGCTCCTGACAAAATAGGACAGGGAAACCCTACCCCAACATAGGGGTGTTTTGGCTCTCACTTATCTGCTATGTGCTTTTAGAGTGCGTCTCTACAGGAATGCATGTATCAATTTATGAGTTTGGGTATCAGGCCTGCGCGCATCAGTCAGTGTTTGAGAATCGGTTATCTGCGGGTATCAGATTCAGTTTTTGGGGACAGTGATTCAGGGATAATGATCAGTGTTTGGAGGACAGTGTGTAATCAGCTTATCGACCGTGTGTTATTATGCCCAGCCGTGTGTTGTGTATTTATTTTAAAGCTGTTATGTTGTCCGTTTATCTGGTTGTTTATTTCCTTATTGCTTTATTTATCTTTTTGCTAGGATAGTTTTAGCACAATTGCTTCCGACCTAGTAGATATTCCCCAAGCACTTTGGACAAGAGGTCGTCGGCTCAATCGATTTGAGGATCTGGTTGACGGATAACCAGTGTTCCATTCTCTACCCCCAGTTGTTAGAAGAAAGCCAAGAAAGCGCAGTGTGTCTGAGCAGAGGTTACCGGGACAGTGGTCTACCCTAGCAGTGAACAGTCAGGTTGAGGTTTCAGTATTTGCCATAGAAATACATATACCAGTCAGTCAGCAGGATCAGCAGAACGTAGCCGAAATGGAGGAAATGATGCACCAAATGCAGGAGAGCATGAGACAAATGCAAGAGGACGCTGTTCGCCAAGCGGAGTTCTCTAAACAGCAGGCCACGATCATGGCCCAACAGGCTGAGCTCATCACCCGGCTCCAACAGCAAACCGGAACTTCAACCTCACACCCAGCACCTCCTCCACCAGGGGTCCCGTTACCCGAGCAGGCACCTACTGTTCAGAATGCCTTGCCAAATACCCAGAACACCTTACCAAATGTCCAGAACATCCAAGGGGACACAGACCTTCCAACGGGGCCAGCTCCGCCCCCACTTCCGCCTCAACTGTCCAAGACCCATACACCTGCCAACCACCCGGACTCTCCCTTCGAGTTCGAAATAGACCATACAGCACTGAAACTGAGCAAGCTCGAGAAGCTATTCAAAAAATCCCAAGGGGTGAAGGCTATTCCAGATATCGAGGACGGATATACCGATGTGGCCGTGACATTACCGGACAGATTTAAAATGCCGCAGATCGATCGTTTCGATGGGTCTGGGGATCCCATGGTCCACCTTCGGCTATTCTCAGATATATTACGACCAATGGGCCTAACCAGACCACAGAAGCTTTCGCTATTCGGCCGGACCCTATCGGGTGTGGCCGCCATCTGGTATGCGAAGCTAGAAGACGATGTCAAGAGGAGTTGGGATGAGATGGCTGAAGCCTTTGTTGCGCAATACTCTTACAACACCCAGATTGAGATTACAACCTGCGATCTCGAAACAACAAGGCAGGAGCCCAAAGAGAGCTTCTCAGATTTCGTAACCCGGTGGAGGGCGAAGGCCTTGATGATGACTTTAAGGCCCACCGATAAAGACCAGATCAGGATGATTATGCGCAATCTCCAACCAAAACTGATGCAAAAGATGATCGTGATCCCCTTCCCCACCTTCTCAGATCTACACGAGATGGGGGTACAGATCGAAGATGCAATGAAACAAGGTCTGATTGACCAAGATCGGGAACAGCCCAGGAGGACCTTTAACCGTAACAACAATGCAGGCCCGGGTGGCGCTGCAACTGCAAGAACTTCAGAGGTGAGCATGGTCGCCACCATTCCCCCTCCCATTCCAAAACCCATGGCAGCCACCCCTTTCTCCGGTGCATCCGGAAGCGACACACAGACCACTAAATACCAACCCAGAGGCCAAAGAACCTTCACCCCACTGTACATGCCCCTGTCCAAAGCTCTGGGGGTTTTAATCAAGAAAAAGCACTTGAAACCCCTAGAGCCGAGGCCACTACCAAATCCACTCCCTCCCTCTCATGACCCAGCTAGATACTGCGCGTATCACCAACAGCACGGTCATGACACCGACCGTTGTTTTAGACTACGTCACGAGATCCAGGATCTTATTGACAAACAGGTGATCGCGTCTCCCGACAAACCCAACGTTACAACAAATCCTCTCCCACCACATAACCAAGCTCCCCCTCCCAACAGAATCAACTTCATCCAAACTGGGGTCGTGTCTTACGATCCTAGTATCTATATCACCCCATCCCACCTACCTAAGCCGAAGGTGCTCCTTCCCGACTGCACCGACTCTTTGTGCATGTTGGACATCTCCACAACCCAACCAGAGCCAACGGTGGTGACTATCGAAGATGGGGCAGAGCAGATTTCAGAGCAGAGTGGAATTGTGGAGTCTGGGATTGAACAGTCTGGGAATTTCGCCGGGGAAGCCTATGATCCGAGTAGGCACATTCTGTCAGCAGGCCAGATTAGGTTGGGTATAGAATTGCCAGAGAAGAAAGAGCTGTGTGTGATCCAGGGGGATGGATTTGAGCAAGGGGCAAGTAGTTTGACAGCTGTGGAGGAGGACTTTGCCAACCTGCAGTTTTTCGATGACCAAGAATCAGGGGGGCGCGGCAGTCAACTGGTTTGATTATGAGGAATTGGCAGAGGCCACCGGATGGCTGGATGACCAACCCGATGTTGTGGAAGAGTTCCAACCAGAACGGAGCCCAGCAGGGGCAGGGATACTAGCTGTGGCCGGAAGCGCCGAAAGTCAGAATGCGTTGCCGAAGAGCGCCGGTACGAAAAATTTCGCTCGGAACTGGGATAATGTGAATGCAGAGGAGGCTGTACAACAAACTGCGCTAACACAGGCAGAACAAGAAAAATTTTGGGATTCTGAGAGGATCCGGAAAGCCAAAGCCCATGAAGGGATTGAAAGTGCTATGGGCACGAAAACAGAAGATGCTGCGAGCACGTGGGCTGAAAGTACTGCGGGTACAATCACGCCAAGGCCAGACAGATGTTTGTTGGCTACTCATGGGATGTGGTGGGAAGACGACAATTTATGTCTTGCCCACACAGACAAGGATTGGGGAAGCAATCAACCAGATGACACCTGGTACCTCGATGAGGTTGATCATATGACAAGAAGCGGGCGGTACTTCAAGCCCCCGCACCTAGACCAGCCAGAGGCATTAGGGAAAGACAAGGAAGCTGAGAAACAGAAGGAGAAACAGATCGAAGAAGAAGCTGTACTGAAGCAGCTAAAGAAAATACAAGCAGATATCTCCATCTGGGGGCTGCTTATGGCTTCACGGGTGCACAGGCAGGCTGTCCTATCTGCTATGGACAAGGCCAAACTCTCTATAGATACCACACCAGAGCAGCTGGTTGGGCTGGTCTTTCCGGGAGGAGGTTCCTCGGCATTATCCTTTTCAGACAAAGAACTGCCGTCTGAGGGCGCAAATCATAACAAACCCCTCTACATTTCTGTGGAATGTAGAGACAAGTGGATACCGGTGGTACTTGTTGATACCGGGTCTACCATCAACGTCTGCCCAGCCAGAACAGCGTATGCAATTGGGTTGAAGCCCGTGGACTTCGTACTGACTACTCAAGTGATCAGAGCCTACGATAACACCAGCAGGGAGGTGATGGGGACTGTCAAAATTCAAACCCAGGTTGGCCCAGGACAACACAACATTGAATTCCATGTCTTGGACGTTCCCGCAACCTTCAATCTACTCTTGGGACGGCCGTGGTTGCACCAAGTGAAGGCAGTCTCTTCCACTTTACATCAGATGTTGAAGTACCCTCACGGGAAGGGGGTGGCTATTGTCTTCGGGAATTCGTCTATCCATCCGCCGCCAGAAGTGTCCACACCAGTCTTGGAAATCAAGCATGGCATGGAAGATGTGTTCTTATCAGGGTTCACTCTGGCTGAGGCTCGGGTGGTGCAAAATATCATGGCTGTGAATGAGGGAGTGTACGTCAGTGCTCAATCTGTCTACCTCATGAACAAGCTACAACACATCCCCGGGATGGGATTAGGAAGAAGCGGCCGGAAAGGCGTCGCAACACTGGCCGAAGTGCCACACAACCCTCATACCTTTGGCTTGGGGTTATCTGCCCACCAAAGAGGACTGGGTGAGGAAGGGAAAAGAGATGGCTGGAACGGCCAGGGCAAAGAAGGCTGGGAAGCCATTTGAGCTGATGTATAGGCCCATTCAGGGTACCCTAAACGGACGCTTCGTCCGGGAGGGGGAAGACTTTCCTTTTTGTGGCTTCCCATAGCCATGGTTGAACGCGGAGAGGAAGCGCGTGCCAGGTTTCGAGATCTTCTTCGACTTGTAGTTACCCGGGGAGGATTTTGCCAAAGAGCAGACGGACCCATCAGCTGAGGTTGAGCAGTGTAGGGCAGTGGATTCCGAGGGCACTGAAGTTGAAATGGGGGTAGCACTGGCATGTCTACTTTCAGATCCTCCGATCGACCAAAAGTGCTTGGGGGATAACTTCTCGGTTTTCATGATTGGGGATGAAATGGCTGCGAGCCTACCAGCAGCTATCTTGGATGCATCTATCGCACCCTCTCTCACTTGGCAATACGAGGAGGGATTTTTGTCCAGCAGTACCGGGTCAGGTAGTGAGCCGAAATCTGATTCCACCGAGTCTTGTGAGTCGGAATCAGGTTCCGGCTCGACTGAGTCTGAGTCTGGTAGTCCTGGGGATGATAACCCGGATGCCACAGTCTTGTCCAGGTCGTCTTTTTCTGTCTCATTTGAGTCTGTTGTAACCGAGAATTCGGACGATTTGGATGAACTTAATGAGAATCAAGTAGCTGTGGTTTCTGAGTATTTTTCTGTGCCCTTGATTTATTGCATAAACTCGGACTTTCAAAATTTTGATGAAAACGACGAGGAAGAAATTCCTCCGGTTTTGCAACGTTTAATTGAGCAAGAGTAGGAGAGATTTGTCAAACCCCTAATGGATGAAATCATTACCGTGAATGTTGGTACTGAGGAGGACCCGCGGCTGGTCCAGATCGGGTCCACGTTGTCTTCGGAGGAACGCGAGTGCTTAGTCGCTTTATTAAAAGATTTCAAAAATGTTTTCGCGTGGTCCTACGAAGACATGCCTGGAATCGATCCTGAGATTGTATAGCATCGGATCCCTCTTGACCCCGAGGCCCGACCAGTCAAACAGAAACTCAGGAGGATCCGCCCGGATTGGGCTCTCAAGATTAAGGAAGAGGTCACCAAGTAAATCGACGCAGGCTTCCTGCTGGTATCCGAATATCCGACTTGGTTGGCCAACATCGTTCTGGTGCTGAAAAAAGATGGCAGGATCCGAGTATGCGTGGACTTCAGGGATTTGAATAGAGCTAGTCCGAAGGACGACTTTCCCTTACCGCATATTGATAAGTTGGTGGATTTCACAGCAGGGCACGCGTTGCTTTCATTCATGGATGGCTTCTCCGGCTACAATCAGATAGTAATGGCACCAGAAGACCGGGAAAAGACTGCATTCACCACCCCGTGGGGGACATACTGCTATAGAGTCATGCCGTTTGGGCACAAGAATGCTGGAGCTACTTATCAACGGGCCGCGACCACAATATTACATGATATGATCCACAAGGAGGTTGAGGTGTACGTGGACGACATGATTGTCAAGTCCAAAGATAGAGAGGGCCACTACACCGCCTTGCACAAGTTTTTTCAAAGGATCAGAGAATTTCGGTTGTGGCTGAATCCTCAGAAATGTACATTCGGTGTTACAGCGGGGAAAATGCTGGGGTTTCTGATTACACAAAGAGGCATCGAAGTCGACCCTTCCAAAATCAAGACCATCTTAGAAATGCCACCACCAAGGACTGAAAAGAAGGTGCGAGGCTTTCTGGGTAAAGTGCAATTCATAAGACAGTTTATCTCAAAATTAACCTTGACTTGTGAACCACTTTTTGGTCTCCTGAAGAAAGGCAAGAAGTTCCAATGGGACGGCCGGTGCCAAGCTGCGTTTGAACATATTAAAGAATATCTACAGAACCCGCCCGTTTTATCACCACCAGAACCGGGGAAGCCGTTGATATTGTACCTTTCAGTGACTAAAACCACCATGGGCTGCATGCTCGCACAAGAATCTGGAGACAAAGCGGAGAGCGCCATCTACTATCTGAGCAAGAAGATGTTAGAGTATGAGACTCGCTACATACCACTGGAAAAGGCTTGCTTAGCTTTGGTATGGGCTACCAGGAAGCTGCGGCACTACCTGTTAGCTCACTCCGTAATGTTGGTTTCATGACTCGATCCCATCAAATATCTTTTCGAGAAACCGGCACTTACGGGTAGGCTAGCCTGTTGGTTGCTGTTGCTCTCCGAATTTGATCTGAAGTATGTAACACGCAAGTCAGTCAAAGGAAGAGCAGTGGCAGAGTTCTTAGCCGATCATCCGGTAGCAGGGGGTGAAGCAGTCGAGTACTTGTTCCTAGATGAAGCCATTTTGCACATCGACGATGAAACTTGGACGATGTACTTTGACGGAGCGTCAAATCAACACGGATATGGGATAGGGGTGTTGCTGATAGCACCCGACGATTACCGTATCCCCCTAGCCTTCAAACTCCGATTCAAAGTCTCGAACAATGAAGCAGAATACGAGGCAAGCATTGCTGGTTTGGAAGCAGCCCTGGAACTAGGGGCAAGACGGTTGGACGTCATCGGGGACTCGAACCTTGTTGTGTCTCAAGCAAAAGGAGATTGGAAAGTAAAAGAGGAAAAGATGATGATGTATCACCAGACCTTGGATTTGCTAATTCCCCGGTTTGAGAAGCTAAACTTTACTCATCTGCTAAGAGAGAACAACAGGTTCGCAGATTCTTTAGCAACTCTATCTTCTATGATAGACATCCCATACGGAGTTCGGATGCGTCCAGTCATCATCGACCAGAAGTTTGCGCCAGCCTACGAGACGATTGCTACTATAGATGAGGTTCAGGATGAAAACCCCTGGTATCATGACATTTGGAATTTCTTGGAAAAGGAAACATATCCGCCAGGGGTAAATGCCAAGGATAAAAGGGCAATAAGGAGATTGGCCGTTCAGTTCATCATCTGTGGAGGTAAGCTGTATAGAAGAGGTCATCTGGGAATGCATAAGCTGTGTGTCGATGCCGAAGAGTCGAAGCATCTAATGGAGGCCATCCATGGAGGAGAATGTGGTGCACACATGAATGGAGTAATGCTAGCACGGAAAATCCTCAGACAGGGTTACTACTGGTCCACCATGGAGGAGGATTGTATCGGTTTCGTCCGGCGATGCCACAAGTGTCAAATTCATGCAAATCGCATGAACATCCCGCCGTCAAAGCTGTACAATATGACTTCGCCATGGCCATTTTCAGTCTGGGGAATTGATGTGATCGAGGCCGTCACTCCGAAGGGGTCAAATGGGCATGAGTTCATCCTGGTCGCGATAGATTACTTTACAAAGTGGGTTGAGGCCCAATCTTATACGGTGTTGAAGGCTTCACATGTCGCGAAGTTTATCAGAAACAACATCATCTGTCGCTACAGGGTCCCAAACGAGATAATTTCAGATAACGGTTCCCACTTCAAGAAGGAGGTGATTGACTTGTTGGAAAAATACAACGTGGCTTTTCATAAGTCATCTACATACCGGCCGCAGACCAATGGAGCGGTTGAGGCTGCCAACAAGAATATCAAGCACATATTGCAGAAGATGGTGGAAACCTACCGGGACTGGCCAGATAAGCTGCCGTTTGCTCTGTGGGGCTACCGGACTTCAATCAGAACTTCCACTGGGGCGACTCCGTATTCATTGGTTTATGGGATGGAGGCCGTTCTACCTATCGAGATTGAGGTTCCGTCATTGCGAGTATTGGCCGAGTGTCAAATAGCCGAGGCAGATTGGCGGCAGAGCAGATTTGAGGAACTCATGCTTTTCGACGAAAGAAGATTGAAAGCGCTGTACCACATTCAAGGCTATCAACGCAGAATTGCCCGGGCTTTCAACAAGAAAGTTAAGTCCAGGAATTTAAAGGAAGGAGATTTGGTACTCAAGGACAACCGAGCTCCCATCCACGACCCTAGGGGCAAGTTCAGACCTAATTGGACTGGTCCCTACATCATTAAGTCTATCTAGTCAGGTGGAGCTGTGGTTCTGATGGATCTGGATGGCTTAGAGTTTTCACAACCGATTAATATGGACAAGTTGAAGAAATACTATCCTTAAGAGGCTCGCTAGACCGAAAACCCGAAAGGGCGACCTAGGCAAAATTCAGAGCACAAAAAATTTTGAAATTATAAAAACTGAGCTCGCAAGGTTGAAAACCCGCAAAGGGCGGCCTTGGCAAAAGTTAGGGCGTAAAAGGAGAGCAAAAATACCCGAGCGAACCTAAACCTGAACTACGTAAGGCTTGATTCCCATCTTTGGGATACGTAGGCAACTTCATCCTGAAGTTCAGCCATAAACATTTTCCCCGATCAACTTTGTCCATTTGATCATCTCAGTCATCCTTGTCCATCAGCATTCATCGTGATCTCCGGTGCAGTGCTTCTCAGACTAGGGGCAACTTTCCATTGCTGTGCAGTGCCGCAGTGCTATGTAGACTAGGGGCAACTTTCCAGTTGTTGGAATCCGGGGTTGTGCATCTCAGTGACAGATCTCAGGCGTGTCCAGTTCTGATCCATATCGAAAATAGTTTTGAAAAGTTTTAATAAAAGTTGACTTTGTTCAAATTAATCTTTTTACAACCAAGACCGTTTTTGGACCAAAGCGGAAAATTTTCAGTACCCACAACCTTCAATTTCATTGATTTCAAAACAGAGTTCTCATGCTCTTGCATACAAATTGAAGTTGCTTTTTTTATTACATCCATGAAGAAAACTTGAAAGTACTAGTGAAAGCAATAAATCCGGGGCATAGTTAAGTCAGGTGTCCCTGCGCCCCCTCCCGGAGCTAGTCGAAGCCTCTGATGCCAAGCTGGGCCCAATCTGTGCCTCCTCATTGAGCCAATCCCAGCATTCGTCAGACAAGGTACAACTGAAAGTGGGAGCGGGGGCTAGGAGCTCTCGAGTTCTCCATGCTGTGGCATATCGGGCAAGATGTGCGCCTCGGACCGGGAATGCAGCCGGGTACTCTATCCCCTCTAGTGGGCAAGTCTGATCATGGCCAAACTGGCGTTGGAACCTGAACGGGAAGTAGAACACGCAGTGGGTCAGACCAATCAACTGGATCCCGACCAGCCGGGACATGCTATAGCTCATTGCCGGGAGATTGAGCCAAGGACAACGCCAATCAATGCGATCGGCAGACAAATTGCACATCCAGTCGAACCACCACCCCTCATCAAGGGCATCGACTAAGCGTTGGTGAAAGAAGTAGCCGCGAGCTGAATAGGCTGGGCAAGAGTCCACAACCTGCAATTTATCCATCAACCATACCTGGGGAGGGATGAAAAATGAGAAAATAAAGAATAGAGAGATGTACGATGAGAGAAAAGTGAGAAAAGGGTTTTGTGAGAAAAACCGAGCCCGAGGGCCGAGTGATGTGAGCAATATATGTGAGGTTGGGTGGGAAACATTTCCTGCAGCAGTAGCGGACTCCCCGCAAATTTGGTCCTCTCTCGACGATAGAAAGCGTCCAAGCCCATCAGCGTCTCGGCCAATGTCATGGCGATACAGCTCTTTCCTTCTTTCAGGCCTTAAGCAACTTCAATCAGACGAATGCTAGATCCGCCAAAGCCTAGAGTGAGCAAAAAGTGAGATAGCATACACAAGCAAAGGGCGTGTTGCCGAAAACCTTGCCAATAATGGTTACCGCGGTCACCAGTGTCAGAAAAGCGATGGATCAAGCCGAGAATGTCCAGTTCCCCGTTGCAGATCAGAGACCGAGCATCATGCATGGTGAGCCCACACATCCCCCCTAAAGCTTGGGCGTGGTCGAAGCGAAACTGGGGCAAAATCTCTTCATAACGTTCAGATTCCATCAGAATTTGAAAATCTTCGAAAGTTGGACATACCTTTTGCCCGCCGAAGCTAAAAACATGCGTCACTGGGTTCCAAAACCTCGCCGCGGCATGGAGGAAGGGGAAGTGCAGCGGAGTGCGGCTCAGCGTGAATAATGCATTCAAGCCGAAACCCCAGAAATTCAATTTTTCTGAGCCATCTAAAGAAGACATCCAAACTGTGAGATTTTCGGCAAGGAAGGCCTCCATTTTGGTGAAAGACTAAGTTGAAATGAATCAACCACGGGTTTGAGGATTTTAAAGAGGATAAGACACTATTCAGGGACATGTGTCAGGAATTTGGTGGTTGCAGAGTTAAGTGGCCGGCCGGCCACCTTTTCTAGCAGGCCGGCTACCTTTCTCCCCTCAGTTGTAAAAAACTGGCCGGCCGACTCCCAAAGGTGGCCGACCATGCTCCAATGTGTGCCATTAGCCTTGTTTTACCCTCCGGAAGGAAGTCCCAAGCGTTTCCACGCATCGGGAATGTCGAAGGCCTCAATTTCCCTCAGTTTTGGGTGCGTTCTGTCGCCCACATCGTCCGAAATACACTTTGTTTATTGAGTTGTTGTTTAGTCTTGCTTATCGAGTTGTTGTTTTGCTTATCGAGTTGTCGTCGTGTTAGTCGAGCTGTTTTGTTTATCGAGTTGTCAAGATTCATGAATTTGAGTTGTTACTCTTTACTTATCAATTTTGTTTTGTTTTGCTTATCGAGTTGTAAACTTGCTAAGGTTTTGTTGCTTCTTAGTAAGATAAGTTGTTTGGTTTGTTGTGTCGGTTCACTACCTGACTCGGTAAATACACAATGCACATTTCCATTCAAAATCTCATTTTTGTGCAAAATGATGCGATGCGATGCTGAAAGCATAAAATACAATACTTTTTTCAAAAGCTGTTTCATTCCATCATGCTTCCTTTGTTACAACATTTTGCAAATAGAGGTACAAGTTTTACAGAAAATAAAACTACCTAATGATATACAATGTGCTACAACTACTAGCAAAAAGGTAAAGAAAACAGGGGACTGCAGCATCAATGCTCTCGGGAGCGGGAATAAGAGGCCCTCTTCATCCTCTTCTGCGGAGCAGCCTCTGCACCACCACCATCATCCAAGTCGGAGCTACTATCCTCGGGATCCCCCTCAGCCTCGCCTCCACTCCCCGAATCGGGATCGGAACTACTCTCTCTATCAGCAGATGTCTCCGACTGACGATCTGCAGTTTCCTCCTCCTCATCCTCACCGGGCTCCTCCTCTACAAGGTGTGCCCTGCGTCTGCGAGACGACCCCCCTCCCCGAGCTCCTCGAAAAGGCCCGGATGGCCCAGCTCCTCGAAAAGGCCTGGATGGCCCGGCTCCTCGAAAAGGCCCAGATGGCCCACCTCTCCAAGAAGGCCCAGGTGGCCCGGCCTGCGGCTGAGCATATACCGGAGGCATCTGAAAATAAAGAGTTCAATTTGAATACATCAGCTCAAACATGTACATCAGAAGCAGATACAAGAAAACTACATGAAGTAAGTACATGTGAATACAGTGTGCAAGTGGGGTGTGTGTCAGATGTGCTCTACACAAGTAACCTATCAATACAGTAGAATGTTCAAAATCAGCATATCATCAGAAGTATGATAAATGCCAGGAAGCTAAAGGGTACCTGGAAGCCCATAATAGACAACTGCGCCTCTCTCCGCAGGACCATCCCCTCAAGTGAGGCTACCATCTCGAGCACCTGATCCATGTACTCAACGGGGGGCTGCAGATGCAAAGACAAAGGCATCAGTAAGGGAACGAACGCCCAAGTATCTGAGTAATGAATCAAAGCTTTGAAACATACCGGTGGTGAGTCAGGGTCTCTGACATATCGGTGGCCAGGCATCGGAGGCTCTATCGGGATCGGAACCGGAGAAGTAGTCCCATACTGCCACCCCATCAACTCAGTCGGCATGTCCGGCCATCCGGGATGATGATAAGTCGGAGGAATCGGGGGAACTGGTCTACCCCCACCTCTAGATGTACCGGCCCTGCTGGTGGAAGGAGCGTCCGTAGTCAGGGCCCGGCTCGAAGATGGCATGCTGGCAGGCCTCATCACCGGAGTACGAACTCCTGTCAATGGAGGCATCAGGTAGATGTGACGGTAAGTGGCATAATCTCCCTCATCAAGATGCAGTAAGGCATCAGTACCCAGCATAGCATTAGTAACATCTCGTGAAGAGAGCCTATCAGCGATCCGCATATCAACTGGGGGTGCTGAAGGAGGGTCCTGAGAAGTATAGCCCCATACCTGATGCAAGAAGCGCTCCCCCAGAAACCTGGCCCTACCAACTGGCCCTTCGAATAGGATCCTGTACTGGGAAGCACCCTGCCCTCCGGCAAACTGAAATCGGATACCCTCACCTAAGGGCGCCCAAGGCTGCCATGTAATCTGCAAACAACCGATGCATAAATCAATCAGAAATCGGGAAAGTGCAAGACAGATCAGAGATGAAAACACAAAGGACTGAGAGTTCTGAAATACCTCTGTCGACCGCACCGTGTCGAAATACTGCCGTAGATAAAGGAGGGACTCCCGAGGTCTTGGCCGATGCTGGCCCTCAAATACAAGTGAGTACGGGGTCATGAGGGGCCCCTCCACTACCGACTCCGGGGCCAATGTCGGGAAGTATACATAGACCCATAACTGTGGAAAACAGTGCAGAATGTAAATGCAAAGTGCTGAGGGCAAAATACAGAGTGTAGAGTGCGCCGTGTGTGCAAGATACAAGTAATGAGGAGCAGAAATGTAAATTAGAAGGGCAGAAAGTACCTCCCAAGCTCTCCAGTAGCCACCAAGCAAGTCTCCCCGACCGCGGGAGGTCGCGCTCATATAGCAGTAAAGGGTGGCCAAGCCGGCGCCACCCCAGTCATACCGTCTGACCTGTGATAGGTCCACCAGAGCGCTCAACAGATACAGTCCAACCATGTTCCCTCTATCGGCAAACAAAGTAGTCCCGAAAAGGAACATCAGAAAACCACGGGCATACTACTCTGCCTCCTCAGGAGTCCCGGGCTCCATCTCTACCCTCCGAAAATGGGAAGAGAACCAGGTGTATCGGACTCTCCCTGAAAGCCTATCAACAGGAGGGCAAGCCCCCAATAAGTACACCCAAGCAGCCTCCCACTCGCCCATATCCTCGTCGTAAGGAATCGGCCAACCTCCCACGTCCAGGCCAGTCAACACAGCAAAGTCAAGCGGGGTCATAGTCAAGTCCCCCGTGGCGGAAAAATGAAAGGAGTTGGTGGTGTCCCACCATCTCTCCACCAAAGCTGCCATCAGCGTCCTCCTGGCAGGACAACGAGATAGCCCAGTGCAGAAGGGCCCGAACCCTGCCAAGTCGACCAAATCCCGGACAGCCTCCGGAAGCTCGGCATACCAATCCCGCGCCGCGGTAGAGCCGTATCCCCGCACAGTGCGAGAGCTCACCTGCATTCAGAATAAATACATGTTTCAGCGTAAAATGAATGAGCCGTGTGCAAATGAAATGAATGAGCCGTGTGCAAATGAAATAAATGAGCAGTGTGCAAATAAAATGAATGAGCTACGAGCAAATAAAATGAGAAGGCTGCGTGCGAAGTAAAGTCAGTGGGCTGTGTGTTCATCTCAAATGTTTGGGCTGGGGGTTCAACTTTCAATCAATGTGTGCTGCGTGTTCACCTTCAGTTTGGGCTGCGGGTTCAACTCTCAATCAGTGTGTGCCGTGTGTTCACCTCAACAACGAGCTGTGTGTTCGACATCAAAATGTGGGCTGTGTGTTCATCTCAAATGTTTGGGCTGCGTGTTCAACTCTCAATCAGTGTGTGCCGTGTGTTCACCTCAACAACGAGCTGTGTGTTCGACATCAAAGTATGGGCTGTGTGTTCATCTCAAATGTTTGGGCTGCGTGTTCAACTCTCAATCAGTGTGTGCTGTGTGTTCACCTCAACAACGAGCTGTGTGTTCGACATCAAAGTATGGGCTGTGTGTTCATCTCAAATGTTTGGGTTGCGTGTTCAACTCTCAATCAGTGTGTGCCGTGTGTTCACCTCAACAACGAGCTGTGTGTTCGACATCAAAGTATGGGTTGTGTGTTCATCTCAAATGTTTGGGCTGCATGTTCAAATCTCAATCAGTGTGTGTCGTGTGTTCACCTCAACAACAAGCTGTGTGTTCGACATCAAAGTATGGGCTGTGTGTTCATCTCAAATGTTTGGGCTGCGTGTTCAAATCTCAATCAGTGTGTTCCGTGTGTTCACCTCAACAACGAGCTGTGTGTTCGACATCAAAGTGTGGGCTGTGTGTTCATCACAAATGTTTGGGCTGCGTGTTCAACTCTCAATCAGTGTGTGCCGTGAGTTCACCTCAACAATGAACTGTGTGTTCGACATCAAAGAATGGGCTGTGTGTTCATTTCAGAATTCGAGTATTGGGCTGGGTGTTCAATTCTCTACCGGTGTGTGTCGTGCGTCCACAATCAAATTATGGGCCGAGTGTTCAGAAATTCAAGTGATTGAACTATGTGTTCAGAATGCAAAAAAGATGCTGTGTCATAAACTAAACATTCTAAGTAAGCTGTGGACTCAAAATGAGCAGACAAACATGGCAAAGGCATAGAATGCATGAAAAATGCAGAATATGTTGCAGAAAAGGTAAAAACGAAGTAAATACCTCTCGTGCCTCATATGAAAGGTGATACTCTGGCTCCCGCAGAAGCAGATCCCCGGACGCTCGCTCATCAAAGTCTGTGAAGTGATGGAAAACAGCTCGTGGAAGAACGTGTGCCGGCGGGGCGTACCTCTCGGGAATGAAGGGTCGAACCCCCGGAAGCAGGGCCATAATGTCAGGATCATCCCCAGCACCCGGAGGACCCCCACCGTGGGGAAAATGGCCGGCCATTTCAGAAAATCTGCAAAAGAAGCAAAAAATGAGCAAAAATGAGCCAAAATTGGAAAAAGTCAACAAAAGTCAACTCCCAAGAAAATCTTCCAAATGTTGAGGCAAACTCACCTCAAGTGGCGAAAATGAGAAAAGAAGCCCCGAAATCAAAATTTAATCGGTTCAAAGTGCTTAAAACTGAAAGATTTCACGAAAACAACTTGCGTGGGACGTTGGAAAACGCGTATAGAGCACAGATCTGAGGGAGAAAATGGTTTGGGGAGCTAGAGGAGATGATTTCGGAGCTGAGGGTATGAGCTCAAAGTGTTTGGGTGAGTGGATTTAAAGAAAAGAAGGTGAAAAGACCAAAATGCCCGCGGATTTGGGCAAGTGGCCGGCCGGCCACCTTTTCAGGCTGGCCGGCCATCTCCTTTTCAAAACCTAGCCGACGGCCTCCAATGGGAAATAAAACTGGCCGGTGGTGATCCCTAGGTGGGTCCCAAGCTCTCTGCAAATTTTGGGAAGGATTGGAGTTCCCGGGACCTGAAAAAGTACAAAAGAAGTGCACTTTCCGTCGCGAAATCGCTCCGCCGGAACTTCAGTTTCAACTCCTGATGCGTATCTCATCATTACTCATCGAAAGTGAGGTGTATCCTTTTTGAACATGTTGTGATCTCTCTGGGATGTAAACCAGAGGCCGCGGTCGAGTCGCCCTCACCGAAACGCGCATTTCTCTGCCCGTTGTTTCGTGACAAACTTGCATTCTAGTTCGCGCTTATTCTGCATTGTTGTGCACATAACTTGCATTCTCATGAACATACTTGCACTGTTATGCACGTTTTCTTGATATTACCATGCCTCTGTGCTTAAGCTTGCGTTGTCACGCACGCTCCTTTCTCGCATTGCGATGCACTCACCCACCGACACCACGTTTGTCGAACTTTCGATATCACATTGAATATATGTTGCTAAATATGTTGTGCTTGTTGAGTTTCTCTCTTTCGCAGGCACGATATTGTATGTACGGTTCATTTGAAGCTGGTGCGACCAGACGAATCGCGCAGGTATCGTATCTTCTCCGTGTGAGACGGGGCGAAAGTTGAATAATTCTCCGCATTCTTACTGCATAAAATGTAGTTGTTGCTTTGCATTCTTGCTTAAAACTATTGCATCTATTTGCGAATACTTGCTTCATTACAGCTTGCTGCATTTGCATGATCTTTAAGTTACATCTGGCCCTGTGCATATCGCTTTTCATTTTGCCCCTTGCCTGCGGGTGCGCCTGCGGGTACATCTCTGTTTATCTCACCTGTTTGTCTAAATCTTTGGCCTTGTCAAAAATGGGTCGTCTCTGGGCTTTGACATTCACTCCCGTCACTTGTGACTTTCGAGTTCTGTCAAAGAGGGGCAACTGTAGACACCCCATTTTTGACCGACCTTAAGACTCAGACGTCACCGTTTGAGCACGTGGTGATGTTGCATATCGTGCTTATTTCGAAGTTTCAGAGTCTCGGCTGCGAGCCTTACCTCCAGACTTCCGGACTCTTTTATGCTTTACCTCGGTTTGCGAACCAGGCTCGGTTTTCTCAGTTTCTCTTCCACAAGGGAGGGAGAGGTCTCGCAGACCATCTCTTAGTGGCCGTAGGCTACGTTTCGTGGTCGTAGGCCATTTTGCCCATTTCGGAGCCCGGTTCCCGGTTTTCGGAGCCGTTGGCCGTGTGCCTCGGTTCGGGACCGCCTAACCACCTCCGTTCGCTCCGATTTTTAGCATGTATCTTATTTACTCCCCTTTGAGGGACACTGTGGTCTGAGAGACCCACTTCGTGGTCGAACACCACTCCCGGTGCCTAACAGTCAATTTTCGGGGCCCCAGACTGCGCGTTTCGGCCCCCGAACCTTCATTTTGCATCGGTTTGTGTTCATTTTTTTTGCAGGGACCTCTGTTTCATCACCAGGAAGGTCATAGAAGGGTGGGAGGCCAGTAATTGTTCCAGCAACCAGTTATATTTCCTCATCGCCCTCCGTCGCCCGTTTTTCCTCACTTAAAAGCCAATGTTGACCACCCTAAGTCCACTTTTTCCAGCTCCAAACCACATATTTGTGTTGTAAACACATGGGAGGCCACCAATATCGTATGGTCGGCTAGTAATTGTGATTGACCCTTTTGAACCCCTTCTAAAAGTGGCCTATTCTCTCTCCTGGTTCACTGTTGCCAATTTTTGACCACAGAGTTGTGTTGAGAACACCTGGGAGGCCACCAATTTGTGGTGGTCGGCTAGTAATTTGACTTGGCCCTTTTGACCCCTAGCCGGCCGGCCATGGGGAGAGCTGGGCGGCCACCTGCAACCCAGATAGCTGGCCGGCCTGATTCCTGAGGGATGATACATTACAAATATACACTTTTTTCCCCCCCAGATTTTGTATCCGGGGGGCCAAAATTTTGGGGGGAAACTTGAATGTTTCCCCCCCCCCCCCATTTTTCCCCCTCTTTCTCCCCCTCTTTTGCCTATATAAACCAGCCTCCAGCTCTGGTTTAGGGGTTAGAAAAAAAAAACCCCTTGGAGCTCCTATATTGCATCTCTCTCTTTCCCTCACTCCAAGCTCCAAACCTCTCAAGTCCTACACTTATTTCTACACCACCACCTAGCACCACACCACTACTCCATTCCAGCAGAGGGCCTTCTCAGAGCTTTGGAGGCACCATTTCTCAAGCCAAAAGTTTGCTAAAGTTTGGTCTTCAAGGGTGAGTGTCATTTCCCCTCTTTTAAGCTTATTTTTGCATGCTTTCTTAGCTATTCTTGCTTACACTTTTGGGCTCCGACCCTAACTGGAATTAGCATTATTTTGAGCTCTCCTTCATGTTTGTTTAAGGGTGTTTACCTGTTTGAGGCTTCCCCTTGGTACTTGCCTCTTTACCCCTCTTGTATCCCCCTTTCTTGCATAGCAATTTTGACCTATATGTAAACTGTTTTGGGCTATGTTGTAAACTGTGAAGTTGCTTATTTTGAGCCCTTATTCAACATTGTTGAAGGGCTAATCACTGTTTGGAGCTCCCATGTGTCACTTGTCTTTGTATCCATCTCATGGCCCTATTTTTGCATGATTTGTTAGCCTTTTATGCTTCTGTTTTTGGGCTCTGGTCCGAACTGAAAGTAGCCTTATTTTGACCCCCTATTCATGTTTTATTAAGGGTCTTTTGTTGTTTGAGGCTTCCCTTTTGTACTTTGTGTTATAGCTCTCTTTTGGCCTTATTTTGCATAGTATTTTTAGCATGCTTGTGCACTATTTTTTGTCTGGCCATCAACTGTACAAAGCCATATTTTGGGCCCCTCTTCAACATTGTTGAAGGGACCTCTTGTGTTTGAGGCCAGAAAGCATCACTTACTTCTTTGTCCCTCTTTTGGACCATTTTTGCATGCTAACTTAGGCCTATTTGTGCTCACTGTTTGGCCTTGCTTAAAACTGTAAATATGCTTATTTTGGGATTTTCTTGATTCTGTATTTAGGTCTTATGTCCAAATAATGCATTCTTTGTATAGCTATAGGCCATTCCGTGTACTTAGTTTTGCATTCCGGGATTATTCCATGCATCGGGTGCCATGTTTTCATGTTTCGGGGCTGTTTGCATCGTATTTTGCTACTGAAATTTGCATGCTAGTATGCCATATTCTATGCTTTGCCATGTCTTGTTAGAGTGGCATTTCGTGCCTTAGGGTCGGTCATCAGTTTGCGTGCACGTGTGCACGCATCTCGAGTTGTCTCATTTTCATCTTATGGCCTCCTATGTGAGTGTGGCTGAGGTCCACTTGTGTTGGTGTAAGTCCATTATGCATTGTGTATGCCATTTCATTCCATAGCATTGCGTATGCTAGGTTGTATGTTAGCGCATTGTGTATGCCGTGTTACCTCGTGCATCGTGCATGCCATCTCATAGCATTGTGCATGTTAGGTTGTATCTTAGTTGCATTCATGCATGTCATGCATATTGCATTGTGTTTGGGATAGGAGTTAGTCTGGGCATGGGAAACGAGGTACGTTTCGTACTCCGAGTGACGGAACGTGTCTCAATTCCCAGTCACCGATACTCCGGATTATCCATGATGGAGTTAGGTCTTATTGTGTCCTCATGTGCATTCATTCCATATTGAGTTGTGCAATTCGACTCCTCGGCCATCATGCATTGAGATGCGTGATTGGTGGCACGAGGATCGAGGCATGCATACATTTGTGAAAATACATTGCCATGCCCCTTTCCTGCTCTCTGTTGCAGCAAATCAAGAATCAGCAGTCTTCCGGGGCTTGGCGCGCTTTCCAAAAACTATTGCAAAACAGAGGCTAATTGGGGCATCACAGTGGATTTCCGCGCAAAGGCAACCCGGACATGCATCATTCATCATCTGAAGAGGAGTCAAGGCAGTCCCTGGCTTACATGCCAGTTTACAGCTTTCCTAGATTAATTTGTAAATTAAATAGGATTTTTGTATTTATTCGGGACTGTATTATCTATTCATTTGGGATTGTATATTATTTTATTTGGACCCTCCGAGCGAGGGCAATGTTGTAATAAGTGTGCGTGAGTGTGATGTATGTCTTCCAACCCCACATCTTTCTTCCCTTTTATTTACCTGCTTATGATGGTTAGATTAGGGCATGTTTCGATTAGCATACAGTATGATAGCATGTTTGCATTCATTCATCTGTTTTGCATGCATCGGGCTCGGCGCATCATACTAACTGCATTGTATTTCAATTCCAAATTGAATACTTGTTAGCTATAGCATTCCATATGCCATGTTTAGAATAGCCGAGCCTACTATAATTGCATTTTGCATGTGTTGCATTAGGCATTTCAGCATATTTAGGGTCATGCATGGATTTCTAATGAGCTTCTGTTTTGGCTTGGAGTACTCGGTGAGTTTTATGCTTTAGCATCCTTGCATGCGTGTGAGTGACTGCCATGATAGCATGCTTACCATGAGGCTATGTGCTTATGTGATATAACTGTCTGAATGCCTGTGGGTGAAGGTTGGGTTATTTGGATTGGAACAAAACATTGACTGTGAGTTTTAAGTCCACTAGATAGTGGCAAAATCATGTTTTCTAAGCCCACCCGAGGGTGGCAAATCCACGTCTTAGTCTACTTGCGAGTAGCACCATCAAACCATTTTCAAATAAACAAACATGAGGTGCGTTGTTCCAATTCAGGCGATCCAGTCTATGCTTGTATGCTGTGCGCATCACATAGTAAATCTAGGCTAATAACCGAAATAAGAACACATAATGTTTTCAAAACCAGATATCATGGTTAGTAGAGGCCGATCTTTGATCGGGCGAGCAGGGGTGCTCACGAAGTGACCTTCCCCAATCGTACCCAAGTTCCCGAGCCGAGGCAACTTTGGTGATGACGGACACGTGGCCTTAGACAACGAGTCAGGGTTTCCTAAATTTTCCAAAACAAAAATATTTAGGTGGCGACTCTGTATCTGGCAAAGTAGTCCATGTTTGGCACTTCTTTCAAAAATCTGTTTTCTCAAAACGATTTGCCAGATTTGGACTCTTTGGTTCAGATTACGAACCGTGACACAAATCGAGTCCGAGCTGTAGCGAGGTCTCCCGCGGGCTTGTCTACAGGGAGTTGACGCTCGAGCGGACTTGAGAGGTTCCCATCATTTTTGCAGACGGTCCGAAATTCTGAGAGTTGTGAATTCCTATTCGAGCATAGGAGTGGTCGCTCGAGTGGACGGCTTTGTTAGTTTACGCGCTCGAGCGTGGAAAGTGAGATTGCCCTTGACATTTTTATTAGTGTATTTGGAACCTCCTTATTTTATTTTGGGGTATTGATTGAAGTGACAACATAATGGTAAAGTAAGAGTGAACCAAGAATTTAATTCAGATAATTTTTCCTATGAACAGCCGTCACTCTTTTGCCATTTTATTTTTCCACACTTTGAATTTGGATGTGAGGCTAGAATCATTGGAAAGCTTGTTTCTGGGGCTTCAATTTGGACACAAGAACGACTTAGAACGGAGTCCGGATGAAAGAGTTATGCCCTTTTGAAGTTTTGGAATCTATGTTGGAAGCAAGTACACTCGAGCGGGAAAATCGATGCTTGAGCGGACTGCGCGAATTCAGCAAGTTTAAAGGCACTTTTCTAGATCATTCTTCACACCTTTATCTCCTCTCTTCATCCCTCTCACCCTTAGTCCAAAAACCTTAGACTTTTGACCTAAATATCTTCCATTTCTCAAAGATTTAGCCAAGATCTCTTACCAAAAAGTGAAGAAGGCTTGAAGCTCAACATTTTATACCGATTGGAATTCGAATTTGTGAAGGAATCTCATCAAAGCTTTGCTCTTTTGCTTGATTCTTGAGTTAGGGGTCCTAGTTCTTCTTCAATACTTGCATTAATAGATAGATTTGTGGTATATTGATCATAAAAGTACAAAATCTATATTTTTGAGCATATAGTGTTATATCATGGAAATTGGGGATTTAGAGTTTGAAGTGTTGGGGTTCAATTGTTGGATTAAGATTGTAGATTATGAACCTTAGGTGTATAATCAATGGGAAAATTGGAATAAAATTAGTGGTTTGAAAAGTTTGAATTTTTCTTGAAAATCTTAATTTTTCTTGAAAACCCTAAGTTGATTCATGATGATAATTAATACTTTTCCCTAAATTGAAAGTAGAATCATGAAATTGAGAGGTTGAATTATATATATACAAGTTTAATTGAACTTTGGAAGTGTTTGAAAATTATGTTAAAAATTAGCGAATGAACCTTTGTTATGGGCATTGTAAATCATGTTATAATATAAAATGAAATTTGGGGAAAAAGATGTGTTAATGATATGGATGACATAAACTTGGTTATGGCATGTTGAAATGGGATTCAAGAATTTATCTTGAATTATATTGAATTGCAAATAGTGTTGTTGAATTAAGCAGTGTTGACTTATGTTGAGTTGTGTTGAATAATTTTGAATTGAATTGTGTTGGACTACGATGAATTGTGTTTGAATCATGTTGAATTGTTTGAGTTGAGTTGTGTTGGGTGTGTTAAGTTTGAGTTGAGTTGTGTTGGCTCGTGTTGAGTTTGGGTTGAGTTGTGTTGGATGGTGTTGTGTTGGTACCCATGCGGGGAGTTGAAAAATGATTTTTCGGTGCCCACGACCATCCGTATAATAACCGTAAATGTGGGGGATGGTTTTAAAAATTGAAGAAAAAGGTTTTTGGGGGCCCACGTCCCACCGTATAGTAGCCGGCAAATGTGGGGGTGGTTTGAATTAAAGGTGCCTAATTGCCCTGTTTAGACTTATTGCTGGATGAATGTGGAAAAATGTTTTTGGGTGTCCACATAATCCTATCGTATAGTAGCCGGCGAAAGTGAAAAAATGATTTTTGGGTGTCCACACAGTCCTTCCGTATTGTAGCCGGCAAAAATGGAAAAATGGATGGTTTTTGAAAATGTTTTGGGTGCCCACATCCCGCCGTGTAGTAACCAGCAAATGTGGGGGATGGTTTTAAAAAGTTGAAAAATGGTTTTTGGAGAAATATGGTTTTTGGAAGAAAATGACTTTTGAGAAAATGGTTTTTGGGAGTTCACTTCCTGCCGTATAGTAGCCGGCGAAAGGTGGAAAGTGTTATGAATTGGGTGCCCGCTGTCCCGCCGTAGTAAGTCGGCAAAATGTGGATTATGTTGAGATATGTGTTGAGAAGTGTGTTGAGTTGATGATGTTATTTGTGACTTGTGATGAATTTGTGAAATTGCATATTGATGTGTAATTTTGTTTAAAAAAGAAATGTGCATAGACATTATTTGTAAAGAATGGAAACCAAAAATGGGTAAGAGGATTATGGATTCGTGATGGTGAACTTAATGAAGTAGTTGTGGCAATAAAGGTAAATTATGAGTGTTGTTCTGTAAATAAATTAGGGAACTCGAACTTGAATTTATGGAGTTCTAAATAAATATAATGAGTAGAATGGAAAAATGAAAGACAGAGAGAAATATTAAAAATGAAAATTAAATGAGAAATATTTTGGGAATTGGTTAATAATTTTTAAATGATATTGTTTCTTATATATGTTTGTTTCACAAGAACCTATGGTTTTCTAAAGTTAAGAAATGACTTTTAATGGCTGAAGGTTTTTCTTAAAAGTGCTTGAATAGTTTTTGAGAAAAATGTACTTTACTTATGATATTTTGAAATTATAAAATGTCACCCTACTATATGGTATCACCCTGCATGCATGATCATTTTTATCTTTGTGTTAGCTATTGATTTAGAACTATGAGATTCCTACTGGGCATTAGTGCTCACCCCTGTTATTTTTATCTTTTTACAAGAAGAAAGTGTGGATTCTGTGATTAAAGAGTTAAGAAGTCCATGTGTCTTTTATATGTAATTTCATTGTAGATGTAATGGATCTTGTATTTGTATTTTATTTATTTGTAGCTTCACAGTAGGAGATTGGCATGTATTGTTGTCATTGTAATGTTCATTGAGAGAGAGAGAACATGTATCATTGTATTTCTATTACTCAAGGGTAATGGATGTTTGTAAAAAAAAAAAAAAAATGGACCTAAATTACAAGTTTTGGTAATATTTCCGAGTAATTAAAAATTGGGGCGTGAAACATTCATGCCCATGCAAGTATACCCTTAGTACAAAAGGAAACATAACAAGCATCTAATAACTATATGTTTCTACAATTTAGGCAATTCGACCTGTCGAAAAAAAACCACAACCATCATAACACATAACATACTCAAATGTATCGAAGCAATAATAATAAATAAATCCCACTCTATCTGCCTCAAGCATGGTAAGCCAATGATACATCTTTCCACAATGAAATGCCAATTTACCAGACACCGGCTGGAAGGGAATGGTATCTCTACCAATTCTCTAGGCGCTAGCTGGAAGGTAATGGTACTTTTCATTCTCAGCGCAGCCAATTCTCCAGGCACTGGCTGGAAGGTAATGGTACCTCTTATTCTCAGCGCATTGCACATTTTCCAACCATCACATTATACAACATTCATAGACAACTCGAGTGTATTACAGACACATAACCATTCCAACATTCACAATGTCATACTCCACCGATGACCAAGGACAAAACCTCTAAGCAATATGTATGTATTCAAGTCACACATTAATGACAATCTAACTCTCATGAAACTTTAGATCTAATTACAACAATAGTAAAATAAAATAAAATATTTGTGATCCAAACTCAAGTTAATTTCTGAAATTCACATAGTGTTATCACTTCATTCTTCCATTTCAAAATCAATTATCTTATTTTCCAAGTTAACATTCTCCACCCTTTGTCCCAATCCATTCATTTTATTTCACAAAAATAAATCCAAGGATATCAAGCCATAAACCAACTCAATTTTAATTCAACACAAGCATAACCCAAGGATTCTAAACTCATGATTAACCCCTTTTTTAGCAATTTACAAGCTACTAATTCGTTATACTCAACCATGAACAACTCAATACAAAGTTAACACTAAATTTTCATGAGACTCGATTTATCTCAACTAAACTACCAAATTATTAATCAAGTTTCCAAAATTTATAACATGATTGGTTCATAATTTCAATCCCTTTTACTCATTAAGCAAAATTATATAATTTAGGCTTTACCTCTCTCTAAACATGAACATGCCAAACCACTCCCCAATTTAACCCAACAGCAATTAATTTCCTAAATATCAACCTTACACATCAACACTTAGATCCCCCTTTATGATTTTCTAAAAAAGATCCATAACAACATGGTTTTTATGCAATAAAATATACCACATGTCTATCTATAAAAGAGATATTGAAAAAGATCAAAGAAATCCCTACCTCAAGAGAAAGGAGAAGAAATGCCCAAAAATTAACTCCGCTGGAATTCGATCTCCACCGGTCAAGACGAAGCCCTCGATATGCTCATCATTTTGGTATAAGGGACTAGCACCCAAATCTTAATGGATTCTTGAGATCAAAAGAAAATACAAAGTTTTAAGGGTTTGTGTAGAGAGAAATGAGAGAAAAAGAGAGAAATGTTGTATAGAGAGAGAGATTCAACAAATGAAACGAAAAGGGACAAAAGAGCAAGATATAGCTGAAAAGCACGAAAAACAAAGCTGAGCACGCGCCTGGCCGCACGTGCGGCGCCCTCTCCTATATGTGCGGCTCCCACCCCCACACATGCGGTCTCTCCCGTACCTCCATTTCCGCACCTGCCTTTTATGCAATGTGCACACAGCCCTCTCCCCTGTTTTCCGCACGTGCGGCCCAAGGCCTCGCATGTGCAGCCCTAGCCCTCTAGCCCGGAAAAACTTCGGCTTCTCCCCCGACCCTCCGGAGTCAACCTCGCACCCTCCGGGACAAGTGAAACCTCGGAATTTGAAACAAACAAAAACGAAAAATTCTGTAGAGAAGTTCTCAAAAACAATGTACTCTACTGTTGACTGGATCACACTTAGAAACCCGACACTTTAACGAAGGCAAATCCGACATAACTCAAGAGAACAAGGCAACTCACATACCGGTCATCACAAGGCCATTCTGTTATTATTGGGCCTGAGGCCATTCTGTTATTAGGATTGGGCCCGAGATCATTCCGTTATTATGATTAGGCCTGAGGCCGTTTTGAAGTGTATTGATAAAAAGAACATACATGAGTTACGTACACGCTTTACGTTTTGCAAGGTACACGCTCCTTTATATGCTTTAGTACATTATTATTATTCACTGAGCTTGGCTCTTTTCGTATTCATGTATGTTTTGTAAGTGGTCAGCTTGGAAGTCAGCCCTAGGTCAGCTTCAAGTGCCTTTTTGTGGAAATTTTTGGTTAAGCCCAAGTGGAGTCTTTTTGTTTCTTATGGAGTTCAGTGCCACATTTTTGTAATGTTTTGTTCGTTTTGTTGAACATTTTATGGTCATGTAACTTTTGGATTATTCATTGTTTGTACATATTCCTACCTAAGACTGTAATTATATCTAAACAGTGCATATGAACTCCTCCAGTTAAAGAAAGTTGTGTAATAGTCCTGGCATATACGCACGACAGGATAAACGTTGTATTATTTAATTGCTTTCGCTTTAGGCCCCTTTGTGGAATTAACTGTGTTCTTTGATTTTTGGATTTGAGGCCTAATCACAGGCCGGTCATGACCTAAACTTTTAGGGACAGGTTTGCGTCGTGACATGTGAAGTGCATGTTCAGTGATACATTGTTATATAAATGGATTACTCTAGTGTCATGTTGCCAAACTACAATAAAGTTGTCTAGGCCTCTGTCACTGTACATTGAAAGATTTACTTTTTCCTTGAAGCATCTATAAAAAAATTCATAAATCAAACACGTACCTATAAAATCATACATAAAAAGTATCCATAAAATTATTCATAAAAACATCAAGTGTACGAATACCCATAAAGTATCCATAAAATCTGTCATTGCTTGTATCCATCAATCAAACATGTTATCACAATTCGTCTTGGTAATTTGTAGGTAATTTTTCCCCCTTAATAGAAATAAACATCTACACTTTTTAAAACCCATCAACCTCAATCGTTTCCCCTTAATCTTCATGTTGTCTCTATAGTAACCACTTATTTTACAAGCAAGTGTAAGTCTTGGTGTTCTGCCATTGCCTCCGGCATCCGATGTCTTTATAACAATAACAAATCCAGTCTTCTTCCCAACGTCAGAAGCCTATTTAATTAATACTTCACGACTACTAAAAATCTAAAGATAATAAATACATTTATACGTCAAATTATTAATAAAACTCAATACAAATTAAAAATAAGAAAAATCATATTCATAAAAAAAAACTTAACAAACATCATTTGTAATGAAGTCATAACTAGAGTCTACTAATATTGCAGTACTTGCATTGTTGCAATGAGCATAAGTATAATTATTCTACGCAAAAAAATAAAAAAATGAAACTGAAAATACATGGTAATGAGAAGCCGAACAAATTTAAAAAATTCGGTTTGGGTTACCGAAAATATATCTTTTATTCAGTAGTTAGTTACCAGACTTATATTTTTTGTTCGACAATGTGATGCCGGACTATTTTATTTTGTTGGATTTCGAACCACTAAACGAAAGTCGAATATCAATCCAGAAAAACGAAACAAAAACCTACCCAAAAAAAAAAAAAAACTCACTATTTCACTTTTTTGATGGTTCTTCACCCCCATTTCTTCATCCATTGTTGTCTTTAATGATCAAAATACTGATTCTCCCTTTTTGAAAAGAGATGTGTAAGAGAAAAGAAAAATTACAAAAGGAAAAAGAGGAGTAGGGATTAAAGATCAAGAGATGTAAGGCAATAGCAAAATATATTTAATTTTAGTGTTTTGTTCTTAAAGGTAATTTCACACATGGATAAAATTGGGGGGAGGGGGGAAAACTCATAAAGAGGGTGTAAAGAGGTAAAGTAATGGTGTAAGTAGGATCACCCTATTATATTAGTTTGTCTTAAATTTTAGTAATTTTTTTTAATTTTAACTTGTTATTGTGTAGTTATTGTTGTATTAAATTGTATTAAGTTCAATTATTTTTTTTTAATTTTTAACATATTAATTATATTAGATGTATTTAATAACTTCTCATTTTTAATCTATTATTCAAAATTCAACAAGTTTCAAAACTCATTAAATGAAATAAAGTATTATTAACATAATCTGATTGGAAAATGCCTATGGAAGATTCAAAAAATGTCTCGAAACACTTTGAAATTGAAACAATCTTCTGTGTAAAATAAATAAGTTGAAACAAATCAAACAAATAAAAATAAATTACTTACAGAATTTATTTTACCTAACCGAATAAATATTTAAAAGACCAAGTTGAGTGTGTGACACTCGGTCCTTAAGACAGATTCGTTCCGCTACGATACTTACGGAAAATTGGTGTCTATTTTCCAAGATACAATGATCTTCACAAATTATAATAGCACTCCAAACAATTTGTGCAGCGAACCAAACCTGTGTTCTATACTCTCAAAGTATTCCCTAAAAATTAATATGAAGAATTATGCAAAGAAAGAGCAAAGTAAGAGATTTTTTATGGATATTTTCGGATGTCCCAAACTGCTGGAATATGTTGGTATTTATAGGCAAAATGGTGACCAACAGATTTGCTTGAACAGATATAGATTTGAACCGAATAGGTATGAAATTTGAATGAACAGATACATTTTGAATTTCAAACAGATCTGGTGGCAAATTCAACAAATAACTGCAGGGCAGTTTCAATCTATCTGGGCAGTTTTAAAACTGCAGGAAATGAACTAAATAAGGGACTGTTTGAACTGCAAAAAATTAATTTAATTTTGTTTAGAAATTCAAATGATTTTCCCGCAAGAATTTGAAAAAATTCAAATAAATTTTGTCTAAACAATAAATATTAGAACCGACCCGACCTATAACCCACACTCGCACCCAGCACGGCACGGCTCGGCTCGGCCGGTCGGACGAACGGCGGCGGCGCGCGCGCGTGTGGTGGTTTGAGCCAAGGTTCCATCTATCCATAGCTCTTCCCTTCTACAAACTTGGGACGCCCCTTGGGGCCCAACCCAAGTGTTTCCACCTAGAACTTATATACATACATAAGTTCTCTTAAATTTCCAATGTAGGACAAGCCTTACAAAGAAACCCACATTTAGTTCTTTAATTTCCTATTCCACGAACCCAAAAATGACGTCAACTTCCCATTCACTCATAAATGGTTTTGACGAACCATCTTCACCGTGTCACTTGCCATGCGGTAAGGAATACGTCACCTCTTTGGACCCACCTCAAAAGACGTGTGGACCCCACTCGAATTTGGGCTCAAAGTTGGCCTAACATAAGCCTATAAAAATCAAATTTTCAACAATCCCCCACACGAATAGAATTTGACAGAGAAAAAATGAAACAACATGATTTAATTACAGAGAGTACAGAAATTGAAAATATTCTGCAAAAGATAGGTAGCTTTTGACTTTGAACCTTCCCTTGTGAGACACTATCAGATTTACTAGCTAACTAGTGAACATGATATCTTGAATTGTTCAGCCGTTTGCGTAAACCAAGACAATAGAACTCACATAGTATATCACCAGGCACAGTTTAGTTCTCACTATTGTGTTTATTTTGGCCCTAAACAAACCTAGTCTTTCATAAGTGCTCTAGAGAATTGTAGCATTTCACAAATTTTATAGAATCGGTCCAGTTCACACTAACATAGGTGATTCTTATGAAGAGTATCCTACCATACTCTACTAGGTTTACCTAGATATAAGAATCATTAAATTTTACTTCACCTAAAACGCTGCAGATATCACTATTTCAAAATAGAAATGGGTAGGAGTTTGACTCCCCAGTGATCCTGATGAGTCATACACAACTCGGTTGTCCCTTTGAACCTAGATCTTGGGATCTCCAGTCAACTAGGTTGGGTTGCCGTTGTGGTAACTCTTATTTAATAGGCTTAAGTCTCATTCCTCTCGATGAATTCTCAACTAGCTCTCTTGCTAACCCTTTGGTTAGTGGATCCGCTATGTTATCTTTAGACTTCACATATTCAATGGAAAAATTCCATTAGAGAGTAGTTGTCTTACAGTGCTATGTCGATGACGAATGTGTCGTGACTTACCGTTATACATTTGACTCTGTGCTCTACCTATTGTTGATTGACTATCACAATGTATGCATATAACAGACACCGATTTTGGCCACATTGGAATATCTTTAAAGAAGTGGCGAAGCCATTCTGCTTCTTTCCTAACTTTATCTAAAGCTATGAATTATGATTCTATAGTAGACCTAGCAATACAAGTCTGTTTGGAAGATTTCCAAGATACTGCCACACCACCAAGATTAAAGACATACCCACTGGTAGACTTTGAGTCTCTAGTATCCAATATCCAGTTTGCATCACAGTATCAGTTAAGTACTACTAGATATCTAGTATAATTTAGCCCAATGTTACTAGTAAATCGGAGATATTTTAGAACCCTTATAATTGTTTTCTAGTGTTCTACTCCTGCATTACTCGTATATCTACTTAATTTACTTACTGCATAGGCTATATCTGGACGAGTGCAATTTATCAAGTACATTAGGCTTCCAATAATTTGGGCATACTCTAATTAAGAAATACTTTTCATGTATATTCTTAGAAAGAAACAAATTAACATCCACAAGTATTCTAGTAAGATGATCATCATCTTTGCTAAATTTATCAAGTATTTTCTCAATGTAATGAGATTGTGACAAAGCATAACTTTCTGATATTTTGATAATTTTCATACCAAGTATTACATCAGCAACTCCCACGTCCTTCATGTCAAAATGTTTATTCAACATTTTCTTGATAGTTTTAATCATGTCATTATTACTACCTGTGATGAGCATATCATCCACATAAAGACATACTATAATATAATCGTTGCTAATGTTTTTAATATAAACACATTTGTCACATTCATTAATTTTGAATCCATTTGACATTATTGCTTTGTCAAATTTCTCATGCCATTGCTTTGGCGCTTGTTTTAAATCATATAATGATTTAATCAATTTACACACTTTCTTTTCTTTTCCTGGAACAGAAAATCCTTCTAGTTGTTCCATATAAATTTCTCCATCTAACTCACCATTAAAGAAAGCGGTTTTCACATCCATTTGATGAATTTCTAGATTGTACAACTATGCAATAGCATTCTAATGGATATTATTCTAGTAACCGGTGAGTATGTGTCAAAGTAATCAAGACATTCTTTTTATCTAAAACCTTTGACCACAAGTCTTGCCTTGTATTTATTAATTGATCCATTCGTTTTCATTTTTCTCTTGAAAATCCACTTATATCCAAGAGGTTTACACCCTGGTGGTAAATCTACCAATTTCCAAGTGTGATTTTGCATGATGGATTCAACTTCGCTGTTTACAGCCGCTTTCCATAAAGGAGTTTCAGAATTAGACATAGCCTCTTTAAAAGTTAAAGGCTCATTTTCTAACAAAAATGTTAGAAAATCTAGATCAAAAGATTTTGAGGTTCTAGCATGTTTACTACGCCTAAGTTCCTCTTCATCAATTTGATCTATCTCTAACTCTTGTTCTTGATTATGACTAGTAATAGCATCATAAAATCTTTTATTATTACTAGTCTCTTGTCTAGTCTTATTTGGAAATACATGTTCAAAGAATAATGCATTCCGAGATTCAATAATAATGTTTACATGCATTTCGAAATGTTCTGATTTATGAATCAAAAATCGATATGCACTACTATTCTTGGCATAACCAATGAAAATGCAATCAACGGTTTTTGGACCTATCTTAGTCTTTCTAGAATTAGGAATAGCCACTTTAGCCAAACACCCTCACACTTTTAAGTAGTTGTAGGATGGTATTCTCCCATGCCACATTTCATAAGGTGTTTGATACACTTTCTCTCGAGATACTTTATTAAGTATATAATTAGCAGAAAGTATTACTTTCCCCCACAAGTTCTAAGGGAATCCAGAACTTATTAACAAGGCATTCATAATTTCTTTTAAAATCCTATTTTTCCTTTTAGCAATTCATTTTGCTGTTGTGAGTAAGGAGCGGTGGTTTGATGAATTATTTTATGTTTTTTACAAAACTCACCAAAAGGTAATTTATATTCACCACCTCTATCACTTCTAAGTTTTTTAATTTTCTTACCAAATTGATTTTCAACTTCATTCTTGTATTGAATGAAAGTTTCCAAAATTTCACCCTTTGTTCGAATTAAATAAATATAACTATATCTAGTATAGTCATCTATAAAAGTGATAAAATATTTTTTCCCACCTCTAGTTTGAATTAATTTAAAATCACAAATGTCACTATGAATCAATTCAAGTGGTTCTGTACTTCTTTCAATTGAATGGAAAGGAATTTTGGATAATTTTGCCTCAACACAAATTTCACATTTATGATTTAAATCAATGTCAAATTTAGGTAAACATTCCATATTAATTAATCTACGTAAAGATCTATAATTAACATGTCCAAGTCTACCATGCCATAAATTTGAAGACTCAAACAAGTAAGAAGAATATGTATTTTTATTAATAACAGAGGGTACAACAGTCATTATATTCATTTTGAAAAGGTCATCAAACATGTAACCTTTTTCTACATACATCCCGTTTTTAGTAAGTACAAACTTATCACTTTCAAAAATTAGCCTAAACCCATTTTAACTCAACAAAGATCCGGAAACAAGGTTCTTGCGAATGTCCGGTACATGCAGCACATTGTTGAGAGTGAGTTCATTTCCAGATGTCATCTTCAGAATAATCTTTCCTTATCTTTCAACTTTGGAAGTTGAGGAGTTGTCCATGAAAAGTTATTCACCGTTGTCCACTATAGAATAAAATGTGAACATCTTTTTGTCGACACAGGTGTGGCGAGTAGCACCAGTGTCCACCTACCATTCTTTAAGATTTTCGATAAGGTTTGCCTCGGAAACAACTACAGAAAGATTTATGTCATCTACATCATTGAAAATTTTGTCTACTTCGATCATATTGGCTTGAGCAGGCTTCTTGCTTGTTCTTCTTTTGCTTTTGCTTTTGCCTTTGCTACGGCAATCTTTGGCCCGATGTCTCTCTTTGTCACAGATGTAACATTTGCCATTAAACTTGTACTTTTTAGTTTACCCCCATTTAGAGCCTTGTGAAGAACTTTCTCCAGAAAACTTCCGTTTCTTTGCTTTTGAAGAATGTTCCACCTTAGACTCCATTGGATGCTTACTAACCCGCTTCTCTGATTTGCGGTTGTCCTCCTCAATCCTCAAATGCATAATCAATTCCTCTAAAGACATTTCTTTGCGCTTGTGTTTGAGGTAGTTCTTGAATTCTTTCCAACCTTGTGATAATTTTCAATTAAGGCAGTAATTTGAAAGGATTCACTGAGAGACATGCTTTCTGCATCAATGTCATGCAGAATGAGTTGGAGATCTTAAACTTGGCTGATCACAGTCTTAGAATCAACCATCACAAAATCTAGGAATTTTCCAACCACAAATTTCTTTGAGCTAACATCTTCTGTTTTATACTTTTTCTCCAAAAACTCTCAAGTTCCTTTGCCGTTTTGATAGGACTATAGACTGTGTTGTCAAGTTCGTTCAAGATGTAGTTTCGGCAAAGGAAATCAGCATGTTTCCAGGCATTGACCGCGGCAACCACTTGCCGGTCGGTTTCATCTTCTTTCAGAGTAGGAGCATTTTCACAGAGAAAACGCGCCAAGTTCAGGATAGTAAGATAGAACAGCATTTTCTACTGCCATTTTTTAAAATCAGTTCCTAAGAACTTTTCTGGCTTCTCACCGTGATTTACTGGTACTGTCACAACAGGAGAAGGGGTTGATGCAATTGCAGTCACCATACTAGTACTAGTTTGAGCAGTAGTTTCAGTAGCCATGAATTCTAAATTATAAAACAAAATTAGAATTAGAATTTTATACTACACAGAAAATTTAAGTCAAAACCATATAATTAAATTCTGTAAAAATAAAGAAACAAGAATTATAACATTTATTTTCAATTAATTTGAAAATAAAATAAAATTTTATTTAATCAAATTAATTCCACACAGAAAATTAAATTTTTGTAACACTTCAATAATTAAAATACTGAAAAAGAATTTTAATTAATGAAAACTCAGAAATTATTTCTGAAAACCAAAATTAATCTCTGACCAACTTCACAAAAAAATATTCTGAATTTTTAATAACACCAGTATATTACTACTAGTTGTCAAAGAAAATAAATAATATATTTCTACTATTTGTCAAACAGTATATTACTACTGTTTTGATAGGACTATAGATTGTGTTGTCAAGTTCGTTCAAGATGTAGTTTCGGCAAAGGAAATCAGCATGTTTCCAGGCATCGACCGCAGCAACCACTTGCCAGTCGGTTTCATCTTCTTTCAGAGTAAGAGCATTTTCACGGAGAAAACGCGCCAAGTTCAGGATAGTAAGATAGAACAGCATTTTTTGCTGCCATTTTTTAAAATCAGTTCCTAAGAACTTTTCTGGCTTCTCACCGTGATTTACTGGTACTGTCACAACAGGAGAAGGGGTTGATGCAATTGCAGTCACCATACCAGTACTAGTTTGAGCAGTAGTTTCAATAGCCATGAATTCTAAATTATAAAACAAAATTATAATTAGAATTTTATACTATACAGAAAATTTAAGTCAAAACCATATAATTAAATTCTGTAAAAATAAAGAAACAAGAATTATAACATTTATTTTCAATTAATTTGAAAATAAAATAAAATTTTATTTAATCAAATTAATTCCACACAGAAAATTAAATTTTTGTAACACTTCAATAATTAAAATACTGAAAAAGAATTTTAATTAATGAAAACTCAGAAATTATTTTTGAAAACCAAAATTAATTTCTGACCAACTTCACAAAAAAATATTCTGAATTTTTAATGACACCAGTATATTACTACTAGTTGTCAAAGAAAATAAATAATATATTTCTACTATTTGTCAAACAGTATATTACTACTGTTTTGATAGGACTATAGATTGTGTTGTCAAGTTCATTCAAGATGTAGTTTCGGCAAAGGAAATCAGCATGTTTCCAGGCATCGACCGCAGCAACCACTTACCGGTCGGTTTCATCTTCTTTCAGAGTAGGAGCATTTTCACGGAGAAAACGCGCCAAGTTCAGGATAGTAAGATAGAACAGCATTTTTTGCTGCCATTTTTTAAAATCAGTTCCTAAAAACTTTTCTGACTTCTCACCGTGATTTACTGGTACTGTCACAACAGGAGAAGGGGTTGATGCAATTGCAGTCACCATACCAGTACTAGTTTGAGCAGTAGTTTCAGTAGCCATGAATTCTAAATTATAAAACAAAATTATAGTTAGAATTTTATACTACACAGAAAATTTAAGTCAAAACCATATAATTAAATTCTGTAAAAATAAAGAAACAAGAATTATAATATTTATTTTCAATTAATTTGAAAATAAAATAAAATTTTATTTAATCAAATTAATTCCACACAGAAAATTAAATTTTTGTAACACTTCAATAATTAAAATACTGAAAAAGAATTTTAATTAATGAAAACTCAGAAATTATTTCTGAAAACCAAAATTAATCTCTGACCAACTTCACAAAAAAATATTCTGAATTTTTAATGACACCAGTATATTACTACTAGTTGTCAAAGAAAATAAATAATATATTTCTACTATTTGTCAAACAGTATATTACTACTATTTGTTTTTCCAACAAAATATTATTTTCTAAAACCATAGAATATAATTTTTGTAAGAAGAAGAAAAGAAGAAAGGAAACAAACAAAAAATTCTGTATAAGCAGAATAATTCGAATATGTCTTAAGATTATTGGAACAATCTTCTGTGTAAAATAAATAAGTTGAAACAAATCAAACAAATAAAAATAAATTACTTACATAATTTATTTTACCAAACCGAATAAATATTTAAAAGACCAAGTTGAGTATGTGACACTCTGTCCTTAAGACAGATTCGTCCCGCTAGAGTACTTACGAAAAATTGACGTCTATCTCTTAAGATACAATGATCTTCACAAATTGTAGTAGCACTCCAAACAATTTGTATGGTGAACTAAACCTGTGTTTTATACTCTCAAAGTATTCCCTAAAAATTAATATGAAGAATTATGCAAAGAAAGAGCAAAATGGGAAGATAACAGATTTTTTCTGGATACTTTCGGATATCCCAAACTGCTGGAATTTACTAGTATTTATAAGTAAAATGGTGACCAGCATATCTGCCCGAACAGGTGCAGATTTGAACCGAACATGTATGAAATTTGAATGAACAGATACAGTTTGAATTTCAAACAAATCTGGTGGCCAATTCAACAAATAACTACACAGCAGTTTCAATCTGTCTGGACAGTTTTAAAACTGCTGGAAATTGACTGAATAAGGGACTGTTTGGACTGCAAAAAATTAATTTAATTTTGTTTAGAAATTCAAATGATTTTCCTTCAAGAATTTGAAAAAATTCAAATAAATTTTGTCCAAAAATTAATATGAGAACTGACCTGACCCACACCCGTGCCCAGCACGGCTCGGCCGGACTGCGGCGTGTGTGGTGGTTTGAGCCAAGGTTCCATTTGTCCATAATTCCTCCCTTCTACAAACTTGGGGTGCCCCTTAGGGCCTAACCCAAATGTTGCTACCTATAACTTATATATACACATAAGTTCTCTTAAGTTTCCAATGTGAGACAAGCCTTACAAGGAAACCCACATTTAATTCTTCAATTTTCTATTCCACGAACCCGAAACGACATCAACTTTCCATTCACTCATAAATGATTTTGACAAACCGTCTTCATCGTGTGATTTGTCATGAGGTAAGGAACACGTCACCTCTTTGGACCTACCTCAAAAGACGTGTAGACCCCACTCAAATTTAGGCTCAAAATAAGTCTATAAAAATCAAATTTCCAACAAGTTTTAGCAAGAAAGATTAGTGAAATAGTAAAACCTTCAATAGCGAAGTTTCTAAAAAAATTGAAAATTCCTCAAACTACAACTCTCTTTGCTTAACACTTAAATAATGTCAAATCAAAAAAAGAATACTAAAAAAATATATATATACTCTTTTTTTAAATAAATTAAAAAATATCGTACAAAGAGATAGAGGAAAACAAAAAAAGAAGAAGAAAAAGAAATTAATTGCCAAAAACCTCCAATGATAGGTGCCTTTATATATTGTATACTATACTCACTTTTTATTTATTTAAAAATATATAAAATTATTTCAATTATTTCAAACTTTTTAACAAGTATTCATAGAACACTTCAACAAATTCTTTTTGAAACATACCCAATTTTTTTAATTGACTTTCATGCTTTCCTTGTTATTTTTGCTTTTAGTCTCTTCCTTTTTCTTTTCCTATTCTCTGTATTTTGTGCAGCATCATGGCCAAACAGACCCTACAATTATATTGAATTTCCTCCATAGTTGGCTTCATAGTGTGGGAACCTACTTTAATATTGTAGTATAGGATTAGGTATTAGGTATTGGAGGATTAGGTATTAGGTATTGGAGGGGGGAGGCATGGCCCATTTTGACTTATTCGGATCTAGGCGAACTTTTGAAATACACCCTTTATACAAAATTATTTTTTCAAAAAAAAATCTAAGTTAAAAATTGTAAATATTTGTATTTTTATTTATTAATATCTACACAAATTTATATAATTACTAAAATTATATACTAAAATTTATTTATATTAATTATGACATGAAAAAATCATTACAATAACTTAAAAATCTAAAAATATAGTCTTCTTACTTTAAATAATTTTATCATTATAACATTAATTGGGTTTGATCGTTCTTAAAGGGCTACATATATTATAAGAATTAAAATTAATTTGAGAGCCTTAGGATTGGGCCTAGATGGAGAAAATATTTGCATCACCTTCTTATTTTCCATAATTTGATTAAAAGATTAAAAAAATGTGTAAAAAGATTGAAAAATTAATAAACCACATTGAAGAAGCAATTTGCTTAACGTTAAAATTATCTTTACATATCATTTTTAATATATATGTGAAACAGACTCTAAACACATTAAATTTATAGATTTTTTAATGTCATAAATTTTCGGTATAGTAAACTTAATAAATGAATAAGTGGTTAATAAGCTTTGGACCACCATCCTCTTTACTATTGTTACTATTAGTTGGGTGATTTTAGATTCACTAGTTCATCTTTTACATTGCTTTCATTTATTTTACGGAAACAAAATTTTGTGTTTCTTGTTTTGCATTAATGATTTTATAAGGAGTTATTTATTATTTGAAAAATAGAACATACTATCTCATTTTAAAAAAAAAAAAAACACAAATAAAAGAAACAAAAGATAAAAATATAATAAAATAACAAATTCGACATATCTTATGAAATTCTTACTTTTAAAAATATCAAATTTCAATATGTCAATTTGTCACAAACTTTCAAATAGATTTGACATTGCCATGAAAATACTCTAACCTTTCATCTATTATGCTTTGTTTGGTTTACTGAAATAGAATGAAATATCATTTAAATTATAATATTCATTCACACATTCAATTTACTAAATAAATAAAATATATATATTATAAATGAGATTATCAATTACCGGTACAATGAAATATGTCATTCTAGTGAATCAAAATAGGGATGGATTATGTGTCCATATGTTTGATTTGCCAATAAAACTTCAGATTTATTCATTTCCAATGCTTTGATTTGAGAGAAGGACTAGGAGATTGTTGAATAGTAGCACAAAGAATGAAATTTAAAACATGTGGAAGAGAAATTAGAATTATGTTAATTTCCTACAAAAAGGGTAACTGCCCCAATTGTTTTTACTCTATCCATGTAATGGTTTTTGAAAATCTGAGGCTAATATTAGAGTTAAAACAGTGTCCAATCTTTTGGAGGCATTCTCTCCCAAGATTAAGGAGGTTGAATAGGATTACTTTTAATAGCAATGACCCATGAGGA
Organism: Camellia granthamiana; assembly: GCA_036172215.1. NCBI lineage: Eukaryota > Viridiplantae > Streptophyta > Magnoliopsida > Ericales > Theaceae > Camellia > Camellia granthamiana. The sequence continues at coordinate 173,224,969 of CM069904.1, forward strand.
AATAGAGATGTATAAATAACCCCAAAACTCCAAACCAATAATACAAAAAATAAAAAAAGATTGTCATCTCAAGAACACCAAAAAAACAGAAAAAAGAAAAAAGAACAAAAAGAAAAAAAAGAAGAAAAAGATGAATCCGACCTATCTTTTCCTCCGCATTTCGCTCTTCTCCCTCTTCCTATTCTTCTCTCCCGCGTATGCCCACAACAAGAGCCATGAAACTCCCAAGAAGAACCCTCCTCAACCTACTCACTCTTCTTCTTCTTCCTCTCAACCTACTCATTCTTCTTCCTCTTCCACTCAACCTACTCACTCCTCTTCCTCTTCCTCTATGCAAGGAAGTTTCAAAGGCTCTTTCTCCGCAGTCTTTGCTTTTGGTGACTCATACACAGGCACTGGCAATGCTCATGGAACGGGCTCAGGGCACGCCTCTACAACCACACGAGAATGTGATGGTCGCCAACTCGTTGATTTCCTATGCGACTCTCTATCCCTTCCTCCCTTGCCAGCATACAAAGGCACCACTTCAGGGAATTTCAAGCATGGAGTGAACTTTGCAATAAGCGGATCAATGTCTCCTTCAAGTGATCGTAAGAATAAAGATCACGCGGGAATGTGGAGCGAGTTTTCTGAAAATGTGCAGACTCAGATCAATGGGTACAACAAGGTTGCCCAAGAAATCAAGGGGGGAAATCCCAGCTCAGGCACCGCTGAGATTGAGGGTGCACTCTTCTGGGTTGGTGCAATGGGCGTGAAGACCTATGCTAATAACAGTTGGTCTTCAACTACACCGCTTAACAAGCTTACAGACTTGTCTGTTATCCATATCTGCGGACTTGTACAGGTATGCTTCAAAGAAACAAAATTGAACCGAGTGCAGCGCCGCAAACGAACTGAGTTTTATGCTACTATTTATTTATATATTAAAAAATGTAAGTAATAGCCACAAAATTTCATTATCAAGTTGCAAGCCAAGTTTATTCAAGCTCAAAAACAAGCCTAAAATTCTAACTCAAGCTTGTTTATTTACTTAACTAGTTGAGCTCGCAAACAGCTCAGTCATTGCAATTCTAATCACATATGTTTTGTACCTGTTCTCAAACTAGACTCGACTTAAACCTAATGAATTGAATGCCAACATGTATAATGTTTTCTACAAAAAAAATAAAAACAAACAAACAAACAAACAGTAAACTATAAATGTTTGCAAACGATACCTGAAAATTTCATGTTTCATATGACAGTCATTGTTGGACAGCGGTGCAAAGCACATAGTGGTTCAAGGACTACCGCCAGTGGGGTGCCTCCCTCTATGCCTTCTCATGGCTCCACCTCACGATCGCGACAAACACGGGTGCTCTGCAATTATCAACGCAGCGGTAATGATCCACAACGAGATTTTACAGGCAAAGATAGAAAATTTTCAGAGGAGATATCCGAGTCATTCAATCATATATGCTGATTTCTTTAAGGCATTCCTGACGATCCTGATGAATCCATCGAAATACCACTTTCAAGAGCACTTCAAGGCATGTTGTGGCACCGGGGGTGGAGAGTTCAACATCAACCCCAAATCGCTTTGCGGGTCGCATGGAACGTCCACCTGCAAAGAGCCCGGGAAATACATGAACTGGGATGGGATCCACCTCACGGAAGCCATGCACAAGCAGATAACTGATCTCTTCCTCCACCAAGGCTTCTGTACACCATCATTTGATCAGCTTATCAAGAAAAAAATTGGCAAGTAGATTGTCCGTGTCCGTAGCTAGCTTAATTCGTTTTACCGCTCCGAGTGGCTTCATTCAGAGAGCGAGATAATAAAAGAGTGCTCAAACACAAAGTTTTGTATCTTTTTTCCCTTTTTCTTCTAAAAGTGTGATACACAAAACACACAACTCAGACTATTGTATTGATTGTAATACATACCTGTCCTGTAATAAAGTCAATCACAGCGTTGTTTATGCCTTCTTGAATAATCTTTGATTCAGACTACTGAGGAAGTTGAGATGATGAACTTTAGGATGCCTGTTCGGCAGCTAAAATCTTCCCCCTCCGCCTTAGCCCATCACTGTAAGGGCGTCGTGTCAAGTATTGTTTTCGTTTTCGATTGTTGAATACAAAAAAAAATGGATACAGAAAACTAGTTGTTTGACAAAGATGGTTTTTTAATTTTCAAAAGTTTTTTTTCACTCAAAACTGAAAATGATATGCAAACAATGGATGTTTCCAAACCTTACGTTATTCTTATTTCCAAAATCACCAAAAATAAAAAAATAAAACAAAATCACCAAAATCATACAAGATGTAATATCACCGTGCAGGGGAAGGTGAGACTCCCGATCTCATATAATAAAATTTTGCTCAAACTAAAGGAAACGACGACATAATTTACCCTTTATTTTTTGCTCAACACAAAGGCAAGAGGGCAACAATCACTAAAGAACCAAGCCTCTAGCACCAAGAGGTAACAACCTAAAAACATCAACAAACTTCAAAAAGCACTAAGCACAAGCCTCTAGCACCAAAAGGTAACAATTTAAAAAACATCAACGACCCTTTCACAGCCCAAGAGCACAGGCACAAGAAGTTCTCACAATGTAATATGGCTAATCTAGTAAGAGCTTCTGAAAAACATCAGAATTCGAATACTGCTTTTTTGCAATGAGACGATGAACTTTATCTGTAAGCTCCACAGCCTCTTCATCAGAATTCGAAGTCTTTCCTCATGGAAATGTGAGCAATGAAATGAGATTAAACATCAAAGAATACAAACAAATAGATCACTGCATTCTATATTCTTACTACATTAACGTTCTTACAATAAAATTTTTATGACAGCCATACAAATAAATTCCACAGACAATTGAAACCAAACACATCCTTTTGTTTATCAACGAAGATCAAAATTTTACATGAAACAAGAGAAGTACACAGGAGAAATTGTTGGAGACAGCAACATCAAATGCAGACAAATCCGTGCAAGTCCAACATAACTATGCCTTTTAAGCTTTATTTCAACAATTGAAAAATAATAATAATAATAATAATTAAGAGCGAGATGCTTCTTTCAGTAAATCAATATGCACTTTCATGCGTTTTCAACAATGGACTTCTAAAACTTAGAAGTCTCATAAATGAGAACTTTGGTATTGATCACAAAGATATCCTACACTGAGAATTATTAACTGCTTACAAAGTACAAAACAGGAATGGTCATTTCATTTGACTCATTTCCGTGTAACAATCTCAGAGAAATTTTCTTACCAGACTCTATTTACATTTGAAGGTTGGCTTTTTCTATCTGTACACCAATCTTCTCATTTTTACTTCAGATTAAAGAAGGTAATCATAATGCATTAAGAAGAACGCTTCCGAGGAATCTTTTGGCAAGCTGCTTATATAGAGGTAAAAACGCAACAAGTCCTCTTTGGAAACTGTTTCAGTGTCGACCACATCATCGCTACAAGTAAGGACCCATAAGTCTCTTGACTTGACTCTCTTTATGCTACCACGGCAAAAGGGGCAGGACTCTGATCTTGTGTTCCTGCAAGTCAAAAAGGGTTAGGAAGGGAATAAAGTATAAAACCCAAGATAGAAGCATGGACACATACACTGAAACATGAGGGATACGGACAACATATATAGTTTGTACATTTATTATATGGCATATGTAATGATAAACAATTATTATATGTTATATACGAATATTTAATTCAAAGATAATTTTTATTTTAAAACCTAAAGGAGAATAATATAAACAAATTTATGTTGTTTATCTTTTTTCATTGGATTCGAAGTTATTTTATTCAAACTAGTAATGTGTTTCATGTGTGTCTAAATTATAAACACGTGTTCCCCAAGTGTTTGAAGCGTGTCTGAGTCTAGAATTTTTTTAAGATGGTGGGATATGTTTGGATGTGTGTTCGATAGGTGTTGGAAGTGTCCAATGAGTGTTGCGCCATGTCTACCTTCTTAGAAGTGTCGTTGTTTGTTAGAACCAGGTATTCATGGTGAGGGAAGAAAGAACTCTAGTGAATATACTTACCAATCACGGTAGCAATTGATGCACATTTCATGACAGCAATTGGGCAAGACCATTTTGGTGCACTGCTCCAAGCAAATCCCACATTCATCGTCTCTCTCCAAATTAACATTAGAAGACCCATTACCGGCTAACAGTTTATTCTTGCCAGGTTTCTCATAATTAGCATTATCCGATTCCACCAAGTCACCATGGAGCCGCTGAAGAGATGGCAATATAACAGCTACAATTTGAAATTTTGGAACAAAAGACAAGTATAAGTACATAAACCAAACCCAACTTCCTCCTTAACCCTCTTAAAAAAAGTTCATAAGTAGATGATCTACAAACCATAGAAGTCCCTAATAGTTGCCTTCCTTGCATGCTTTGAAATTCTTCGTCTCCCATCTGAGTATACCTGCAAACAGAACAAATGCAGTGAATTAAATCTTTAGGCACCATGATTCTGTGAAAATAAAAGGGAACATTGCATTTACATGAGAACAACTCAAAGCATGAAAACAACTCAAAGCAATTGCACTTTCCTGGAAGTGCAAGTCGGAACAAATGAGAGTTGTGTCTCGTGCCATAGCTTTCACTTGCACACACATATTCATTTGCACCTCTGTGAAAAGTGCAATTATTTTGAGTTGTTTCCATTTAAAAGCACTTTTCCCAAAATAAATAGTAAACACTCCCAAATCATTCAATAATCTTTCCTAATTTTTCTAACCCTCAAGTTGGATTTGTAATAAGCATAAAAGAAAATTTGATAAAAATCATTAAGAAGTTACCAACAAACGAGTCCATCTTTAAGCATTTTTTAACCCTTCCCTCATTATCTCCAACAAGCACCGAGAGACTCAATTTCAAGGAAAGAAACAAAAATCAGTAGAGGGGATATATGGAACCAACCTTATACACGACTACATTGAAAAGATTAAGATATCTAGGGAGCAGACATGTGCACGAACAATCCATCCATTGGAGCAAAAACAGGAAGAGGGGTGCTAAGTGATTGTAAACCAATTTCATCTGAAGGCGTGCACCCCCTTTGGCTCTTGGAATTGCAGCAGCCCTGCATACCCATACAACAAAAGAAAAATAAATTAAGCCAACCGTCACATTTGCACCTTCTTCTTGCATTTGAATTTACTAACTAAAACAAACTAAGACTACATAAAATTTAACTCATAAACATTGAAACCTGATTTTCAAGGTTTGTTACAGAGCAATGGACCTCCCTCCTAGGTCCACGTTTCAACAGCAATACACCACACACTCAATATGTCTTTAAACTAAAACTTTTACCAAAAAAAAAAAAAAAAGAGGAGGACAAAACTATGTAATTCTAAACTGGGTGTTTTATGTACTACAGCTTTTAGCTTTATAAGTTTGCTGCAGCTTTTTTGAGCCAGCTTATGGCTTCTGGCTTTTAAAAAGTTATTTTGGACTGTTTGGTTAAACTTATTTCAAACAGCTTCTGATTCTAACAACTTATTTTAAGTCAAAAAAGCTGATTCTGAGAAGCTGCTCACCCCTTGCTTCTGATTATCAGCTTCTGCTGTGGACATGTTAATTCATGGTTATACTCTTAGATTTTTTTATTTTTTATTTTTTTAAAAATAGAAAATGACCCAAATGGACTATAAAATATTATTATTATTTTTTATGAAAAATGTAGACAAATAGTGAATAATAAAAAATAAAAATTAATTAAAAAAGCTACTTCACAGCTTATTTAACAAACACTACTCAGCAACTTAAATCTATAATCTAACAGCTATACCAAACAGATTAACAGCTTCTGATTAAAGTCATAATCTATAATCTGTTAAGCTATAAGCTATAATCTGTTTTAACAGCTACACCAAACAGCACCAATGTAAAGCTTGCTTCCTTACTTGCTACCTAAAATTCCTAACAATCAACAAAATCCTGAAACAAAAACAGTAGTAAAAAACAAAACTTTCTGCCCAAGAGAGATAAATTGCAATTTTGATTTCAACAAGGGATGTGAGATTAACTGTCAGTAGACATAAATGATAAAATCCCCAAATTGATAGTAATTGGTTTCACAAATTCCTCAACTGTACACACTATACAAAAAGTACCCAAATTCCAAAACCACCATACAAAAATTTCCTCGACTCGCAGAGTATCTGAATCGAAGCGATGATGATCATTAATGAATAAAATTGACAATACATACACAGAGAATCAAAATTACAGAGAAGATAAAGCAAAACAGAAGAAACCCAGATGAAAAAACAAGAAAGCAAAGTGGAAAGAGAGCTCACAGAGCGTTTGCATGCTGAATATCAGCTTCCAGAATTTTCAGAGAGTCCTGGTACGAGAACCTAGACAACTGGTAGTACATCATCTCCATCTTTCTCTCACTAAAACTCTCTCTCTCTCTATCTTTATATATATATATGTATCTATCTAGGGTTTTGATGATGAGATAAAGAAAATGAAAAGACAATAGAAAGAAATTCCTGCTCCACAACCACAAATATAGATGAGCTGCGGGACCTAATCTCCACCAAAAACAGAACAGAACACAACAGAACAGAGCAGAGAGAAGAATACAAAGAAAAAGAAGTGCTTTTTGGGTTTGTTTCTCTCTCTTCTATCTCTTTCTGAATGGGAATGGGGCGGCTTTTGAGTATTTGGATGGACCGCTTTGGTCGATGGGTGGGGTGGGTGGGTATTTTATTGTTTTTTTTTTTTTTTTTTTGCTTTGTCACAGAAGAGAGAGAGAGAGAGAGAGAAATAATTGAAAGCCCTGGCTTTTTTGTCTTCACTGGTTGGGTTTGTTGAGATGCCTCATAATCTTGCTTTTGTATTTGGTCTTCAAAAAAAAAAAAAAATTATATAAATGCTTTCAATTCTTGGGTTTTTTCTTTTTTTTCAAGTGAATTTTTTCATTTCTTTATTTCTTTTGGATAATATTTTATTCACTTTGCTTATAAGAATAAATGATGATTTCATTTATAATATATTTTTTTAATAAATATAAGTAGAACAAAATGTTTATTCTATTATAATGTTCATTCGTGTGTTTGGTTTGATAGATTTTATTTGAAATGCATTTTCTATCATTTTTTTAAGTAAATGTAGATGAACTGAAATGATTATTTTATCAGAATATTCATTTTTATGTTTGGTTCACTAGAAAATACATTTTGAATGAAATCATTTTTTCAAATGTAAAATAAAAATTGAATCTCACATATTGTGTCTGTCATATGCGAAACTTATCAATTTATGAAAATCTTCAGTATAAAACACTTCTCCATTGTGAATTGGACTAATACCAACATGTATAGCTTTTCTAATGATTTAATGGTACAAAATCAAAAAAAGTTTTCTTTGGGTTACTCATGCAAAAAACAAAAAAGTCAGAGACTTTGGAGTTATATAATTGATCAAGTAATTGAACATTTTGGATAAAATAGTGAGTGGGTGGATACATATATTTTTATTTGTTTCTTCATTCATAGTATGATTATATTTAGGTTTCAAGTACGATTCTCTAGTTCCTCTGATAAAAATAAAAATAAAATAATCCCATAAAATTTGGGCATAAAATAATAATTAAATTGAGATGCTACAATGAAGCTAAAGTAGTTTATCCATCGAGTGGAAGTCAAAATATTCTCCTAATATAGACGTGTTGATTGAAGGAAGGTTTAGTAGATTTATATATTTATTACAACCATCATTGCCATGGTTGACGATTAACCAACTGCCCCCCATAATATTGCATTTATTATGATCATATAAATTCTACAATATAAATATATAAATAATCCTACACGTGAAAATATATTAATGGCATTTATTTTTTAGATCGGTTTCTCTGCATTTCGCAAAGTAGACCAAAGGTATTGTTAGGCCTTGCGGTGGGCCTGACTAAGGCCTCATTTGGCAAGAGGCTATTTTAGTTAAAAAGTCAAAAAGTTATTAAAAAAGTCAAAAAGTTAATAATTCATACCAAAAAGTCAAAGATTTCCTTTTCTCTCTATTTTTTGCACATCTTTTCGTAAAAAGTCAAAAAGTTATCCCAAACATACTAGTTTTTTTTACATCACATTTTAGCCAAATAGCCAAAAAGTTACTAAATTAGCATGTTTTCAAATGAGGCCTAAGGAATAAATTTTTTTTTGAATTCATAATTTGGTTTTGGATTGAAAATTAAGAATTCGTTCACCACGGATTAGTTTCATATTGGAGTTACGATGCCAAATTAAAACTAGTCTAAACCATATGTAACTTAGGCTCCTTTTGGGAAGTGGGTTATAATCCACTTTTCGGATTATAACTCACTTTCTCTCTCACAAAAAAACTGCTTATAAGCAACTTTTAATCAAAAAACTGATTATAACCATCTTTCCAAAATAGTCCTTAAATATATATAATCCGACCCTTTTATAATTATTGTTGCCACTAACAAAATATTTGTTTGATGGGTGTTTTATGCTTACTACATGTTGAATAATATGTTTTTTTACTATGTAATATGTTTATTTAAATTAATAGTGAAACAATATGCATGTTTATATTCTAAAAATTATGAACAGATTAATATTGAAATAAAAATGTTATATGATTTTTCTTTATGAACAAATTATGTGAAACCGTGGTTTTAAACCGAGCCAAACCGTATTTAAATGGATTGGTTCGGATTGATTCCATGATTTAAAATAAAGGATAAACTACTAATAGGTCATAATAATTGAACTTAATTCCCATTGTAGGGGTTGATTTCTGACTACACAACCAAATGGGGAACTCAACTGGAGAGTACCAGTAAAATAGATTAAACCCGAACGACCTGTCATAAAAAGAAGAGATTCCGGCGGTGGTTCGTCCACCCGAGGACACTCCAACGATCAAGTCAGTTATCTCTCAAAGATAACAAAAATGTTTAACTCACTATTCAGAGCATAAAAAGCATACCTTAGACCCATAAGAGTGCCTCTCTTTTATAACCAACAAAAACCTAGTCCCAATAGAAGTCTAGCTTCAATGGACTTAGGATTACTGCTAATCTTGGACTCCGAGTAGGATTGGGATAAACTCTCTAAGAGTCTTATCTTTACCCAAACTGAAGTCCTCTCTCATTCTAGGACTCTTGTCCCTTATTCGCTTATCCCGGATTCCAGTATCTTCGCAGATAACCTCGGCCTAGCCGAGATCATCTCGGTGACACGACCAAGACACGTGACACCTCGGCTGACACTTTGGTGTCACCTCGACCACGTGTTGTCATTCAAAAATTATGTCCCCACAACTGCCCCCAAGATTCTATTACCTCGGCATCCTGAGGTGATGGAACCTATATCATTTCTTCCTTTAATCATGACATCGGTTTAACTTCAGTTTGTAAATTTTTCTTAAAATTTCAACAAGTGTTAAACATGATCCCGGTTTAACTTCAACTTGCAAATTTTCCTTAAAATTTCAACAAGTGTTAAATATGGCCTCTTAAAATTTCAACAAGTGTTAAACCAACCTTAGTTTGTAAATTCCAACTCCCAAGCGTCATTCTCCAGCCCTCTTTGATTCTCCATGACCGACCTCCCGTAAAGCCCGGTGAGAATGCCTCTTTGCCTTGTCGTGCTGAAGGACTGCAGGAACTGTGTTCTGCCCCCATTTATGGGCATCTTTCTTAGCCCCTGGAATCAGCGTATTTTGGAAAGGGAACGGTGACTGCATGACGTTGTTCTGCATCATGAAATTGACGACTGTTTGCAGGTCCGCCAATTTGTTCGACATTCCCTTCATCTAGTCGTCTCTCCGCAAGCATCTATCATTCCATACCTGGAGGTCATCCTCGTTATAATACCCGTTTCAGTCTGATTTTTTTGGCACATCACCCTCCTGGCCGACGTCCTTTTCTTCGTGATTCTTATCACGAGTCTCTTCATTGCAGTTGTCTTCTTCGACGTCAAGGTCAATATGTTTCCCACTCTCAGTAGGGGTGTCGTTTCCAACCTTCTCTTTCTGTCCGTCATTGGCCATCTATTCTCCTTTCTTTCCCACAGACGGCGCCAAATTGTTGGTGTTGATTTCCGACTACACAACTAAAGGGGGAACTTAGCTGAAGAGCACCGGCAGAATAGATTAAGCCCGAACGACCTGTCACAAAAAGAAAAGATTCCGGCGGTGGTTCGTTCACCTGGGGGCACTCCGACGATCAAGTCAGTTATCTCTCAAAGACAGCAAAAGTGCTTAACTCACTATTCAGAGCATAAAAAGCATACCTTAGACCCATGAGAGTGCCTCTCTTTTATAGTCAACACAAACCTAGTCCCAATAGAAGCCTAGCTTCAATAGACTTAGGATTACTGCTAATCTTGGACTCCCAGTAGGATTGGGATAAACTCTCTAAGAGTCTTATCTTTACCCAAACTGAAGTCCTTTCTCATTCTAGGATTCTTGTCCCTTATCCGCTTATCCCGGATTCCAGTATCTTCGCAGATAACCTCGGCCTAGCCGAGATCATCTCGGTGTCATGACCAAGACACGTGACACCTCGGTTGATACTTCGGTGTCACCTCGGCCACGTGTTGTCATTCAAAAATTATGTCCTCACACCCATCAAGTCCCTTGACAATAAGTCTTAGTAAAATCGTTGGTAAAATAATTTTTCGTGACTATTCTTTTGTATATATCACTAAAAATTAACAATCAGTGACTTTTTTTATCATGATTTTTATAAATTGTTGCTAAAACTTATAATTAGTGACGTTTTTCTGTAATAAATTTTTTAAATTGTCGTTGAAAGTTGAAAACTAATGATGTTCTTTTGTAAGGATTTTTTTAAACTATCTCTAAAGTTTATAATTAGTGGCATTTTTTGTAACAAAATTTTCAAACTATCGCTGAAAATTAACAATTATTGACATTTTCTAATAGTATTTGATGAAAAATGTCATTGATTCTCACATAACCTATTAGACAATAAATTCACATATTAGGACCTACATATAAGTTCCCCTTAAATGAATTGGTTTGGTTCCAATTTTTATGGAATCGTAGAAAACGGATTGGCCCTGATTTTATCCTAAACCGAACCAATTCGGACCATGCTCGCCCCTACCTTGTAGAGTCTATTATGAGTCTCACCTTGACGATTTGAACCATTTAATTTGTTTGACTATATATATAGATCATTCATGAAAAAATTAAATTGATCTGACAATTATAACCCATTATTTTATTAGATTTATTTATAGAAAAATGAAACAGTTATTTTAAATTCATCATTTTCATCCCCCTTTTTTTTTAACAAACAACAAAATATGTGACTATAATTATTGGATAAATTATATTTTATTTCATTTTCTTTATGGATGATTTACATGTATATTCAAACAAAATGAATAATTCGCATTATCAGAGTGAAATCATTGATGGCCTCACAAGACTTAGCAACACCTCTAGTCCTTATTTTTTTAGACTTGCCAATTTTTTAACTCAAAATTTGAAAAAACTTTACTCTTATTACAAAATTTATGCAAAAAATATTATAAGAATGATATAATAATATTATTTTTATAAATAAAAATTAGCCTTGCGAGTGTTTTATATTAAAGTATTTATATTGTTTTTATTTTTATATACTAAAACCTATATTATATAACACGATGATCTCAAATCACTGATATTTTTTTTTTTAAATAATAAAAGAAAGAAATGGAAAATATAGGGAAATTTTAAAACTTGGAGAAAAAAGTTGTAAACTTTTTAACAGGTGGTTGCTTTGAAAAACAAACCTCCAGCTGATTCTAGGTTTTTCCAACAGGGACCTCTCTATCCAGTTATAAAAAAACGAAAAACAGGGACCTCTCTATTTAGCTTAAGCTTAACCCAATCATCTTGAGGAGCCTTTCTCAAATTTTGGTTTTTGCACATGATTTGACTTTGTCAAATTTATTATATCATTAAAAGTAATCATGATCATTAAATATTTTTAAAAATAAATTTAATGGTCAAAAATTTAATATAAGAGTTAGTAAGCTGGGAACATTGTAAGGGTATAGCTAAAGAGCAATGCTGGGGACCTCCAGTAGGGGGCGACCCCCAGTGACAGGTGCCAAACTGTCACTGGCTAAGACCAAAAACAAAAAAAAAAAAAAAAAAAAAACTATTTTTTCAGCCAATGGGAGAGGACCCCCAATACTCCCACTGGGGGTCTCAAGCTTTTTTCATAGCTAAAAAACGATTTTTTTTGGTATTGTGAGGGCATTTTCAAGGCTAAGAGGCAAAATGCATTGCAAAAGTATACATAAAAGTCCCATCTTTATTTTATCTAATTAGTTTAGTTAGTATATTCTAATTATACTCTTTATTTTAGTCGATTGATCAAACTAACTTGATCAAATTTTTTTTAAAAAAATATTATATATATAGATAAATGAATAAATAATCTTTTTATGATATTCTGCATATATTAAAGTGGCATTTACAAATATATTTTTAAAAAATATATAATTAAATTATTCATTGTGTTTGGTTTAAGTTTTTTGGATTAAGTTTTTTAAAAGCTGAATTTTTTGTTTTTCATTTTTTTTTAAGTGAATTTTTTGAAAAATTTTAAATATTTTTTTTTACTTTTTTAGATGCACCTTACTTAGATATATTTAAAAAAGTAAAAAATTTGTGAAAAAATATTTAAAAAAATTAATAAATACATAAAAATATGAAAAATATACTAAATTCTCTTCTCTTTTTTTTTTTTTAATTATATTTTTGGTATTTAATGAATTTTTAAAAGATCTTTTCGCAAAAATTATACTTTTTATGTGTATTTATATTAGATGTGTCTAAAAACTAAAAAAATTGCTTAAAATATTAAAAAAAATTCAGTAAAAAAAAAACACAGAAAATAAGAAAGTAGAATTTTCTGAAAAGTGTTTTTGAGAAACCAAAAACAAACAATCTGATTATTTTTAGAATATATATATATTTTTTTTGTATAAATATTTTCGAACGATCGTATTTTCAAATGGTAATATTTTCTCCCATTGGAGATGTTTTGGCACAATCCAATGGTGCAAAGTCATTTTGGCACATACCTAATCAAGATCAAGACATCTCTCAGGACGACCATTCTAAACTATTGAGGTAATCCTCCAAGATGTGTGCATACATTGTTGTTGTTTGATTCTGTTTAACAAAAATTTGGTAAATTTTGTTTTTCTGTTTAAAAAATAATAAATTTGAAGGGTTTGGTGGTGAATTCAGTTTTTTTATTATTATTTTTTTGGTGAATTTTGTTTTTTTTTTAAAAAAAATTGATCTGTTTTTTGGGAGGTTTTTTTTAAAGGGAGGAAAGGAGGGAATGAAGGAAATCAATTGGTTTTGGCTGAAGAACTCTTTTTAGTAGGAAACAACATTTGCCTATCAATGAAAGTTGGCTAGATGTGGAGAGTGAAAATTAAAATGGACAAAATACTTATCATAATATAGAGTGAAAATTAAAATGGACAAAATACCTATCATAATGCAGGGTCGGTTAAAGGAGAAGAAAATAAGATTCATTAACAAAAATACCTAATGATATTGTTTTGCCTCACCCCTAGGAGATGCTCTAACAAGCTAAAGCTAAATGACGTTTAGCATAGTTATTTTTATTTTGACTACTAGAATTACTATAAGTTCACAAGCATATTGAAAAAATTGAAAAGCATTTCATCTATTTAGTTTTTATTTTATTTTTATTTTTTAATTTTAACTCATGTAATGCTTGTTTAAATCAACAACCGTTAAAATATAATTTGTTAGGTAAAAATATTATTTTATAATTCAAACAATCTAAATTATTCAATTGAACAATTATTTTTCTTACTCACAATTTTGAACAAACTACACACTACAACCAAACATCCATCATTCATTATCCCCACTCCTCCCTTTTTTCCTCCACCAGACTTTCTCATCAACCACTGTGGAATCCACTGTTTGTTATGCATTTTTCAATTGGACTATATTAACTGAATTCAAGAACTTTTGAGGACTAATAGATGAAATTGATAGTTAATGGATAAAGTAAAAAAAAAAAGTTTAAAGGTTAAAAATAAAATTAATCTTGTTTTAATTTTGGCTTATTAATTGACTCACTAGGCCAAAAAATATATATATATACCAATTATAGAAGCACCATGATCATTTTTCTCAAACTAAGAATATTTTAACATTAAAAAAATAAAAATAAAACACCAAGGGATAAATCCACACATACAAATCAAACCAATCAGATCAAATAAGAATCAACTGAGTTAAATAAGAAAATAAAAAATAAAAATTTGTTGATCTTTGACTATTTCTTTTGATATGATCTAATCGAATCTTGAGACTAAAATTAGAATGCTAAATTAAACAGTATAATAGTCATTAAAGTGGATGCCTCAATTTGTGGACAAGTTTTAGTCTAACATTAATGTTATATTAATCAAAATTTAAAATTTGGAGACCGTTTAATAAGATTGATATCTAAATTTAGGTCGGTCTAGCTTGTTGAACAAAAAATTTTTTTTTTTCAGATTTTTTAAAAAACAATTTGGACAAAAATAAATAGCAAATAATTCAAAGCAGTAGAAAAGCAATAAAAATCACTTTTTTTTTTGGGTACCTTGAATTCATGAAAATTAAAAAAATTGATTGGTAACCCTTAGCTTTTGTAATCACACATCCTCATTCAAAAAGCCAAAAATAAAAAATAAAGAAATATTTTAATCCAATATATTGGTTTAGTTTTCATTTTTATTTTTTATAAATGGCTAAAATAATTGACTCAAACTAGGATTGACAATTTTTGTTAAAAGAAAAAAAAAACTAGTATTGACAATTTATATTGACTTATCCCATCTTGTGCAGGTTTTCAAAGTTTCAATTAGAAATTAGGATGGGAGTAGTATTTGCTTTACCCCTCGCCATAATTATATTAATTAAATAATTTTGTCTACAAATAATTTAATTTATTAAAGTATAATAAAAACAAAACACTAAACATTAATTATATATTTTTTAATCTATATATATGTTTTAACTTTTATTACACATCCATCTTTTTTTTCTTTTTTTTTTTTAATTTTATCAACTCTCTCATTAGTATCGTTTCTTTAAAGTTGTGACAAATTAGCCAACACTTTCCCAATTCTTGCTAGGAGTGCATTTTGAACCAGTTCAACTCGGGGAACCTAACTAAGCCTAGTCTTAAATTTTTTAGAATTTGGACAATGGGATTGTACGTAACAGTTTTTGAAGTTATTATAGTTTGTTTTAGTTTGAGATTTTGTACCATATTATTTGATGTAATTTTTATTTATAGTTTATTAGACAGAAATAACTTAAATAAGTTAGAAAAAGTTGATTATCTAAAAATTGGGATAAAGGTATTTTTAACTTCGGCTTTCTGATTATCAATTTTTAACTAAAAAAACACCGCCAAACAAGGCTAATGTATTTTTAAATTTATAGTAGTTGTTTGGGATGAGTTATATAAGTGCACTTTTTGACTCTTTAGCTAAAAAAGTAGAGAAAAAAATATGTATGTTTTGAATAATTTTTTGACTTTTTATGAAAGATATGTAATAAAAAATTGTAGTAAAAGCAAAATGACCATTCTATCCCTTTGACTTTTGGACTTGACTTTTGGGTTGTTGAATTCAGAAGGCAAAATAATTTTGCCCTCTAGCCAAGGGCAAAATTATTTTGCCCTTTAAACTTCCCCCACAAGCTTCATCCAAATAGGACGAACTTTTTAACTTTTTTAATAATTTTTTAACTTTTTAAATAATTTTTTAACTTTTTAACTTTTATAGTTTATGCCAAACCTTAATATAAAGTTTGACAAAAATTCAACATCACAAGTAACCTAATACAAAATCATATCATTTTTTTTTATCATCATAAATGGAAAGACCACGTGCCGCGCATAAATTTCTCTATTTTTTGACCATCTCTCTCATTTGAAAAATTATTTAATATTCTCAGAATATCACGTGTTCATACTCTTAATCAATCATTATTCATTATACCTCTCATGTCTCTCAAGGGTAATTTGAGAACTTTATAAAAAGTCAATTTTTTGACTTTTAACTTTTTTACACAAAAAAGTTATAAAAATTCAGTTTTGTTAGATAAAGTCATCAAAAAGTTAAAAAAGTCAAAAAGTCAACTTTTTCTCAACTTCTCAAAATACCACTCAATCCTCCAACATATACCCATCTACCCACCTTTCCATTAATCATAATATTATAGAGTATTACGTATCTATGCTTCGAGATTTCTAAATAATTATCCACTCTCATCACATAAAATTCTTTATTTTTGTATTACTAATAATTTTAAAAATATTAGTATGGCTTAAATTTAACAAATTTTTTTTAAAAAAAATTCAAATTTATAAAAAATTTAAATATAGATCAAATTATTATGCGCTAGTTGAGAACAACTCGGGCTAAACTTTGATAATATAATGAGTTTCATAATTTTATTTTTTTAATTTATTTTTGATATCAGGGATGATGATGATTGATGAGAAATCGACAATATGAATACCCAGCAGCAGATTCAACAATCAACATCAATGGATGCTTATAACCAACTTGATTGAGGTGTGTGCCCACTGCTCCCGAATGATATTTCGCTAATGTTTGGGGCCTGAACTTTAATGAAAATGATCTCGTGCCCTTTTTATCTCCATTTCAGGTACTAATCTTCGTCGCTCTATCTTCTTAAACCCCACTTCTCAATTGCTAATTACTATATAGATATACTAGATATACATATCAACATCAACATATGTATGCCTCTGTGTATGCGTTTGTCCATCTAATATCTGATTGAACCCCAAATAGAAATGGGTAGTTTTTTTTTTATTTTTATTTTATATGATTGGGTGTTCGGTCAACTTACACCCATCTTCATTAATTCATGCACTTAAAGAAACCTCAGTGGCCCTACAGAAATGGGTAGTTAGCTCAAATGCTAAATCATTGATTAAATATATATATATATAAACTAGTTTGTTTAACACATTCATTGTTTTTTTTTTTTTCTTTTGAACTATTATTCTAATGGTTTTTTTACAAGCGGTTAAAGTGGTTTTTTTTAAAAGAGTAGTGATTAAAAGTTTTAAAACGCGAACTAGAGCTCTAATTTGAGCTCTAGTGAGGTGGCATAAGGGTAAAAAAAAAAAAAAAGACGCAAACAAGCAAGCTCAATCATTTTTATTTTTAAAATGAGAAATGAGTTTGCGTTTTTGGAAGTAAAATGATATATATATATATTAGAACTAAAAAATAAATATTTTAGCCACAACCAAATGAAGCCTTAGCTGGCCTGTCCTAATTTGACTGCTGCTTATCACATTTCTTGACTTGACTACTGACTAGTCCCTAGAATCTTTCACATTTTGTTCAATTTCACACCAAAGAACATGACCATTTCCTCCGGATTGTATGTCTGTACTTATATGCATAGTCAATCTTTATGTATATCTAGAATTAGAGCAACTTGAGTTGAAAGTTAAACTAGTTTGAGTGTAAGTCTCTGATTTTTTTTTATTACCAAATGCTGGTGCTTTCAATACATATTTCCTTTTTAACATGACTTCAAATCTAAAATCATATTTGAAACACACTGACTTCATTAAAGTCATGTTTTTAATACACAATTTCATTTAGTTTATTATAAAACTTATCAAAGTTGTGCTTTCTAAACATGACTTTAAACCTGAAGTCGTGCCACTTCAAGAAACAATTTGAGTTTGAGAAATAAGTTTAAAAGGACCTGCATTTTGATAAATAAATCTTTAAAAACTTGGGTTTGGTAAATAATACGATGTGTGTATATATACATAGTCGTTCTTCGTGTATCTAGAATGAAAGCAAGAGGTATTTAATAATCACTTGAGTTGAAAGTTAAACATGTTGTGTAAATGCATTGTACAAGTAATATCAGCAAGAAACAAAAACAATTTTTACCAAAAAACATAAACGGTATATGCAAGTATAGTTTTACAGAGTATCGAGGGGGGTTGGGTAGATGTTTATCTTGCAGATGGGTGTAGGCACCCATTAGATAAATCAGGGCTCTCAATGTCTAGAAAGCTTGTTAGCAGTGTTTTGCGTGCGGATGGTGCTCTTGAACTCCCGGAAGATAACTTTTCATTTCCTTTCTGAATCTTGATTGCATCTTGTATAGCCAATATTACTTCCTGCATTCGTGGGCGGGAATATCCATGTTGCTCAACACATTGGATTGCAACTTCTGCGATCCTCCATACAGACTCAATTTTCACACTTTCTGCAAGGGAAGGATCAATGATGCTAATTACATCCCCTTTACGAATCAATGACCTTGCCTGCACGACAACAATAATTTCTAGTGATTTATGCTTAAGTGTCCCTAAATTGGAAAAGAAAATTGTAATCTTATAGAGAAGTTATACAGAAAATCCGAACATAATGATGTGTCAATGTCATTTTTGCAATTAAGAGCCATCTTGATGGATGCTTTATTTAAAAATGAATTGCTTCAAGTAGAAAAGCGCTAAAAGCTTGATGTTTTCAATAAATGGTAGTACAAAGAAGGAAAGGAAAAAACTTAGTTTTGTTGTGATTTAGGGATTAAGGTTTATGCTAGTATTGAAAATACAATAATCATGTCAATAATACAATCCAACTGCAGGTGCTGTTATGTAATTGCATATCGTTATTGCATTGTAGGAATTGAATCTTCAATAGTTCTTCTTCTTAAGCTTGAACATTGATTTAGTCCATGCTTTGATGTCATCTTTTTATCTTAAATGCAGGATGGCTGTAAAACATGCTGCATTTTGCTTTTGTCAAGGGAAGGCATTGCTTTTTATGTTTAAAATGGCTGAGATTTCTATCTAAGATAGATAGAGCAACTAATAGATGAATTACTTATTTTGTATGTGTTTTGGCTTGCTGCCCTTGCAAGAAGTGACTGAAAAGGAAACTATATGTTCATCTAAAGTAAGTCTTATAAAGGTATCTAGCTTTACTTGCTACCTCAACCTTGTATTGATGAAGTGTAGATCATATCAAAGTACATACAAGTCATTAGTGCCTAAACAAATTCCAACCAGAGTTTGATAGTTTTTGGATTACGCTGTATGTTTTCATGTCACTTTATTTAGGCTTCATAACTCTTAGAAACCGTATCTTGTTCCAGATGTTCTATTCCTTTTTGACACACACACAGAGACAGTGGTATTCGAGTTAGTTGGATAGACTTTTTGATACATTGCATTTGAAAATCTTTAGATGGATAGAAACAATTATATGCACTCACTCACGCAAACATAATTTTTATGTAGCTAGCTAATATGGAAAGATTCTCAAATTAGAATATTCTCTCTCATGTTGCCATTTTAGGTTATAGGATTTTCTTCTCCGAGACACTAAGAATTCAACTAGTAATCACAAGTATATCAACATAAATACTTCTCTTAGGAATTTTATATCTTTAGCGAAATCCAGCCCATCCTTTTTTCTTGTCCTGTTACCCTATTGAATTTGTTTGAGTAGGTTTATTTATTTTACCAAGATTTAAATTAGCAGCAGATGCCTAAAATTAGCAACAGGAAATTACAAATGCACATACCCAGTGAACAATGTTCCATTCAGCACCATAATCTTCTGTCGAGACGGGCTTTCTTCCAGAGATCAGTTCCAATAGGACAACTCCGAAACTGTAAACATCACTCTTTTCAGTCAATTGCTGATTTGCGTAGTACCTGTTGGCCAAACTATATTAGTAAACCTTTATGCAGAACAAAAACATGATCTGTAGAACACAACTAGTATGGCTTACTCAGGATCTAGGTATCCTACTGTTCCCCGTGCCACACTTGATATATGGGTTAGATCTTCTTCAGCTTGCCTCGAAAGTCCAAAATCGGACACTTTTGCCCTCATATGAATGTCCAGAAGGATATTGCTTGTTTTCACATCTCGGTGAATGATGCTAGGGTTGCATCCAGTGTGCAAGTACTCAAGGCCTACAAAAAACCCAATTTGTGATTATGCTATTGAATAGCCGTTTGGCATGATGGGTTGGGATGGTTGGGGCTAAAATAGTCACAAAAAACACAAAATAGGCTTTTCAGCCTCTGACTAAAAATTGTCACATCCAAACCATAATCACTTCATTTTTTCTCTCACAAAAGTGAAAAAAAAAAAAACAAAAAGTCCATCCCAAATGAGACTTTTTAGCCCTAGACTAAAATAGCCAAAAAACCAACCCACATCCCAAACGAAGCCACGACTAGAAAATTCATTTATAGGTGAACAACAGAGAAGTTCCTCAATCAACCTTTAGCTGCATCTTCTGCAATATAAAGACGAGCCAGCCAGTCCAAGTGCTTGTGGTTGGCCGAATCTGTTAGAAGATTATATGATAGATTTATCTTTAGCTGTTTCTATGGCATCTGACTAGACAAAAGGATAGAAAATTGACCAATTAATGTACGAAAATAGTGGCAGACCATGTATGTGATCCCGCAAGGTTCCATTGTGCATGTATTCATAAACCAGCATGCGCTGATTTGCTTCTTCACAGTATCCAATTAAAGGAACCAAGTTCCTATGATGAATTCTTGACAAGAGAGCAACCTGGGAGCATGCTTCTGTAGTTAATGATTTTGTAGTTCATGATAATGTTCATAAGCTATGGACATGTAGTTACTTGTTAAAATGATTTGGTTTATTTATTTTTTTATTTTGTTGTAAATAATTTTTGTATGTTTTCAATGAGTTGCATTTTTGTGTGTTTTCAATGAGTTGCTTTACTGATAAGTTCTTAATAAATTCTTTCTAAAATAGTAATCTTGCTTATACTTTTCAATTTTCATTCATCATCTTTTTTCTTTACTTTTTATTTGATTGGATCAAAAAGAAACTTTGGGATTGCTGAATCACAGACAAATAAACACAATATATAGACAAAGCAACAGAACCGTCATAGTAATTTTTAACTCCTTTGTATTTGTTGTCCGGAAAGAGGAGCTATTTATTTATTGTGATACTCTTTTGAAATTCCAACCATTTTGTCCTGTGTGTGTGCCTGTGACCGATAGTGATTGTTCATGAAAGATTTAGCAAGGAAGTTTATGCAAGAAATGATGAGGAGACTACCTCGGTCACAAATTGCTTTGTCCCATGGCTAGTCGAATCAGCCATGATCTTAACTGCAACCTCTCTCCCGTCTTTTATTTTTCCATAATAAACAGGTCCAAAACTTCCTTTTCCAATTCTTTTTGAAAAATTGTTGGTAGCTTCTTCAATCTCGGGGAGTGGAATGTAGATTGCTACTCCTTCATCCATTAAATGTCCACCTCGGGCAATTGAATAGGGACTCAAAGGCTTGGTGGTCATACGTAAAGAATCACCTGATAGGAAAAAGGACAATACTAGATATGCAAACAGAAATACACTATCTCAAAAACTAGCAGACAAAAATTGGCAGAGTTCATACCTTTGTCATCGCTTCTCTGATAAGAAGTCTTTGTTCGAAGGTTGCGTAGTAGTAGCAAACTTCCTACGAGTAGGAAGAAAAGAATTGCAAGTACTCCAATTGAAACTCCAAGTATCAACTTATAATGGATCTTATGCTTTGCCTTTCGACTTAAATCAGGATTGCCTTTATAGCTGCAGTAGAAAATATAGTGATTATCTATTACTTTCATAGCTCACTCAAGCACATATGCATGTGCTAATTTCAATACTTTGTGTGGTTGTGATTATTATGCCCGAGTGCCTAGTTTACATTTATTATAATCACACTCACTGTTTCAGCACAACACAGAAACATACTCACTTGAAAGTTATATTTCCCGCTAACAATGCTGAAGGGATTGCCCCGCTCAAACAGTTGTTCTCTACATACCTGTCACATATTGATTGATTTACAGTTATTGCACATTTTATATGTACATCAGGAAAAAAAAGAATGCTTATGTTGAAATAGAGAGAATATATATTAAAACAGTCAACTCATTTCCTCAAAATTTATGCCACAAAAGTAGCTAATCCAATTAAATCTAGCTGGAGTTATAAGATATCTATATAACCACATACAATTCTTGTAAGCTTGGCAAGCTACCCAGGTAAGAAGGTAGTGGACCACTCAATTTGTTGTTCTCTATATGCCTGCATGTTCACCAAACGTAAGTAGTCACTTGAAAACCATAATTTTCTCAGCATAAGTTATTGGGACTTGAACAATTTAGATGAAGAGCTTACACAATTTTTAAATTGATCAGATTGCTCATGTCTGGGATTGGTCCAGTGAGAGAGTTGCCATCTAACCACCTAAGAGAATAGAAACTTGTAAAACCAAATTGTGACGGGAATAATAAAAAATATGTTTTTTCATAGAATAAAACACTTACAACTCTGTCAATGCATCCATGTTCTTAAGCCCTGACGGGATTTCACCATGCACATTCTTGCCTGACAGCATACTGTCCAAACAGGTGAGT
Organism: Camellia granthamiana; assembly: GCA_036172215.1. Lineage (NCBI taxonomy): Eukaryota > Viridiplantae > Streptophyta > Magnoliopsida > Ericales > Theaceae > Camellia > Camellia granthamiana. The sequence continues at coordinate 173,247,519 of CM069904.1, forward strand.
AGAATTCATATGGTAGCTCAAACAACACAAAACAACTCTTTTAATAGAAAAAATTATATAACTACTATACACCTTAATTTCTCCTGGGAGACATATTAGAAGTTATGTCCATTCATTATACAAGCCTATCACTAAGTAGAATTTTTTGAATGTTCATTAGCTAGAAATGACTTCTCTGGTCCGTCTAAGAGTGATGGTTATCTACAGATTATTAGATGATATTGGTCACTGGGCACGGTGCTCTCTATAAACAAGCTGAATAGTAGGTTGTTTAAGTTTGGCTTGAAAACTTAATTGGTTTCAAAATATTTTCAAACTTAGCTTGTTTTTGAGCTTATCTCAAACGAGCTGTAATCAAGTCAATCATGAGCCAAGCTCAAGTAGTTTGGTTTTTTTGCAGTGCATATAACCTAATCAAGCCAAGTACTAAGTTGTTCAAGATTGGCTTGAAAACTTAACGAGCTTTACATTGTTTTTAAGCTTGGCTTGTTTACATAACGAGCTGAATACAAGTTGAGCTCAAGTAGTTGGGTTCGTTTTACAAATTACAGCCTCAGGTGTACATGCCAAATTGGAGTTTACCAATACAATGATCTAGCATTGATTTTTTGGCTGAACTTCCAATTTCCACATGTTCTTATGAAAGTTATTTTCTTGTATGGCTACACGGGTTTTTTCTTGTTGGACTATGCCATTGTGTTGAAAATTTGACAAATCAAGTCTGCAGTTAGGAAATCCATCAAATAAGTCAATGAATAGAATAAAATACTGTTAACCCCAAGGGGTTGGCCTAGTTCAATTTGGGGCCTAGGGGTCTGCTCCCTCTAGGTCTTAGGTTTAACTCCCATTAAGAGCAATCCTCTCCTTGGGGCCACGCCTGTAGACTCAGCCTGAGATTTGTCTGATCCACGTGGAGAGGGTGCTTTGTGTGAGTCTCAGGATTAGTTGAGGTGCGCATAAACTGGCCCGGACACTCAGTCATAAAAAAAAATAATAATAAAAATACTGTTCTTATGGTTTATCATGGGATGCTTGGATTCCAGACCCCAATATATTTAGAATTGCACTAAATTCTGAAAGAAACCATAATTGTCATTGATTAGAATTGCACTAAATTCTGAAAGAAACCATAATTGTAATTGATTAGAATTGCTCTAAATTCTGAAAGAAACCATGATTGTCATTGATACAGTGTAAAGGACTTACATTTTTGTAATTCTTGGCGGTATGATAGAGCTACAATTTACCCATTCCCAACTCACTGGAACACAAGGATCACCTTCATTTGTTCCAGCACTTTCAGCAGACACCGAGCGAAGGGCATTGACAACTTCCACTTCCAAGTGGAAATAATAATACTAATTAGCTCATATTAGTAAATCATATTCGTCATAGCAATCATTTTCAGTGATATTAGATAACATAGGCAGTCTTACCATCTTGCTCATCTGTCTTCGGTGCTCTCTGCACATATTTGCTAATTTCAATTGCATTTAGGAGTGGTCCTCGACTAGAATCCCTGGTCTTCACGAAGGAGAATGACAGAACGAAATCCAGTGTGACATTCATGTAGCTTGGTTCATATAGAGTGTAGCTCCCGTTTGCATTCTCAGCAATATTCACCACAGCATTGCTATAGTCAGGCATATAAGGCTGCTGCATTTTAAATTTCCGTGTTTCATTCGCCCCCAAGTCTTCAATTTCAGCAAAGTATGCATAAGCTCGAGCATTGGCGGGGAAATCCTCTAGATTTAACCTGTAGGTAAGAGACCCTTTTGTACCAACAACTGCACTTTGCATTACTTTAACAGGTGGATATTCTCTTGTATTCACATTTATGTTCTTTGTCGTATTGATTCTCTGTGTGCCAGGAGCTATGCCTACAAGAAAATTTTGTCTTTTATCAAGATCTGATTCCCATATTCGGTCATATGGATCATCCGGGTACCTGGAAAAGTCGGTCAACATTTATTTGCAGTAACAAACATAGCTGGAAATATTTTTCCCTTGCAAAATGGGTAACTATCAATTTCAAAAAACTGTTCATATTATGATCATAGTATGATGGCAGTCGGGCAAGTATGCCCCTATTGTCTAGTGGTTTAGGGCATCTCTCTTTCAAGGGGATTCGACTTCCCCTATGGGTAGTGTTGATCATGGATTACCAATAAGACTTTGGTCAATGCCCTAGCAGCTTATGGGGACGAACTATAAATTGGTTCAAATCCATCTTAGCCCAATAATTAGTCAATCTACAATGATGTGGTATAACCCCTTGTCCTTCAGAAATACCCAATACAGAGGAATAATTAAGAATCCAATTTTTTGCTACATCCCTTATTTCCTGGGGATTGTAGTTCAATTGGTCAGAGCACCCCCCCTATCTAGGCAGAAGCTACGGGTTCCCCTTTAGTCCCAACAGATCCAATATATACATCAATTCAACTCTCTCTCTTTTTCACATTGATTTTCTGTTTAGTATGTATTATTCATTATAGTGCCCCTTCTGCTAAATTTACTGTCAGGTATGAACACTGGAGAGAGCTTACCTTACAGCTTCCTTGGTTGGAGCCCCAAAATTGACTCTTGCTGCTACTTTCATGTAGAAATCATCCTCGAAATCCGTAGCATACATTGATAGATTCAAAGGCCTCAGCTCAAGCGTGGATATGAATGGAGAACCTGTCGTTGCACAGCACAAGCACACATCAATCGAATTCGAGGGTGCTCTGATGATCATTTCCTTCACATATAAACTTGAAGCATCCAACACCGTTACAGTTGACCACTTAGTTGCATCCAAGTAGAGCTGGAATTTTGGGAATGTGTCTTCATTAACAGAGCTTCCGTATAAAAAAGTAGCTCGGACAATATACCGCCTCCTCTCTTCCGTGCTCAGAGTGTAGCAGTACTTCTTGATGTCTATTGGAAAGTCCCGACGCCTTTGGTACTGCGGTAAGTCTATGTTTGGATTCTCCACTTGTGCTGATATTCCATGGCTCATGATTCCAATGTCTGAAATCCATTCCAACCTCGTACTTGGGTCAGTGTAATTACTTCTTGTGCTTCCACAGTCTATACTTATGAACTCTGCATGTTGTTTTGGTTGTTTGTCATTGCATAAATATATATTCTTTTCATGATCTGTATCACTACAATAAGAGATTAAAACTATTTTCTAGTTCTAGAAAACATATATTTGTTAAATTGTTTGTGTTTGTGTGTGATCTAGTGGGCACTGAATGAAGAAAATTTTGCTAGTTTTGTTCTGTTTTTTACCAGCATGCTTACACATACTATTGGCAATCAAATTTTGAAGGTTTTTGAGGAGAACATACCTTTCACTTGGCACACACAAAATGGAACAAAGCATAGAATTAACAGAAGGAAATGGAAAATTAAACCCATTGAAGATTGATGAAGTAGAAGAAGAGAAAACAATCCTCTGGGACTTGATTGCGATTTCAACAGATTACTAGTTGATGATAGAATGATGAGAGACTGTCAAGTCCAAGTCTTACCCATCTTTACTATCTTTCACTTTATTTGTGATTGATGAGTTTTGGCAATGTTCATTCACGTTTTGGATCTTTAGTTGATTTTGAAATCTGCTTTTTCCTGGAAAAAGTATTTTGAGTTCCCCTTTTATTGCTTTGGAAAAGAAAATGGAGTATATGACAGCAGTAAGGCAGAAAGCAAAAAAAGATTTATTTTATTCTGTTTTCCGAAGTTATATGTTTGATATTTATTTTTTAATTATACTACTTTTACAAAAATAAAACGCAAAAATTTTCACCGAATAGAGACGAGAGGCAGGACCTACATGTGGAGGCCATCCCCTTATCTGTCATATGCGACACTCATTTATGTGCATAGAATTTTTTTGTTCATTTTATGGAAGATATTGCCAGTGTAGCAATGCAAGATTTTTTTTTTGGTTTTGTTTTTGTTTTTGACGCAGTGGAATATATACGGAAACTGGATAGATATTGTTCTAATAAATGAAAAAGGTCTCGAATTCATGAGAAAGATAGAGCCTTAAATTCATGAAGAAGACAAAGCTTTGAATATTATTGGTAAAAGTTGTTTCTTTACCCTGAGACTTACGCAAGTAATAAGTAGAGTCAATTTCAATAGTAAGGTTAGTTTTAGTGATAAGTAGATGGTCACATTGTGTGTGAGCAGGGTTAGATTCAACGGTAAGTATAGTCTTATTGTGCAGTAAGTAAGTTCAATTTCAATAGTAAGATAGATCACGAAAATCACACGGTAAGTATAGTCTTATTGTGCAGTAAGTAAGTTCAATTTCAATAGTAAGATAGATCACGAAAATCACTTTGCTATTTTACAAAAATCATTTTATTTTTTGTATATGATTTTATTTGTTATGAATCAATAGCTTTATCCATCCAAAAGTAAAATTAAAAGAAATTCATTGTTCACATGGTGTGCCCTACCCAACCTGGACTGTCCTTTTTCTTTTTTGTTTTTTTTTGTTTTTTGGTGTTTGGACTAGGTCTTTTTTCAATCTTCAATAATGGTCCTGTTTGGTGTAGCTGTTAAAACAAATTATTGATTATAGTTTTACAGATTATAGATTATGACTTTAATCAGAAACTGTTAATCTGTTTGGTATACCTGTTGAATTATAGATTTAAGTTGCTGAATAGTGTTTGTTAAATAAGCTGTGAAGTAGTTTTTTCAATTAACTTTTATTTTTTATTATTCACTATTTGTCTACATTTCTCATAAAAAATAAAAATAATATTTTATAGTCCATTTGTGTCTTTTTCTATTTTTAAAAAAATAAAAAATAAAAAAATCTAAGAATATAACCGTGAATTAACATATTCACAGCAGAAACTGATAATCAGAAGCAAGGGGTGAGCAGCTTCTCAGAATCTGTTTTTTTGACTTAAAATAATTTGTTAGAATCAGAAACTGTTTGAAATAAGTTCAACCAAACGGTCCAAAATAACTTTTTAAAAATCAAAAGTCATAAATTGGCTCAAAAAAACCCTATCAAACACCCCCAATATCTTGTACTTCAAAATCTGACACATAGCGGATAGCCTATGGATGAATGAAAAATCATATTATATATTATTCATTATTGTTATTTTCCAATGTACTATGTAGTCACAGACGGAACCTGTGGTCATGCAAGCATGCAAAAGCATCTATAAAGAGGAAAAGATAAAGATGGAATATATATACAAGGGAGGAATACAATTATTTTGTTGGCTTTAATTTACTTTTGCTTTTGAGTTTTGGTAACTACAAAATCTTTTTTTGCCTTTGTCCTTTAGACCAACTCGTCTTTAACTTTTTTTAAAGTCTGAAAAAGTAGGTAGTTTGATGCTCCTTTGTATGTGAACATGGATTTAAAATGGCCCCCATCTTCTTTGTCTTTCTTTGATACCCTTCTTCAACTAAATCATAGCTCTCTTAAAGACCCAAGAGAAATTGGTTGATATTTCCTTTTCAGGCGTACTGTTTGAATTCGAGCTTCTACTGATTATTAAAAAAAAAAATACTAACAAAATGAAATAAGTTAAATTTATTTTTTTATGTATTTTATTTTAAATTGTATTTGGATCTTGTGAATGAACCCTTTTTTATTTTTCTTTAGATCAAGAAATTGGCTTAGTAGATGAGGTATTTCTTTATGTTGGATTCAAGTTTCACCTTTGTGATATGCAACTTCCCCTTATCTATTCTCTTTCAATTGATGGTAAAATTAATAATAATAGCAAAGTGAAATAAATTTATTTATTTATTTTTATTTCGTTTTAATTCTTTTTAAAATTTAGATGACATTTTAAAGTTGGGTTTGAATCTTGAATTTGTAATGATTTTTCTTCTTCCTTCACTAATTCTTCGACAAATAGTCATAATTTTATTAAAATTCAAACATAAAATTAGTTTTAAATTATTGTGGTGGCAAAAGTTAATGCTGATTCCTGAATCTATACAATAAAAGGTACTCTTTTCATTAATTTGATTGGCCATAGGGTCTGAATCTTGGTGTTTAATTGTTTTTAATTGCAATTATATATCTATATATAATATTATTTTTACAACTTGATTGGATCTGTATATTGGGCAGGGCGGATTGGTTTTGTACTAGGATTCACATCATCAAATTGGTGCCAATTGAATTGATGCGTTGCTGTTGCTGCATTGTTGCATGAATGCTGTAATTTTCACACATGATTTGGACTGGATTCAAAGTCCCAAGCAAAGGCCTGGCCCAACAGTTACAAAACATGGCCTAATAATTTTGTATCAGTCTATTCTTAGGGGCCTTACAAATTTCAGAGATCTTTTATGGGCATGTATTGCTCAAATAACCCTGAGAATATTTGGGTTCGCGCACATGGGACTTGGGCTCTCTATCTGACTCTTCAATAGGGCCTAGTGTGTCCAAGAACTATTCAAGTGTGTAATCCATTCAATCCTCTTCTCCACAAGACCCAAGTCCAATTTTTTGGGCCTTTTATTTGTTTTTTGGCATTTTTGCCCCTACACGTTCGCATGTGATCCTCTGTCCCAAATTTATTTCTTGTCTCCAAACATTCATAGTCGTTGGATCATGTCTTGAAATTCTAGTACCTTGACATTCTTGCATGATTCAACAATTGTGAGTGTATTAAGGCAGAAAAACATAAAAGATTTAAAAACATTTCATGTTTGATTTTAAAAGTTATCAATATCGTGGCATGTATATCATCAATTAAATGAAAAGCTCCCATTATTTATCAGCATCTTCATGATAGTTAGGAGAATGAGTTTATGAAATAAACAACACAATAGGAGAGAACAAATAGGGTAGAGAACAATAAATGAGGCATCAAAGGAGAGAGCATAAGGGAAGAGGTAAACAAAATAAAAATAAATTCTCTAACCTTTAAATTAAATTAAAAAAAAGGCAATACTCCACTTAAAAGAGAAGTTGCATGGTGTTCATTCTCCTAATTTTATTAATCACTAATCACTAATCATGCTTCCTATCTCATTTAAAGTAATAATTCCCTTTAACATAAAGGTCTTGTTAGTGGGCATTTCCTTTTAGAGCCATTTGAGTTCCTTTTTGAAAAGGGCCATGCCCCAATCCCCACTCTCACAAAAGGTGTGCCTTTAAACCTCTCCTATTGTTTCAAAGTTGAAACCTCAATAGCCATTATTGAATTTAAAATTAATAAAATATGTGGATAGGGGAACAAAAATATCACCATTAGTCTAATGGATAATTGAATTTGATCCACTAATGAAGCTCTCAAGTTTTTTCTTTTTGGGTGTGAGGTGGATTTGAGCCTTGTTAAACCTCTATTGAATATTTGTCATTATGTGAATATGAGTACTCTTTTCATTTTATTTAAGAAAAAAAAAATGTGTATGTGTTGGTGAAGGCTAAAGATCTTCTGTCCCATTCTCTTATTATTTTGTCTTAAACTCCCTCTCTATTTTAAAATTTATTTCTCTGACTTTGATACTGTGGTAGAGAAGGTTGAGGATCCTCTATCTCACTCTCTTCTGTCATCATGTCCTAAACACTATATCAATTACATGATCAATTTCTTTGACTTTAAATCCTGTGGTAAAGAAAGAATTTAGGACAAAGAAATATAGAACAATATAATAGAGAATCTTATTCTAAATATAAGCCCCCTCAAATGAAGACTAGATAATTAATAAGGTGGTCTTCCTTCTTAAGGATTGACCTGTTTTCTTGGTATATTCAGTGAGTTTGACCTTGTGAAATCTCTATATCTCATTGCATGAATATTGTGAATACTCATTTTCTAGTTGAATATATGTATATATATACAAAAATATTTGGGAGCTCTAAAATAAGAGCTTTAAAGAAGCTTTAGGGGTGAGACCCACCCATTGATGTGATATTTTGGTTTCAGCAATGTTAGGTATCATGAAAAACCTTTCATGAAAATAATCATGAAAGTTTTGTGACCTTTGGATTACATTTAAAATAAAGTACCACACACTAATTAAGGTAATCCAAGGATCATAAATTTTTCATGATCATTTTCATGAAAAATTTTCATGATCCCTAACTTTTCCCTTTTGTTTTTTTTTTTCTTTTTTTCTTTCTTGTCACATTATTAGAAATCAATTAGAGCTCCAAAATTAAAATTATATATCATTGCTCATATATATATATGTGTGTGTGTGTGTGTGTGTGTGTGTTAAAATTGAGAACAGAGAAATTTGTAAATGCATTTAGAAGCACCCACTAAAACAAAGAGTTGACATATCATCTATGCCCCTCATAGCCGATGTGAGTTCTTTAGGTGACCACTAAATTAGTGCATTGCTTGTTGCAACCTATTAAGGATATTTATAATTTATTTTATTTTATTCTATTTTAAAAATCCGCATCAGTGTTTGATTTAGCTTTTGTTTTTCATTTATGAGACAAAAAATAACTTCAATAAGTTATCTTTTTTTGTTCTATGAAATATGAATACTCGTTCTTTCTGATATTCTAAATATCAAATTTTAACAAAAACTAAGCTATATTAACTAAAAAATAAAACAAATCACATAATTAATGAAATATAAAGTTAAAAAGAATGCTAACATGTCGTTATCGAATTTTTTCATCGACCACTGAAATCATTAGTACATTAAAACATTCTTTCACCTCATTAAGGTTCTAAAGTCAATCATCTTAATTTGGATTTCATCTTATATTCTTGTAATTATCCACCAATTTATTTTGTCTTTCTCTCTCACTTTATTTTTAGATTTTATTTATCATGTCACTTATCACCATTATATTAATAAGGAAAATGTTATATAAATAAAATTTATATAAAAAAAAATTATATAAAATTATATGCTTCATTTATATCTATTTATTAAAAGTCAAATCACTTTGTAACTATTTTGGGAAGTGGGTTATAATCCACTTCCCAGATTATAACCCACTTCCTCTCTCACAAAAAAGTTGCTTATAAGTAGCTTTTCACAAAAAAACTGATTATAACCATCTTCCCAAAATAGCGCAAAATAAGGCTTTGCTAACTACACATTTTTTAAAGAGTAAATAATGTCAAATTTTTATTTTATATATTTTTAATTTACATTTCATCTCATATAATTTTATATAAATAACATTATTGGCGGATGGTGATTAACATTTCCTTTACAAATATATTACAGTAATATAATTTTTTTTATGAATTTTTAAATAAAAAATTTGTGTATTTAATATTTTGGACGAATTACACTAACAGTTCTTATAGTTTGGGATTCGTGTTACTTTGATACCTGACTTTTCAATTATGACACATATGACCTTGAATTTTGAATTTGTTCCAAATAAGGATAATTGAAGATACCTTTACTTAAATTCAAGGACAAAATTGTCAATTTGATAAAATATAAACTAATTTGACAAAAATAAATACCAAAAAAGTATTTTTAAATTTTTAAAAATTATTTCTATTCATCAAAGATAAAATTATATAAAATTGATAAATCTTTTAGACACTTATTTATTTATTTATTTTATCAAATTAATTTTTATTATATATTTAAATAATGATCATGTAATGGGTATTTGTTAAATTTTTAATATGTAATTGATATATTTAATATATGAAATATTTTTAATTTTAGATTTTTTTGATTTAATAGATTGGTTTAATAATGATATCAAAGTTGTCGCCATATTTGACTTTTGGAAAAATAAAAACTAATTTAATGAAAACAAAAACAATCACCCATTATATGATTATCATTCAAATACATAATAAAAATTAATTTGGTAAAATAAATAAATAAATAAATAAATAAATAAATGTCTAAAAGATTTATCAATTGTACATAATTTTATCTTTAGTGGGTAAAAATATTTTTTTGACATTTATTTTTGTCAAATTAGTTTATATTTTATCAAATTAACGATTTTGCCTTTAAAAAATTTAATGGTATCTTCAATTGTCCTTATTTGGAATAAAATTCAAAATTTAGGGTTATATGTGTCACAATTAAAAAGTTACTAATCAAAATAACATAAGTCCTAAATTATAGGGACCGTTTGTTTAATTTACCATAATATTTTTTATTAGTGATAAATTTGGGTGATAGAATTCGTAAAATACTTCTCTAGTTTGGATATCTAATTAGATAGTCTAACTCATTGTTGGTCCAATTTGGACTTGTTTCAAGAATCTAAAAATCTCCCATTTTATAGGGTTATTTGAAAAAATCATGTATACAAAAAGAATAATGCTTGGGATCCCCTTTTGGGGGTCACCCCCTCACCCCCCCTTTGCCACGTGGCGGGGGTGATTGGAGGAGCAGGAAAAAAAAGAAAAAGAAAAAGAAAAAGTAACCAATGAGAGAGAGAGGGGGTCAAAGGGGGTGGGGGGAAAAGGGAGGATGAATCATTGTTGATACAAAAAATCAGGTCTACTAGATATCAGGAACCATTTGATTGGACTACATTGACCCTATTTGGTAGAACTATGGGAAAGTGCTTATAGCTTATACTTTAATAGCTTATAGCTTATAACTATGAACATAAGTTGATTTCTGACTTATAAATTAAGCTTCTCCTGCCCCACTCAAAGAATAAGTTGATTTCTGACTTACAAAAAGCTATAAACTGTATTGTTAAGCTAAACCAAACACATCAAAATAGCTTAAATTAAGCTGAAAGCTGAAATAAGTTGAAATTAAGCTGTACCAAACAAGGCCATTGTCTATTCATTAATCAATTTTCCAACAAATATGTTATGATCAAATGATTTTCTATATCTGATCGACATGATTTGTAGTAATCATAATCTTTGTAAAAGGTCTTAGAAAATTTTTGTAAAGAGTCTTAGAAAATTAACGATTTAGATTATCAAGATGATTTACGAATTAGCCTACAACTTGCCAGATTAGACTGTGTAGCTAGATATTTCAACTGGAGACAATTTAATTCTTAAATGGAATATGATAATATAAATTTTAAGAGTTGAGCTTCTCTCAGTTAAAACATGAGAGAAACTTGAGCGGCTTCTGGAACTCATTACATATTTTGTTTCAATGATTTAAATTATTCATATTTTAGGACTCGTTGAGTAGAATATTTATGTGAAAAATCAAAATGATTGGATATCGATAACTATAAGTATGTTTGGTTTGACTTTGTAGAGTGATTTTGGAAAATTGTTTCTAAAAAACTTGTTTGGTTTATAATTTTTCCAAAATTACTTTCTCTATCTTACACATCATTCAATTACTGTTTGGTTTAGATTTCAAAACATAGTTCCACCATTAATTTGAGTGTGGTATTTGGTTGCAGTTTTTAAATCATAATTCTACACCCATTTCTCAAAACTCATTTCAAACTATAATTATTACTTTTCAAAACTCATAACCAAACACACAACTCAAAACTCTTTTCAAAACTCAAAAACAACTTAATTTTTATTTTGAATATTTTATTTTATTTTATAGGAACATTTTTAATATTTTAATTTTCATAAAAATATTTTAACATTTTGATATTTTAATTGTAAATATTTTGATTTTCGGAATATTTTTAATATTCTTAATATTTTAAATTTCGGAATATTTTTAATAATTTAATTTTCTAAATATTTTTAATATTTTAATTTTCTAAATAATTTTAAAATATTTTTAATGTTTATACAAGCCTAAAAAATGAATTGATAGAAAAATTAATTGACATAAAATAATTGACATAGAAGTTATTTGAAAAAAAAATTATTCAAAAAAATTACTTAAAAACAATTAATTGAAAAAAAAATCATTTTTTGATTTGAGTATTTTAAAAATAGTTTGGTTATGACTGTTGATAAAAAATACGGATATCAAGTTATGAGTTGTGTGTTTGGTTATCAATTATAGGTTGAATTAAATTTTAAAAACTATTTTGAAAACTCATCACCAAACAAATTTTCTTCTTTCACATGTCACATCAAACTTTCAAAACTCAATTCCACATACAATTCAAAATTCAATTCAACACTCTATTCAAAAATCATAACTAAACAAATTTTATACACTCAAATCATAATTGCACAACTCACAAACTCAAAATACAGTTCATACTCTTAAATCATATTTACAAAACTCTACCAACCGTAACTTTTTCTCTTACGCACATTTACTCAATTATAACAAATTATCAAACAGTAGTGATTGGTACCACTAATTTGGTACCACTAAACCACCACTAATGAGGTGGAAAACCAAAAAAAAAAAAAAAGAGGTACAACAACACTATAGCAGTGGGATCCACTGCCACATCATTAGTGCCACCACTAATTAGTGGTCTGAAGCATTTTTGAATATCAAATCATTCCAAACTCCCAAACTCTACAATTACTTTCAAAATACACAACCAAACAAATCAAAACAATTTCTAAAGTCTCTTTCCAAAACAATTTTTAAAAACTACTCTCTCAAAACTAAACCAAACATACTCTATATGTTTGAATCAAATTTGTATCACAAAAAATAAATAGTTATTTTTGAAATTATATTTGTCGTCCATTTTGTTAAAACAAATATAATTTAAATATATAGCTATCGATATTCAACCATTTTGATTTTTTGAATATTTTACTCAATAAATTTTAAAAAGTAAACTGTTTGGATTACTAGAATCAGTTTTAAAATAAGCTTATTAAGATTTTGTTTGGCAAAAAAAGTTGGGACTAAAAAAACATAAAAGACAAAATAAATTATATAAGTCAATTAAACAAAATATTACATCTAAATCATAATTATTTACTTTTTTTTTCTTACAAAAGTAAAAAAATCAACCCAAACAAACTTTTTAACTCAAGTTAAAAAATTCTAACTCAAAAAAATCCAACCAAACGACAACAAAGTTCAAACGGTTCTTTCAAGTTATCAAACCCAAATTGTAATTATTATAACAATATTATTAAAATTAAAAAATAAAAAATAAAAAATAAATAAAAAACATGAGAGAGACAATCCGTAACCTTCCGTTGAAACCAGAACAGAACACAACTCCCTTATTTTTAAGCTAACAACACTCACTCATAACAGAAAAATCTCTCTCTCTCTCTCTCTCTCTCTCTCTCCAAACATATATATATATACATTTATTCTATATATGCCCTAGTTGAAGTAGTAGTGTTAGTTATATCTTTGCCTGAATCTGAAGCTTCTGGTCCATGGAGAGTGGTTTTTGTTCAGCTCGAACCGACCCCTTCCCGGCCGGTCTCCGTGTTCTCGTGGTGGACGATGATTTAGTCTGGCTTCGAATCCTCGAGAAGATGCTCAAGAAGTGTTCTTATGAAGGTTAATTAATAATTACCTCTCCATGCAATTCAATTTTCTTTGCTTATGCTTCAATTGATCGTAATACACTAAGTGAAAATATTGAATTTTGATGTCTTTGCCTCTATTTCTCTGTGTTTTATGATATATATGTTTTAGTTATATGAATTGAATCCTAAATAGGCTTCAATTTATTGGCATAATAAGGCTATTTCTAGTGAATTTGAAGATATTGAGATTGTAATCGAAAAGCCTTGTTTATCTGGATATTGTTGTTTGTATTCTTACAATTGTATTGTTTATCTGTGATTATGTTTTGCTGCAAATCTAATTTGAAGAAGAAAGAAATCAAAAAAAAAAAAACTTGGAATATAGTCAGATGATGATTTTTCCTCCCCTAGAATTTACATACAAAATCTAAGTGAGATTAATGTTTAATTCATCACAACCATGGCATAGTGATTGTCTTATAAGTGTAGGAGTTGCTGATGATGAATTCATTTGTTGAACACCGGCTCCTCTGCAGGGCCTTTTGGTTTTCCCTGGTCTAAGCTTGTCAATTTCCAAGAAAATAATTTAATGGTATATACTGGTTTGAACAACAAAGGCTATTAGTTATGAGGGGTTCGGGGGGTTAAAACACTATGGTCCCTCTTCTCACTGAATTCCTTAAAAATTGGCAGACAACTTGCAGACAAGGTAATAGAGTCAAAAAGACATACGATGGTCTTTAATTCAACCACCATGGGGTTTGTAGGATGGGCATGGAGGGGGCGTAGGATTAGATTGGAAGAAGGGTCTTTATTCATGTGATGGCATGTGTTGTCTTGAAAGAAGAAATATACCTAGTAGAACATGTGCCTTTTGTTTTGTGGATCACAATTATTTAAAAACAAAAAAAAAAATCTATATGGAATTTAAAAATAAGAAATGCAGTTGCGAATGACAGAATTTAGAAACTATGTTATATCACTAATTTGCATGGGTGAAGGTAGGATTTTTGGGGTCTGACACAGAAATGAATGTATATAACAGCTCATGAAAACCATATCAGTTGGACTCATAAACAAACTTCAGCCAAACCTTTGCAAACTAAACTCAAACACAGTTAATTCATACCTGGTGAAACCCAAGCCTTTCCTAAGCAACATTGAAATTCCATCCCCTCTCCCCTACCAACTAAAAGGACATAAGTATACCTTATGTTGGTGAATCATTACTTTCTGCACAATCTTCATAGGCATGCGGTCCTTTACAATATGGGAGTCAAGCTTATCATTCTGCTTCTTTATAGATGATCAATTCAGGATATCACAATCTTTTCTTTGGTATGGAAATGCTTGATCTTGGATATCAGACAGCATCCTTGATCTCAATGGGTGTGGTGGATTTTATTTCCTTGTCCTCATATTGTTTGCTGTTTGTTCTGCAAATGATCTTCGTTGACAGGATAGCTTTCTTTCCTTTTTTTTTTTTTTGGATGCTGACAACACCGAATGTCTTTTTCAATAATTTTTTTCCTGTGTTTTTTTGAGTGTTTCAGTTACTACATGTTGTCTGGCAAGAGAGGCTTTGGACTTACTTCGTGAAAGAAAAGATGGATTTGACATTGTAATCAGTGATGTCAACATGCCCGACATGGATGGTTTTAAGCTTCTCGAGCATGTTGGACTCGAGATGGATCTTCCTGTCATTAGTCAGTATGCTGTGATTAACATTCGAACCTTTGTCCTGATTGCTAAATTTACTTGTCCACTAATTTTTTTTATCTTTGCAGTGATGTCTGTTGATGGAGAAACGAGCAGGGTAATGCGAGGTGTCCAACATGGTGCATGTGATTATCTTCTTAAGCCCATAAGAATGAAAGAACTTCGTAATATATGGCAGCATGTCTTTAGAAAGAAAATACATGAAGTGCGAGACATTGAAAATCTAGACTGCTTTGAAGAAATTCAGATGATGAGATATGGAACAGACCAATCTGATGATGGACACTTGTTCAGTGGAGGCGATCTGACTTCAGGAAAGAAAAGAAAAGATGTTGAAAACAAGGGCGATGACAAAGACTTCAGTGATGCTTCTTCTGCGAAGAAGGCTAGAGTAGTTTGGACTGTAGATCTGCATCAGAAGTTTGTAAAATCTGTAAATCAGATTGGATTCGATAGTGAGTTTATTATGACCCTTCCTTTAAAGTGGCTTAGTCTTTATATGATTATTGTGAATCAGAAATTTTACGGTTTTTATTTTGTACTTGTAACAGTTGTTTGTCATCTAAGTGGTTTTAAGTGGTTTTCAGTTAGAAGGTGACGAGTTTCATCTCTGTTTGGCAGAAGTTGGTCCTAAGAAAATTCTTGACTTGATGAACGTACCATGGTTGACAAGAGAGAATGTTGCTAGCCACTTGCAGGTATCATGTTCTACATATATTAGCTGGAAATAGTTATTGATTTAAGGACGTGTTTTTTGATAAATAATACATCTTGAGGCAGGCATAAGGCCATTAGCCAAAGCAAGGTCCCTTGCATATGAATAATTATAAATTATAAATATATAACAGATATGTTTTGACATTCCCATTTGATCTATTTCATATATTTAGATCCTGGTTAGTGGTGGCAGGGGCTTTCGGTGTTGGGGGTTTAAGAATCTGTTCTACATTTGAGAGTCAACTTTCAGTAGTTGTGTCTTGTGATAATAGTTTTTGTGTTTCCTCTTAATTACTTGATATTATCAATTCTCATATTTTATATGAATCCTAGTTCCACTTATGTCATTTTTAAGTAGCTTCTACTACTAATCACACAAACTATGATAATTCCACACTAATTCTGCAAACGACCTCTTTTTCCCTATTCCAACAAGCTCATTTGAATTTTACAAGAAGCACAGACACATCTGGAAGCACATATCTGATTATCAGATGTCTTTGATGAAATATAATTAAAAGTCATATGTTCAATAATCACTGTAAACTTCACAAAGGGTTCTTTTCATTTTGCAGAAATACCGCCTCTACTTGGGTAGGTTACAGAAAGAAAATGAGTTAAAAGCTTTTATGGGCGGGATAAAGCAATCGGATCTATCTTCAAAAGACCCTGTCGGAAGTCTTGGCCTTCAAAATTCAATTGATATGCAACAAAACGATGTTGCTAGCGGCATCTATGGAGTACCAGGCAGTAAGATTCATGTTCAGAATGTTGATCCAAAAATCCACGAGGGTGATCTGAAAGGTATCGTTTCATTGCCACTTACTGAACCCAAGAAAGCTCCGATTCGTGATATTCCTGATCCTCCAAAGACCAGCAGTTCAAGGGTGGAACTCAATCATTCTTTTCGACCACTGGAGCCAGATATAAAGTATATACCATTTGATTCTACCATCCCAACACAGTATTCTTGGAGTGAAGTTCCCAAAATTCAGTTCAAACAAGAGCACAAGGCACACCTTCAGTCAGAGCAAGGCTTCAACCATCTCCCACTGCCTCCATCTATTAGTCCCAGACCTTTTAACAAAGAGAGAGAAAAATCAGCATGCGTCGAAGTTAAGCCTACCTATGCCAATTGCAAAAGTCAACAAATAAGACAAGCAGGTCCAACAAGAAGTGCAGCCGACTTGTTTCCTGTTCAATTTGAGAGCCATATGACAAGTTTTCATACTGAGCCAATTGCCACTACTACATTGAGCTTGAAGAATCAAGGGTTAAATCAAATTTTCATAAATGACCTCGAATCTGCCCAAAAAAACCTAATTTTGGGAAGTTGTTCATGTTTTGGATCTTTGGATGAGGACGGACTTGCTTGTTTGCTTCAAGGCGACTGTTATACAACGATGAATGTTGGAATCGAGAACAGAGAATCTGTGCCCTTTGCTGAAACTCCAGCATACTTGTTCGATGCACACAGATTTGACCATGAGTATCCGTGGGAACCGATGGAATATCCTGTGATAGATCAAGGTCTATTTATCGTCTGATCAATCCATATCTTCTACGAAGAAAGGTAACTTGCTATTTTCTTCCATTGAACTGGTATGTTAGTGAAGTATTTCACATGATGGATTGAGATATGATCTTCCCAAACAATTTGGGTATGGAATGTGAAATACCATAGAATAGGAGTGATGAAAAAACCATGCACAATAAGCAAGCTTCTTGGAGCACTTAGAATAGGTGAGACACACCTATGTATCGTATGTTACATATCTGTGTGTCTGTTTTGTATGTTTGTTTGCACATATTAATCCTTGCAAATTTTGTAAAAAAGAGTTGCATTGTGCACAGGGTGTGCCTTGAGACAGCTGATTTTTAACTTGAATCACATCACTTTTTTGTCCCTGCTAAATGCTAATTCCCACTTGAGAAACCTTAGACAGCATAGCAAGTATAGAAACAAATGGTTTCAAACTCACTTGATGGTGGCCTTGAATACATGCGTGTGTTTGTGTGTGTTATTATCTGTCATTTTTAGAAGTTTTTGGTAGACCTATTCTTAGACTCGGATCAACATTGAATGAACAATCCTGATGTCTTCAAGTTAAAATGGTTTGAGAATTTAGGATCAAGATTGCTTGTGATTTTATTTTATTTTTCGAGAATTTGTCAGATACAGCTTATGATTACACTTTATGATAAAAAAAATAAAATTAAAAAAAAAACTTCAAATAAGTTAGAAAAACTTAAACAATAGATTTCAAAAAAAAAAAAAAAGTTGCTCTCTCTCTCTCTCTCTCTCTCTGAGTGTTCAAGACTCTGTCTTCCACCATCCATGGCTTTGACACTGTTGTTGAGACCTCCACTGATAGTACTAGGTCTGCTAATTGGGCTCAACAAGAGCTTGGAATTAGTACTAGTCTTTTGGGATGATGATATGGGCAGAGAGATTGTGAGTTTTGGAAGACAGTGAGACAGTTTTTGTATCTGTTTTCTTTGGTAATGGAAGCAAAAGGTAAGTTGGTTCTGTCTGGGCGGCTTCCCCAGAAGTTCATGGGATAAAAGTTTGGCTGCTTCGAGACTAGATGGTAAACGACGGTTTTGGGTAACAAAGAATCACCATCTTGTTTGGTTTTCAAAACTCAAAAAATTATTTTTGATTATTCTTTTCTTGGAACTTTTTTGATATTTTACTGAATTTTTATTAATTTTTAAATATACTTTAAAAAAATTATTCATAAAATTGTTTTAAAAAACAAAGAACATAAGGGTAAAATGGGAATTAAAATAAAATAAACTGATTATTTCAACAAAATATGTTGGTTTTGCTAACAGTGAAATTTAAAACAAAATTTGAAGAGATGCTAATCTTAAATTTTACAACACTGCTGCGTAGTTCGAATTTGAACTTGATCCGAATAGTTTGAAATTCATCTTGTCAGTCGTCCGACCGATCATCTAGAGAGAAGGCTGACAGTCGCGGCCGATAAGGTGATAATTGCGATAAATAAGTATTTTATCTGATCGTCCGAATAGTTGTCTGGTAAATACCAATTAGGGCTATATGAGTCATTCGCTTTTCAAACTACAAGACCTTTTTTTTTAAATTCTATTTGAAATTAAAGAAAGTGTACACAATTATTACCAATGACGCAAGACACCAAGTTGGGAGTTGGGAAGAGGCAGTTGTGAATTGTTGAACTTGGAACTTGAAAACAAAGGTGGGTAGTCCCATGACAGTCCCTTTCTTCAACTTATTAGGTCCCAACTTAGAGCATCTCCAACGCTAACTCAGATTTTTCACCAAATCTGAGCCAAAAAAGACCCATTTCATCAAATTTGATACTACTCACCCCAACGGTGCACCAAATTCAGTATTTGTACTTCGGGACAACCGGGTGGTCGACCGGCCGGTCAACCGGTTAGGAGGAATTTTTTTTTTTTTTTTTTTTTCCAAATTGTTTGCACCTTTTGTTGAACTGTCTGAACCTTTGCCGGGACAACCGGTTGGTCAACCGGCCGGTCGACCGGTTAGGAGAAATTTATTTATTTATTTTTTTTTCAATTTGTTTGAACTTTTTTCTGAACTGTCTGAACTTTTTCCAGGACAACCGGTTGGTCGACCGGTCGGGCAACCGGTTGGTCGACCGGGTACTCCCTCCAACGGTCCGTAACAGTGTTTTGATGAATTCAGTATTTCGTCCTCAATCTGATGAAGCATTTGATGAAATCTCAATCTGATATCACTTTTGGTGAACCGTTGGAGCTGTGAACAGTACCTTTTTCATCAGAATTTAAATTTGATATCTGTTTTGGTGAACCATTGGATATGGTCTTAGACATTGCCCAAAAAGTATCTTCCTTCATTAAATATGAACGGACAGTTAGGAACCGCTCATGTGGATCATATTTATTTTACTTATATATTAAAAAGTCTTGTTCAAATTTTTTGTAATAAATTTATTATTATAAAAATATTTTTAAAAAATATAATTTTACTATTTACACATCTCATATTATATTTTAATACAAACTAATATAATCAAATCAATATTCACTAAGGAAAATATTTCAATTATTTATTATTTTGATAAATTTTTATCATTATCAGTACCAAATAATCAGCCAACAAACATACACTACATTTAAAAAATCACAAAATTTTCACATCATCAAAACAAGGGCCAAATAAGTAATTTTTTTTAAAAAAATTATAAGTAAATCCAATCAATAGGACTTGCTGATAATTATCTCTTAAATATGAACGGTATGCTTTTATGAGTGAACATATAGGGGTATTTTGGTCAATATGTTTAAAATCTATTAATACATTAATATATAAATTGTTCACATAATCGAACATAGAATATACATGGATCAATTAAAATACAACTCGTCTATTCATTGATAGTCAAAACAGCCATCCCTACGACATATAGGCCTTGTTTGTTTTCTGAACTCAAGGGCTGAACTGGACTATTAGTGAGATAAGGAGCACCAATATCATGTTTATTTACAAAATAGAGATTCGGATTCAGACTCCGTTCAGAATATGAAAATCCTTAGAGGAGTAGACTAACAATCACTCAGAGGAGATGATATTCAGAAATAATTTGTTGGAATTCGAGTAAAATCTGATATTCGAGAGGACATTTGGCCAGTTGTCTTGCCCAAGTGCAAATTAAAGTTCAAAACCATGGGCTATTTTCAAAAACCATGGCTGATTTGTTTTTTGTTTTTGTTTTTGTTCTCTCATTATTTTATGTAAAAATAATTTGATAATCTTCACACTAACAACTATTATCAAACAAATATAATTTTGCTTCTTATTAACAATCTCTACACTAACAATCTCATCCATTCCATCTCTAAAAACAAACCGAGCATTAATGACAACAAAAATTATGTATTTTGGGGGTGTTTGGAAAGTCAAAAATTAGTTTTTTTTTAGTTAAAATTCACAAAAAGATAAAATAAGCTAAAATAGCTAATAAAATAAAATATCACATCAAACTCGTAATTATTTCACTTTTACTTTCACAAATATCACATCCAACTAAAAAAAAATTCAACACCCTTTCCAAACATAAATATTTTAACTTATTAAAATAATCAAAAATTACACTAACAAACTCTTCAAACGAGGCATTTTTCTTCTTCTCTCCTAACTTCAATACTAATTTTTTTTTTTTTTTTTCTTTCTTCAAGGTTTCCAGTCAGTCGGTTAAATTCTGTATAAATATATCTATACATGACCACCCTCCACCTGAATTTCTAGTCTTCACACTCTTCAAGCTCTCCACAAAACTTCTCTGATGAGCTCTTAAACAAACAAAAATAAATGGACAATTTTACCCTTCAAGTCCTCTCCACAATACTCCTACCATTAGCCACCTTAGCCCTTTACTTCCTCCGTCGGCGACCACCATTTCCGGCAGCGGCACCTCCACCGTCACCGCCTTGGCTTCCGATAATTGGCCACCTTTACCTCCTCACAGTCAAGCCTCACCACTCCTTAGCTCAACTCGCCCACAAACTCGGCCCCATAATCCACCTCCAAGTCGGCCGAGTCAACACAGTGGTCATCTCCTCGGCCCAACTCGCCCAACTCGTTCTCGAAACTCACGACCACGTCTTTGCCAGCCGGCCGCCGCTCCTGGTGGCGCAGTACCTGTCGTTCGGCTTCTCCGACGTCACCTTCTCCCCCTACGGCGCTTACTGGCGCCAAGCTAGGAAAATCTATGTGACTGAGTTGCTGAGTTCGAAACGAGTCAGCTCGTTTGAACTCGTCCGAGACGTGGAAGTGAACCGCCTGATATCCTCTGTTTCGACTCGAACTGGTTTTGAACTTTGACTTCCTTTCATAATTTAATCAAATATTTATATTGAATATTGTTTCATGTTATTATATTGAAATTTAATTATTTAAATCTAATTATCAATTCTGTAACATCATGATTTTATTAGTATATTTCATTTCTTCCAAATCTGTCCATATCTTCCTATCTAATTTGTATATATGTACTAATATATGGCAAAGATTCAGGTCTATTTTGGCGAGTCACATTTTTAATTAAAAAATAAAAAATTAATATGTTCTCTTTATTTTTTTTAGTACATTTTTAAAATATAAAAAAAAAAAAAATTACTATAAAAAGTCAATTCTCAAAACAACCTGAAGTTAATATTTTGAAATCTTTACTTTAAATTACACGATAAATAAATAAATATTTATTTATTTATAGGATAAATTTGTGAAGATTCTTATCTGAATTTAAAAACCGAAATAGGTTTGAACTAAATTTTTTTTTTGAAACAATTCATAGATCTAAGCAATTATATTGTCCTAGAAGTATTTTGAGCAAATCAAAAAATTGTAATTCTACCCTAACTCAAAAGAGTTTTCTAAAAAATTTGAGACATGATTTGAAATATGATATTATCTCTATTTTGGATCATTTTAATTTATGACTTTATTCTAATTTGTGATGATCGGGAATACTAAATGAAATTATAAGTAAATTAATAAAACCAATTTTAAGGTAGACTCGTCGATATTATTGTGTTATTTTATAGAATTAATGACACTAAAACCTTTAAATTATCAAAATATTAGCTACTCTAGATGTATGAATTTTTACATTTTAATCCTTTCATTTATAAAAATGCAATCACTCTTACTCCCTTTCACTTTTATAAAAAGTGAAAATTTGCATGGATTTAATAATTGAGATTTCAACATGTAGTAGCTTATTAATTGCCAAAGAAAACAGATGAGTGTGATATTAACTAATAATTAAGAAGATATTGATATGGTTAATCATATTAATTTTATATTCATTAACTTCATAAGCTTACCATTTTATTACTTCAATTTGGATAGGGATTTTCTCAAGTTTAAAATTTGAACTCAATTGTCATGGGGTCCATCACAAGTCCCGTTTCGACAATTTAAACTATTTATTTTGTAAAACCTTCCTTATATATGCCATTTATGGAAAAAAAAAATTAAGTAGATTTAATGATTACAATATTTTCATTTTATCGAGTCTATCTTCAAAAAATAAATGATCTATTTAAAAAAACGTGCTTATTGTTCATTTTTAAAAAATAAATGTGATAAAATGAAAAGACTATAATGATCAAATAAATTTTTTTTTTGGGGCCTGGCTTCCCTCCAATCCCAAATCAGACTAGTGGGTGCTGTTAAGTCCATGGGGGCTCACCACGGGTCCCGTTTCGATAATCCAAACCATTTAATGTGTAAAATTCGTCGAGTACTATATGCTTTCACAGAATCACGTTGATCGGATATCAATAGCTATGTGATCAAATCAGTTTTGTATAAAAAAAATAAACGGTGAAAAAATAAATGGTTGACAAAAAATTGATCCGATGAGATAACTGTCGATATCCGATCAACGTGATTTTTTACAGACATATAGTATTCGACGAGTTTTACACATTGAACGGTTCAAATTATCAAAACGAGATCCGTGATGGGTCCCTACGGGCCAACAACACCCTCCAGTTGGAGGGAAGCCAGTGCTCTTTTTTTTTTTTTGAATGATATACCTGTGACTTCTTAACACAACGGTCCAGTTCAGATTTTGAATTTGAGATAATCACAATCCTTAATTTTATGTATGTAATGTCTAATTCATTTCACCTTTTTTTTAATGTAGGAGTTGCAACAAACATGAGCGAGTTATTCTTCAACCTAGCAAACGACATTCTCTGCCGAATCGCTTTCGGGAAGAGATTCATGGGCGAGTCCAGAGGAGAAGAGAGACAGAAGCCCGATTTGGCCACCATTTTGACAGAGAGACAGTCGTTGCTCGCCGGGTTTTGCATCGGCAATTTTTTTCCGGAGTGGGAATGGGCTAACTCAGTGAGTGGGATGAAGAGAAGGTTGAAGAAGAACTTGGAAGAGTTGAGAGAAGTATGTGATGAGATAATAAGTGAGCATGTGAAGAAGAGAGAGAGAAAGGGTGATATACAAGATTTCGTGGAGGTGTTGCTTAGGGTTCAAGAAAGAGATGACCTTGAGGTGCCTATTACTCATGATATCCTCAAAGCTCTTGTTCTGGTACTCTCTCTCCTCTATGTCTCTCTCTCTCTCTCTGTCTCTCTGTAATTACTCCAACAAGCTGCCAACCTTCAACGTCAGATATTAACGTGGAGTGCATGCATGCAGGGTGTGACATAGTTGTCACAATTTTGATTCGGATATTAACGCTTGTTTCTTTGTCTGGGTAAAAACTATTTTTCATAAATTTTTTTAAAAAAAAACATTCTCTAATGAAAGTTATAGTGGTGTGATGAAAGTGGAGGCGGAGGTAATGGCGTGGCAACGAGTGGTGGTGGCGACAATTATATTGACGGTGGCCGTGGTGATGGTAGTGCAATGGTGGGAGTAAAAGTGATAGTATGGTGATATTGATAAGATTTTAGTCTGAAAAATATTTTTTCCTGTTTAAAAGTAAAAACAATTTTTTGTCCAAATAGATTTGTTTTCTGTTGACTATAAAAAATATTTTCCATTAATTTTCATTTTGTATTATACCAAATGCCCAAAAATAATATTTTCCTTACCAAACAAACTAAGCTGAAGATATTATGATTCTATGACCCCATTTTAGCCAAAAAAATATTTTAAAAAATATATATTAGAATTTAGAAGTGATTACAAGTCTAGTATAAAAGTTTTCATTCTACCAAATTTTGTTATTATTATTATTATTATTATTATTATTATCTATACTATTATTCTGATTCTAAGATTCTAGCCCTTGAAATTTAAAAGAAGTCTTCTCTAAGAGAAATTATTCAATATGTTGTGATAGTACTTTAAAAGACAGCACGAATTTTGTTAATTGATAGATGGTATTGAGTATTATCCCAGAAACACCTTAGTAGTTCTTAGATCATACCTCAAATGCCAATGGCTGCTAACTTGAACATGTGTATGTTATAGGACATGTTTGTTGCTGGGACTGATACAACATCATCAACCCTAGAATGGACGATGACTGAGTTAGCTAGGCACCCAACAGTAATTGCGAAAGCACAAGAAGAAGTCCAAAAAATTGCATCCACAAAAGGGAAGGTGGAGCAAACTGACCTCCACCACCTCCATTACCTGAAAGCCGTGATAAAGGAAACAATGCGACTCAACCCGCCAGTCCCCCTCCTGGTTCCCCCCTCCTGGTTCCCCGGGAATCCATGGAAGACTGCATTCTCAATGGCTACAACATACTCGCAAAAACTAGGGTTCTGATCAACACTTATGCCATAGGCAGGGACCCAGCATCGTGGGAAAATTCCCTGGAATTCAATCCTGATAAGTTTGATGCTGATTTCAAGGGTAAGGATTTCAAGTTTCTACCGTTTGGAGGTGGCAGGAGAGGTTGCCCGGGTTTTTCATTTGGATTGGCGACGGTGGAGATTGCCTTGGCTCGGCGTCTATATCATTTTGATTGGGTATTGCCTGATGGGGTTGTGGCTGAAGATTTGGACTTGGCAGAGATTTTTGGGTTGGCCATGAGAAAAAAATCAGCTCTAGTTCTTGTTCCTAAGTAGTCAGATTCTGCTCACTAGGACACTAGTGCGATGGGGCCAATGTTAAGTTAGGACTTGGCCCGTCTTGAGGGAGCGCCTGCAATTCTCCTGTGCCCGTGTAGGTGTTGTTGTCCCCCCTCCCTAGTGGGTAGGGGCTCCTCTTATCACTCCAAAGGAAGATTACTACAGTTGGTTACACCTTCTAATTATTTTGTTTGAAAAAAAAAATATATATTTATATATACTCTTGGGTTGAAGGGGAGTTATACTCAGTTAGGTCTTAGTTCTGTACTTTCCAAGCATGTTAACAGTGTTTTTTCACTTGTACAAAAGTGTTCCAAATAATGAATTTTGGGGTTTGATGTGTTCATACTCTAGATACGCACCCTTGTCAATGTAACATAGATCTTCCTCAATTCCAACAATTCAAACACTATAACCTTGTTTGATGTAATGTTTTTGAAAACTGCTTTAAAAAATATCTTTTGAAAACCAACTCAGGAAACACCAAAAAGTTTAAAATTTTCAAAACCGTTTTTGCACAAAAATTAGAAGAATGATTGTTTTCATAATTTTTGTTTCCGGAAACATCAAAAACAAAAACATAACCCAACAAACACTATATAACATTTCATTAATGTGCAAAGAAAAGCTAGCAGAGGCTCAATTCTGATGGAAGTGATAACACACTCTGTTTAGTAAAGATCTATGGACAAAACTGTGCAGTAAATCTGTCGTGAACAACTCACTTTGTTTTTGCTGGATAGTGATTTTGAACTATATGAAGCTCTTCAATCTCACAGATCCTCCGGCCACTGCAACATGTCGAGTGAATTCTTTTCAGCTTCAGCTTTTTACCCTGGAAAATGTAAAAATCATCAAGATAATGATCAAATGGCTGTTAAAACTAAGGCCTCGTTTGGGAACAAACTATATTAGTAATTTTTTGACTTTTTACGAAAAGATATGCAAAAAAATAGAGAGAGTGATGTGACAACTTATAGTGAATATTCGGCTAAAATACTTATTCATATAACTCACTTGGATTTCTCTTGGGATTTTTCCTCCAACTCCTCTGTTGCTGTTGAATTTAGGGCTGTCATTTTGCCAAACGATTCCTTGGCATCCCCGAAGAAGTCCTTCACTTTATCAAGCACTGTTTTAAGCTCATCTTTTGATGGGAGCTGAAAATTGCATTTGGGGTTGAAAGTTATTTTAAAAAACCAAAGAAGGAAAGCAAGAAAACCAACTGACAATCCGATCTGAGTTTGAAGAGAGTGTGTGCAATAGGAATATGAAAACCAACTTTCATAAATCCAAATTAAAAATCAAGATTTGCATATTGGATATACCATCATTCGCATTTTATGCAAGCAATTGTCTTACATGGATTCTTCTATTTTCTTTGAAGTACTAGTGTCTATCAGATACACTTGAATCTTACAATTTTTACTATGCTTAAAGAAGAAACTTATTACATCTTCTAACAAAAATTCCATGCTTTTACTAAATTCTATTGAATTTTACATTTCTACATAATTCACATCATTTTATCTAAAAATATTATATAGGGCCTTGCTAACACGTGCCTTAGGACACAAGTAAAAGAAAAAATATTTATAAAATACGATACACTTTTCACTAACTTCAACGCCCTTTTATTAAAATCAATACATTTTTTAATATTTTTACATATTTTCAAGACACTTTTTATACATTTTCCAACCTTAAAAATGTCTAGGGGGCACTTGTTAGCATTTGCCTATTATATAATATGTAACAAATGTAAGTGTCCATTATATCTTCCCATACCTATATCCCATTTTCAGATACAATATCTTAAGATTTAAGTTTATAAAGATCCGACACTTTTCATTTATAGTTCAATAACCCAATATAACTAAAACCAAATATCTATTGCCCACCTCAATAACATCTGTGGTAGAAATAGCTGATCTCAAATTGTTATTCTCCTGCATAAATTAGCACGTCGAAAATTAGAAAATAAACTGGCAGAGACATCTTGCTTGTGCAATTTAATCTTTGTGATGGCAAGGTGGAAGATTTGACAATAGAATGTTATGCAGTGTAATGTATAATTTATAGGGACATTACAACAAGTTTGTAGCCATATTTGAACTCGGTGGCTGACCGCAACACGCGATGCTGCTTAAGTGCTGTCTTCTGTATCTCCTTCTCATCCTGTTTAAATATAAACCACCTGTCAGTTACATATAATTAGACAAATACTCCAGATCTCTAAAGAAATAAAGGAAAATAAAAAGGCACTACTAGGGAATGATCACCGGACAAATTTTTTTTATCATAACAAATGAATTCATACATCAATAGTTGAAAAAGCAATGATTTGCTAGTACATAAACTGTTATTCAGGTCATGCTTAGAACTGTGGCCAAAGTCTTGGCAATAGCAGAAAAAACCCCTCAATTGTGTCAATAAAATAGTGACTTAATTAACAGAAAAGTTACAGCAATTTCTTTTCATGCCGCTCATCAGAAAAAAGGAAAGAGCATTCATCCAATTTGCTTGGAGAACAAAAATTCTACATGAACAGGGACCAACTTGGGGGAAAAAATATTTCATGAAACAAGTTTTAGCTACAATACAAAGACAAGCCTACAAGAAATGAATTGATAAAAATAAGGAAATTAAGTCAGTCTAATAACATAGCTGCAGCAAATGTGTTGCATTGAAAAGTCCACATTAAACATAACACCGCATCTAATACTCATACCTAATACATGTAACAACATCTACAACTGATACATATTTATATTTTCACTCTTATTTCAACTTCAGCTGCCAATATTCATATTCATTTCATTTATCATTGAAGTAAAACATAAATTACACAATCAATCAATCAATATTATCCCAAAAAGCTAGGACCTTGAACAGCCTTGTAAGTTTATTATAAATTCAAAGTACAGATGACACAAGTTCTCAGTGAAAAGAAAACTTACTCTGTAAATAACTGCTGCAAGATTCCTAGCAAGAGTATCTTTATATATATACTTCCCCAGAAAATTATCTTTCGCTGCAACCATAATCTTGGCAGTTGTACCACCACTTATAATACTGAGTGGGTACCAAAGATAAACCTGCCCAAGTAATAATGTTAGTCCCTAGTGAAAGAAAGTTGACAATTAAAATCTATAATCAGGATACTCATGATCACTAATCAATTGTTTAGAAGGATTGTTCTAGAAAATTGTTAAAATTATCAGAAAGTATCACAAAGAATTGAGAGAGAAAAAGACAGATAATCGGGCCACTAACATTGTGTTTGAATCGTGAGTATATAGTGGGATTGTGGTGGAAAAATCGCTCTACAAATACAAAATCGAAACACAGGACAAGAAAAATTAGAAAGACATTTAAATGATGGAATAGTAATCACTTGGAAAATAAGTGATAGAAACAAAACTAAAGGGTTGAGAGTTGCATATCATAGAGCTCTTTTCGGCTGTAGCTAAGTTGTGTTATTTATTTATTTTCTTTACGCTGGGTTCATTTTACCTAGTTTTACATTTTTTATTTCTTTTCTTTTCAAATCCCTTCAAAAATCCCCCCAACCAAACGCCCGTTAGGAAATTTTTTTTTCCCAACTTTGAATTGAAATATTTTATTTTTTAGAATAGACTTACCTAATATTTTTTTTAAAATTGATTTATTTTTGCCTTTAGCTAACCTTTTATCTAAATTATTATTTTGATTTTTAATCTTAGGATGTCTGTGGATTATAACCCAACTAATTTGCTAAAAAGCACTCATTTTGCCTAAAAAAACTTAGTTCATTCATATGGCAATTTTTTTTATTTATTTTTTTTTTTTTGGGGGGGGGGGGGGGTGGGGGTTTTCAAAAAGCCCACTTTAGTTACCAAAAAAAAAAAAACTAAGAATTCCTTTGTTTGGTTTGAGTTTTCTAAAAACATTTTTTTTAAGAAATTCTACTTTTTTATTTTTCATATTCTTTTATTTTTATTAAATTTTTTTAATATTTTAAGTAATTTTTAAAAAAATTTAGACACACTTAATATTAAAAAGCATAATTTTCGTAATTTTTTTTTAAAAAATTCACTAAATACTAAAAATATTTTTAAAAAATACAAAAATTCATTAAATACTAAAAATACAAAAATTTAATATATTTTTCATATTTTTATGTATTTATTAATTTTTAAAATATTTTTTCACAAATATTTTATTTTTTAATATATAAGTAAGGTGTATTTAAAAAAATTAAAAAAAAAATTTTAAATTTTAAAAATATTTACTTAAAAACAAAGAAAACACAATTCAAAAAACTGAAATGAAGTTAATTAGGGGGGAAAAAAGAGAGGGGGGGGGGCAACTTTTAAGCTGGTTGCCAAAGGAAGCTGATTAAGCTAAATCCATTTTCAGGCATACAAATTTCTGTTATACAGCAACTGAGACTCATCACAATAAATCGATCAAAAATCACTCCAAGAACATAATTTTACAGACCCATGACATGAACTTCAATCAGCAAAATCAAAACCATTCCGATCAAAAAAAAGAAGGAAAAAACAGAGAGAGAGAGAGAGGACTAACATTGGCCATGCGGATGAAGACAACGAATCTAGGGTTTCCATCGTCTTCAATCTTGGGAAGAGAAGGAGGCGGTGGACGTTTGAACTGACGAGCCATCATTCCTTTCTTACCCTTGGCTTTAACCACCAACAATCGTTGCCGATGATGATGCTGAAAACAAGGGTTTTGAGTCGTCCGAGAAGAGACCAAGGAGTGCTTGATTAGGGCTTCTTCATGTGCTCTTCTTGAATTCGACATCGGTACACCAACCAGTGCGTTCAAAGACATACCAACAGCCTCCATGTCTGTTCAACAGCTCTGCAATGCAACTATGGCGCTCTCTCTCTCTCTCTTGATTCTCTCTTTAAAAAGTGCAGAGTGTTTTTGATAGGTAGAATGGAGAGACAAATCATCGAATTGGTTGATGGAGGATTATCCAGCCGGAATTAATATTGGCCATACACGTGGCAGGCTCAGGAGGACAGAGGAGTTCAGTCATCCGGGCCCACACCATGATGCTAATAAAAAATAGGATCTTGCTACATCCCCTAAAAAAAAACCCCCTAATCCCCCTAATTTCCATATCAATTAAAAAAAAAAAAAACAAGGAAACAGTTACCTAAAATAGAAATTAGGGGGATTAGGGGGGACAATTTTAGGGCTCCAAATCATTTTCCTAAAAAATAATAAACATGAATTACACAAAAAGTGAATTGAATGATTAAAATTTATTTTCAAAATTAATTCATCATAACTGAATCAGAAGTGATTGGTAGCTCGAATTTGAGCCCTCGAATTCTCTCCAAATTCAAAAACGACGTCGTTTTCATTGTTTTTGATTTTTTTTTTTTTTTCAGAAGAAGAAAATCAGAAGAAGAAGAAGAAGAAGAAGAAGAAGAGAATGAGGAAGAAGAAGAACTGGATTGGAGGGGCCAACAAAATTGAGCTGGAGGAGGAGGCGGGGCGGAGGCAGAGGCAAGGGGCGGAGGGGGGCGGCAGTGGCGGGGGTTGCGAGACAGAGGCGGGGATGCGACGAGGCGACAGCGGGGCGACGATCGGGCGGAGGCGACGGCGGGCGGAGGGGCTGCCATCTCTTCCCCTCTCTTTCTCCTCTTCCCCTCTCTTCTCTTTCTCTTTCTCTTTCTCTCTTCTATTTGATTCGGGGGGGCTCAAATCCGGGAAAAAAAACATTTTCCTAACTGAATATTGAATTTACGAAAATGATTTTTCCCCCAAATTTGTTTTCCCCGAATCCCCCGAATTTGTCTTCCTTTAAGTCTGAAACGCAAAGAGGGAGAGGGAGAAAGAGAGAAAGAGAGAAATAGAGAAGGAAGAAGAGAGGAAGATGTTGATGGCGATGAGAGAGAGAGGCTCGGCTGCCGATCACCGTCGCCAATTGTCGCCGTGATCGTCCCCGTCGATCGACGCCTCCGTCGTCGCTGCTGCCTCCGATCAATGCCCCCTCTCTTTCTTCTCTCTCTTCTCTGTTTCAGAGAGAAAAGGAAAATAAAAAAAAATTCGATCTGTATACACACAGATCTGTGTATACACAACCGTCCCCTTGATTTTGATTTTTTTTTTTTTTTGTGTGTGATCGTTGGTTGTTGTTGATGATTAAAGAAAAAAAAAATTTGAGATGGGTTTGATTTTTGGTTGATGATTCTCTCTTTCTCTCTCTCTCTGCTCTGCTCCTCTCCTCTCATTTTCTTCTTCTTCTTCTTCTTCTCCTCCTCCTTCTTCCTCTTCTGCGTCTTCTTCTTCTTCAGACAAAAGGGAAGGAAAAAAGGAAAAATAAATAAATAATCCCAAAACGACGTCGTTTTGGGATTTCGGGCGATTCGAGGGTTTCGGATTCGAGTTACGTCTCAATCATTAAAGCCTTCCTTGCATTTTTAATCTTAGGTTAAACAACAATGATTCAGACTACTAATTTTGGTACTCTAATGAAACACTAATGACATGGCAATGAACAAAAAAAATAAAATAAAAACAAATCAAGACCAAAACATCACTTCACTGTGGGTAGAGCCCACTGCCAACTCATTAGAGGGACCTTTAGAGCTAAAAAATTAGAGCTCCAAAGCATTTTTCAATAATAAAATAGACTAAAAAATTAACAAAACAAAATATCAAATCTAAATTATAAATATTTTATTTTTTTCTTTTACAAAAGTCAAAAAAACAAAAAAATCTATTCCAAACGAAACTTTTTAACCCAAATTAAAATAGTCAAAAAGTCAATCCACACCTTAAACAAATCCTAATTGTGTTTTGTGTGAATCAATCGAGAAGTTATTGATTGATCTTGAGCAAACAATAAAATGATAAAATTCATGAATTTATGTTAGATAATTAAAAAATATGGGGGCGTATGATAAATTGTGATTAATGATGGATTATTTTGGAAAGTTAGTAAAAAGTGACTTTTTGGTTTGTATCTAAGCTTTTGGATTTTTTAGACAAATAATTTGGAAAGTTGGTAAAAAGTTATTTTTAGTTTTTTTGATTAATATTTATTTATAATGTCAAATCACAATAAAATAATCAAACTATCTCCATTCAATTTAAAATATTTACAATTCCACCCATGTAAGCACATTTTGACCCATGAGGGATAGAATTGTAATTTCACCAGTGGCTAAAAACCAACTTCCCAAATGAAAAAAAATACAAAAAAGCCAACTTTTGACTTTTGTTACAAAACTTAAAAAAGTGACTAAAAGCCAAATTCTCAAAACACCCCATAGTCACGTGGTGTTTTTGGACCAATTAATAATTTTTCAGATCAATAAGTGATCTAATATCTTACGTATGAGTAAAGTATTTGCAAAATTTAAAAAATTAATAAAAAATTATAAAATACTAGAGTATTTGGACACAAAAAATTTCAATTTTTATTTATTTTTATTTTTTTGAACTGATACGTCGTAACAAATTAGTGATGAATTAAACTCAAATTATAATGAGATAGATGTAATTTTTTTTTTAAAAGAATAAGTGATCAAAAGGTGTAGTATAAAAATAGCACTATGATATTTTAGCATATCATATGCTACATTTTGTAATTTTCAAAAATAAGTTTAGGGTTGCAAAAATTCAATAACAATATTTTCATTTATCTTTACAAGTTTTTATATAAATTTATTTTTATCTATTTTAATGTATACAGATATTAATATCATGGGTAATAATTAGCATTTTTTCATTATTCACAAGTTTTGTGATAATAAAAACACGATAATGATATTAGTACTAGCCTAATTTTTTTGGATTTCAAAATTTGTAATACAAATTGAATAATTTTATAAACATTAACTTCTTTAAAAAAAAAAAACAAAAATCTTACTTAAAAGTACAATAAGCCTATGAATGGTTGCCAAAAGTTGCAATGATATTTTAGTACATTGCTTACCAAAATTAATCTCTATTCTCCAAACTCTAACCTTACTCCCATTAATGCTATAGTAGTTGTCAATTGACACAAAAACTATTGTTATTTCCTTTGTACCAAAAAATTGGAAGGAAAAAAAAAAAAAAAAACATTTTTTTCTCAATTGTTCTCCACTTCAACAACCTACCAATCACATGATTCCGTTAGTCTGTGTTTAGAGCATAGATTTGGGAAAGAATTTAGAAAAAAAAGAAAAGAAAAGATAGGTGAAATATAAATTAATATAATTACATGTCACACATTTTTTTTTTTTTGGTTCTTAAATTTCTACTCAAATCTATATTCCAAACACAACCTTATTTTCTCTTAATCCTACCCTGTTTCTCTTCTTCAAGTCATCAAATCAAAAGCTTTAGAAGCATTTCCAACAAGAAGCTGCAACAATGGGCTTTGATTTCCAGCCAAGAACCAGGCAACCCTTCTCTTCCACCACCGTGTATCCCTCGCAAACATTTATTTCTCCCAACCATTGCTTCGCCTGTGACAGCATCTTGATGGGTGACGGTTGAAATCCCGCCCGGCTCATCCTCCTCCGCCACTGGTCCAACCTTTCGTGCCTCTCCACCCTGGCCGGCCCCTCACAGCTCACTATGTTCTTAATCTCCTCCGCGAAAAAAAACTGCTCCATCTTCACTCGCCTCGTGTCATACCTGGCATTGTTTTTGAATCGTGAATCATTTCGTTAACACTCGCTTTATTTAGCACAATCATATGATTAATTAATTTCCTTTTTTATTTTATGAAATAACACCGTTTTGTATATTATACTAACAGAATTAAATTGCAATTGAATTATAACGATTTACTCAATTTAAAATTTAACAGCACTAATCGAATCATCTAATTACCACTTCTATCAAATCGTGAATTGCAAGATTTGTAACAACGTACCTTGGCAGCATAGCATCTAATGAGTCAAAGATTGCTGCGTAATAGTGGAGAGCCTCCATGAACCTCCCAAGAAAGAACGGTCCATTATGGCTCGAGTCCTGCTCAACCAGAACAAGAACCTTCGGGTTTAGCTCATGCATCGTTTGCAGCACCGAATTCAACGCTCCTCGGCTTTCTTTCACCACACAGTGTAATTGAAGGATGCTGTTGATAACCAGAACCTCACTGCCACAGACATCGAACTCCTTGGCTTGCAGGTTTTCCAGATTGCTTTCCACCACTGAAAATTCAAAGTTCAAATCCATGGTACGTGCATACCGCTCTAGCTCATCACCGATGGCTCTGAGATGCTCACCACAACTTCCAACGCCAGTTATGCGAACACGGCGTGGTGGTTGGCCTGCCCGGTTGACTAGACCGTGCATCAACCTCCGCCATTGGTGGCCGTGTCGTAAACAAAGTGTCATACCTAAGTCCACAATATGAACAGAACTCTCTCCCTCAAGGGCTTCTAATATTGCTGCATTGGCTATGAAATGCCCAAATTGTATTTGTGGACAAATGTCATATACAAGGCTTAAAGCCTCTTCCTTTTCCAGAGAAATAGCCATATTTTTCGGAGGTGTTGCCGCGGGTACAATTCCCCTGAGCAGATGAACAAGCGCAAGGCGGTCAGAGAGGCCCTGGACAAAGCAGGACGCCACTCGTTGAAAAGATGTCCCGAAAACCAATGCTTCGCTTCTGAGTTCAGACAGTAATGCTGAGGCGTGGGATTTGTCGCGACAAGCCACAGCCTCGGCACAGGTGAGGAGTAGTTGGACTAATCTCACCCCATCTCCGGTTACTTCTTCCTTGACATGATCGTCTCCCTCGTCATTTACCAACGCTTTAGCTGCCTCGTCCATGGCCTCCACCGCTAGGTATCTTTGCTTATACGCCCATATATGATCTCGGAAATGAGCCCTGGCAAGCTATTCAAGCTATTTGCACTCCGGCTGAAAAGGGTACTACTATCACTACAAACACTACTATTGATAGACTCTGCACTTCCTATCTGCACAGCCTCAGCCTCTTATGGGTTCTAGTTTCGTCGAGCAAGGAGTGTAACAGGTGGAAGAACTATTCTCCAATTTGGGCAAGCGAGGGAAGACGTAGGTCGACACGTTCAGGTCAAGTCCGATAGCGTCGTCGCTTTTCTCGTTGTTGTGAAATTTGGATTGAAGGTAGAGACCAGAAGCCATCCTCTGTTGTATCAGAAATTATGCAGAGCAG
The DNA here is from genome assembly GCA_036172215.1 of Camellia granthamiana. Taxonomy (NCBI): domain Eukaryota; kingdom Viridiplantae; phylum Streptophyta; class Magnoliopsida; order Ericales; family Theaceae; genus Camellia; species Camellia granthamiana. The sequence goes on from CM069904.1 coordinate 173,282,997, forward strand.
AGCTGAGCAGAGCTCTTATTTTATCAAAAATGAATGCAGCAAAGCTCCATCGATGACAATCTGCCGAACTAGCGCATTTGTACGGGGCTCACCTTGTTAGGTAGAGTGATGAATTCGATGTTCTCGAATATTTAAACATGGTGAAAAGCAAACGAAAGGGATGATTTGTAATTACCCTAGATTCCAGACACGCAACAATGTTCAGCATAGACCAATCAAAATATATTCTTAATTTCCATCACTTTCCTAGGATTCTTCTAGAGTTTTTATATTCGAGTATATTCTTCATTGTTTCACAACCACACACCCACTACGATGCTGCAGTCCATCTGCCACGCTTCATTTTCTGACAACTTCTCAAGTAATTTTCAACTCTGAGAACTCAACAATCATCAGAGAGGATATACCACTAAATTTCTTTTTGTATCAATGATTTTTCTCCAGCAAGGCATAATAAACTTTTCCACTGTAAATATCAATCTATAAATTAAGGGCATGGGGGACAAAATAGAGTCTGAAAAAATTGCTGCATTTTGATTTACATTTTTCTAAATGAATGACAGAGAAGGGAAAGGTATACATTCAATTTGAGTTTCAGTTTCTTCCCTATACATATTTATAATAAATCTCAGTAGCGAGAAAAGAACACAAACGAATGAATATGCCTACTCAAAAATGTTCTCAAAAACTGTTTCCAACCTCCTCAATAAGAAAACTCATGACCTCTGAGTGATATATACTTCTTCACCCATATAGCAATATCTTCTGCACAAGCCAGGGCTTGCGGTGTCTTGAGGAGCACGTCGAGGGTTGCAAACTCGTGCACGGCGTCCTTGTAATCGAGAAGGGGAGCGTCAACATTAACTTTTCGAAGCTCTTCTGAGTAAGCAATGGCCCTATCCCGCATCCAATCGTGTTCAGCCACAACTGTTAGTGTTGGTGGCATATACTTCAGGGGCGTTTCCCGGGTAGGGAGGAGAGGGTTGGCAGCCGGGTGATCTAGGGCGAATTCTTTCTCGGGTAGGAAGAGTTTCCATGCGAGTATGCTCATAGCCTTGTCGTAAAAGTAAGAATTTGCCAATCTAATCTCGGAGTGTGTGGGAATACTACCAATGAAGAAAGGGTACATTAGCACTTGTGCCACCACTCTTACGGGATCTAAAAGCTTGCCCGCTTCCACAGCTTTTCGAGCAACATAATCTGCAATATTAGCACCGCAGCTCACACCTAGGAGGACACACCTACTTAATATATGACCGAATTAGTATAAAAATTGGAGATGAAAAAAGCATATGAAAGTGTAGAGCATTTATAAAGAAAATTTGCAGAGTAAAAAGATTGGAAAGACCCACAAATTTATAGTTATTTGCACATCATGGCTGCATTGACAAGACCTCTGTTTATAAAATCAACAAAATTAACATAATATGTTTCAAAAAGAAGTCTACAATGCCTCTTCATACACTTTTTATTACAGTATTAAAAAAAAAAAAAAATTTACAAGCTTGTTATATCAAACTGGAATAAGTTGAAATTTTGCATAATATGAATCCTTCTCAGGAAAAAGGCATTCTCAACAAGTGTTTCCTGTGGACGCCACTTTAGAAACATTATGGAACCAGTATAAGATGTTCCAGAAACTCCAGGATAATTTAATTTGCATTTAGGTACTTCACACCGATTGTGAACACTACCTTCACCTGTCATCATGTTTCCCTTCCAACTTTTGGAATAGTTTCCTCAATATTTTCAAGGTCATATTATTTCCCATATTCTTTTGGGTAGAATTACCCTGTATTTCATGTCATCTTCCACTTTCCAAACAAGTAACATGCCGCAAAAAACTGTCATAAATAGAAGGTTATCGACAGCACTTGATAATAACCAATCCCCCTAAAGCTAAGAGCTCTGCAATGTGAGAGCTGATCATTTTTTATTGATTGACTGAGGTCACATAGCTCTGTTTTCAACCCGATTAGCATCTTTTTGGAACAAAGGTAAAGTACTTTTCACCATTCCTCTTGCTACTGTGAAAGCTTTTAGCCATTTTTCAGTTTTCTTTTATTGTCAATGATACTTTTAAGTAATCATAATGAAATAAAAAAAGCCAACCCTTATGCACGTGTGGTACATAGAAACATAAAAAGAAGGTGATAATGATTATACAAAAGCAGCGATGGTTGAATCAAACAAATCTTTTGGCAAGTGTTCTATATAAGACTACAATAGTAATGTATGCCCTAATGCTTCATAATCATTTGAACAAAGAAAATGTTCCCAACTCTAGGAGACCTCTTTGTTCATGGTTATTAAAATACTTTCTCCCTCAACACTAACTATGAAGTGCTTTTATTTATAAATTCCCAGAACCAAAAGCTCCTAAGCTTCCTTCATGCCACAGTGTCGGTGATATCTTCAATGTCTAACATTCATAATATCACCTCATCATACATAGGATGTAAACAAGCATTGAATTTTATTTATAGATTCAAATGATAAGCAAATCAAAATCTGGACATCATCAAATGGTTGTTATTGTATAGATTTGGCCTTAAATTATTTGTTCACGGTGGTTGCCATAAATTGTTGAATTAACATCAATTCCAAGTTTGACAAATCAAATTGTTTGATTATCGATAACTTGCAACAAAATTCAATGTATTTGATTGAACTCAAAAGAATTTACCTTGAAGGATCCCCATGAGCAGCCAACCAAGGCTCCACCATTGAAGCCCCAAACCCATCAACAATTTGCAGCCTCCTCACATCAAATCTCCTAACATCCCCACCGACAATACACTCCGCCAAATTCGCTTGCTTCCCCAACCAATTCAACACCTTTACCCCATCCTAAAACGCCGCAGGGTACCGATTCTCTGGCGCAAGCCTATACCCAACCGCCACAACAATGGCATCCAACAATTTCGCAATTCTTCTACAAAACAAATCATTCGACACCGCATCGTTGCTCCCGCTAACAAACCCACCTCCGTGAAACTGCAAAATCACCGGCAATTTGCGGCAGTTCCGGCAATGCCGATCGATCGCCGGCGAATAGCCACCGTATATGCCATGATCGGGGTTTTTTTTTTGGGAATTGGAGAGGGCGGAGTCGGGGAGGAAGATACGGAGGGAGAGGGAGGTGAGGGGGTCGATGTGGAGGTCTTTTGTGGCTACGCCGTCGGAGGAGAAGGTAGGATTGGCGGAGGCGACGGCGTCGGAAGGGCGGGAGGTGATGCCGAAGGGGGTGGAGGAGAAAGGGGATTCGATTAGGGTTTCTAATCGGCGTTTTAGGTGGAATTTGAAGAGGGCGCTGTAAAGCTTCACCGTTACGGTAGGCATGTTGAGAAAGAGGAATTGGATTAGGCTTTGGATTTTTATAGAGGCGCCATTGACGATAAAGAGAGAGCGAGAGAGAGAGATCGACCTGTATCAATTTGAGATTTGATACAGGTCTGGTTCGAGATCGACCGAGAGAGAGAGAGAGAGAGAAAAAAAAAAAAAAAAAAGGTTCTGGTTTTGAATAACAATCTCTGGTGAGAGAAACAACGTTGTTGGGTTGTCTTGTCTGCAATTCGACCGCGTCGGGTTAAATGTAAATTAATTTGGTTCATTTATAGATTTTAGCTTTAAAAAAATTATTTTTGACTGTTTATTTAAATTTATTTTAAACAATTTTTTATTGTAACAATTTTTTTTAATCTAAAAAAATTGATTCTAAGAAATTGCCTATTTGATTATCAACTTTTGCGATGTTTTGTTAATTTACAATTGTACTTTTGAAAATTGATTTTTTTTTTTTTTTTTTTTTTTAAGGGGATTTCTTGAAAATAGAAAAAGACCAAAGTAAACACTAGACTGTGGATTGGAAAAAAAAAAATTTAATGGAAATGTAGACTTATAATTAATAACAAAAATAAAGATTAATTCAATTTATAACTACCAAAGGTTAATTAAATTTACTGTTAGCAGGATTAAAAATGACATTCATGCATCAAAAACACAACTTATCAATTTAAATTTATAATTTAGCAGCTGCACCGAACAGATTTATTATAATATGTTAAGTTATTATCTATAATCTGTTTTAACAGTCGCATCAAACAGTATTTGAAAACTTTGTTTTTTAGTGAAATTTTTTTTTGTACGCTTTTCTATAAAAAAAAAAATTATTTAGAAAATCAATTTCAAATACGCTTGAAATGAAATAAAGGTTAATTTTCACTCCTATAATTTAATTCAAATTTGACTTTAGTCGTTATAGTTTTAAATTGAATAATTTAATCATTACACTTTAACTGTAATTTGAATCTAATCCTTCTATCTAAATTAGAGACTAAAGTTAATAATTTTGAGACATTTATTAATCTTCTAAGATGTACAAGTAAACAAAATTAATAGAAATTTTGATGGAATGACCAAATTAAAAACGGACTTTAAGTGTTGGGAACAAATTGTTTAAATTAAAATAATAAGGATTAAAGGGGAACTTAAGTCTAACTATAGAGGTAAAAAGTGCAATTAACTTCTTTCTTTCTTTTTTTTTCTTTTTTTTTTGAGAACATGAGAAACATTAAACAACATACATATATAAACAACACCCCAAAAGGTCATCCCAACTAAAAACCCAAAAAAAAAAAAAAATGGTCAAAAAAATTAACTACGATTTAGTAAAAATTACTGATATTCTTAAAGATATGGTTTGGAAAGCCCACCATCCCCATCAAAGTTCTCATCACGGTTGCCCAACTTCGTCACCGTCGCCGCTGAACTTCAGACACCATCAGAAGTTAGAGTTGAGAAAGAAATACACCTACAATGGTATGGGAGAAGACTTGAGAGAAGAGGGAACCATTGTAGGTGTCGAAAATTCAAAAATCTACACTGAAATCGGAGGAGAAAACTTTCAAAATTCCTATTTCAGACATAAAAAAGTCCAAATCTATACTTAAGAAGTGTAAAGGAAATCACCATCGTCGGAGCACCATCAAAAATCTCCTAGAGAGAGAAGCTTTACTCTCTCTCTAGAACTCCCTAAACATTAACCCTAAATTAAATTTAAACATTTTTTAAATAAAGAACTTAAACATATATTAAAATTTCTTAACGCTGTGTTTAATTGAGGGATTTGAGAAGGGATTTGAAAATGGAAAGGAAAAATATAGGTGAAATGTGAATAAAATGTATTTATATTTCACCTAATTTCATACATCTTTTTCTTTCTCCTTTCCAAATCTCTTCCCAAATTCTCAAAACAAACACAACGCAAATCTTTTAATCTAGTTTGAAACCCAATGCAATAAATTTATATGTATTATATAAAATAAAATCTATATCTATACTATATATTAAGCAAAATGGGGGTTTTAACCCAAGGCCTGTGGGAGTTTTAATATCCCAATCTGAATTTTTTAAATTTCTTATTAAAAAAAAAAAAAAAACTCAGCATTTATTGATTTGGTCAAAATCCCCTGATCAGTATTTATTAACTTTTTTCAATCCATATGTCTTTCCACACGCCTTCATTTATTGATTTGGTCAAAATTTTTTAATTAGCATTTAAAATCCCCTCATACAAATAATTATTGATAGATATAATAATTATAGATAATTATAGCATTTAAAACCTCATTTTGCTTAATATATAGTATAGATTTTTGTTTTAGCTCAGCATTTATTAAATTCTCCAAAGGTTTTTTGACTTCTCCTATATACACATCCTTTTTAACTTTTTTTTTTTTTATATTTTTGACAGATATAAATATCTAAAAAAATATCTAAAACAAATATAAATATCTATATCTATCTATCTATCTATCTATCTATACTTACTATATATTAAGCAAAAGGGGGTTTTTAACCCCCAAGGCCTGCGGGAGCTTCAATATCTCAATCTGAATTTTTAAAATTTTTTTTTTAAAAAAAAAACTCAACATTTATTGATTTGGTCAAAATCCACTACTCAGGAATTTTTTAACTTTTTTCAATCCACTTGTCTTTCCACACGCCTGCATTTATTGATTTGGGCAAAATTCTCTAATCAACATTTAAAATCCTATCATACAAATAATTATAGATACAATCCGTGTATAGTTACTGCAGTACATTTTTCAACTTCTCTCATACACTATAGTTAGTGATAAGATTGTTAAATTATTTTTATAAAAAATCTTAAAAAACATAATTTATATATTAAAAAAAATCTAAAACAAATATAAATAATTATAATTATCCCGTGCATAGCACGGGTGACAGGCTAGTAAAAAGTAAAAGAAAAGTAAATTATACTAACTTTTTTTTTCTTCTTTTTTACAGCAAAAAATATATACTGAATCATTAGCTCTAAATAGTTCAACCAATACTCAAATATTGTTCATAGTAGCTAAACACAACAAAATCACCAAGTTCCAACAATCGTTCAAAAAAAAAACTAGTTCCAGTTGTTCCTACAAGCCCAAAAAGAAATAGCCATAAAGGCCTACACATTGCATTGGCTAAAAACAATGTTCCAACTGCTGAACTTCCACATTTCCACCTCAACTCTTCATAGGCCCAAACAACAGCCAATCAATCTCCATTCAACAAGAGTTAATTCTGGCATCTTTCTAGAGGAAAAAATTATACAATAAGCCTCCTCACCGATTACCATTTATTATGTCTCACATTTTTTTAATTATCTAACTCAAATGATTAATACTCCATCAATCGGCTTCGCGATTGTGATTGCAATTGTAATGGAGGGAAATGAATATAGGGTTTCGAATGAGAGCATACCAGTATTTGATCTGAATCGAAGTAGGAATTTCATAGGCAACCTTCTCCGAATCTCCATCATCGCCACAACTAGAGTTTGATGTATGGCGGTGCCAAAATGAATTTTTCTTAATAAAGTTTTATGAGAAAATACATTCACGTTTCATTTGTTAGCTGCTCATTTGCCATAATTTGTAAGGTAAATAGATAAAATTTAAGAAAAAATTAATGAAACATATTTTTAACTTTTGGTAATAGGAGAGGTCTATTATGTTCTTTCTTATTAGTTAAGGTCCTCAATAATATTATTAGAGTCTGTTACGAGTTGAAGTTTCTCTCTAAAATTTTTCTGTAAAGAGCTAAAAATTTTCTGTGTTGAAATTTCTTGAAAATGTTAAAGGACCACAACTATTATAAAAATAGTACATGTCATTTATCTCATAAAATTTTAATATCATAGATTTTAAACTAAAAACCTCTAAAATATAAACATTTTTTTAAATGAAGAACTTCAATATATTTTAAAATTTGTAAAATTTTAAAATTTGGTTTGAACCTAACTCAATAAATTTATATGCACTATATAATTATAATTATATAAAAAAAATTAAGAGTAAATTACACTAATCTCTCTTAAAATTTTAACAAAATACATTAAACCTTACAAATCTAATATAATTACATTAGATTCATTTTTAAAAAAAATTTAATTCAAATAACATTTAACTTCCCTTTCAACAATGTTTTAATTTAAATTATAAAAAAATATTAATAATATACACATCAACACAATGAGGATCACCAGAAGTGTCCTCAGACAGTGATATCTTAATTATTTTAATCAGGGATGTGTATATTTTGATTTTTTGAATTTTATTTTATGGTAATGTATATTTTGATTATATTACAAATTTCAAAGTTAATCCATGTCTTAGGTTTGTTTGGAAAGAACTTTTTTAGCCTGACTTTTTATTTATTTTAATCTGATTAAAAAAAAAGTTTCGTTTGAAATTAACTTTTGGTTTTTTTTTGTAATTTTGAAAGAGAAAAAGTGAAATGATTATAGTTTAGATATGATATTTTATCTTATTAATATTTTAACCTATTTTATCTTTTAATGGGCTGAATTAGTCCCCAACCATCTTGACAAATGAAGACTTAAAATCTTTGGAGAACGATTATAATTGTGAAAGGATACAAAACTGGTTGTATTAAATTTGCGTGATTAAGCCGCCACCAAATTAAGGGTGGTGCTAATACCCTCCACTTTTTTTCTTTTTTTTTTTCTAGGGACTCTCCTCTATTGATATATTTTTTTTAATGACAATTATAACATCAATTAAAATTACTATAATACACACAAATTGAAATGGAACACCCAAATAACACTTAGAATTGAACGCCCAATGCTCATAGTCTATCATTCTTATTCATTCTCATTGTGTTCTTGAGCACTTACATCCTTCATAATCCATCTTCTTCCTGATAAAATCATCCTCATTAATCTATCTTCATAATCCATTTTCATAATTTGTTCACATCTTCAATAATCAACCAAAAGTGGTGGAAGAGATTGCGAAAAATGGATCATGGAGCATGATAGCAATAATCATAATATGTTTGGTTGGTGTTCATGGCGGCTGGTTGGGTGGTTTTTCAACATGTTTGCTGCTGTGTTTGTGGCTATGTATTTCTATACTTTGATTGTTTTATCTCTTTATTTTGTTATTGTTTAGGTTGGAGATCGTTGCCCAGTGTGTGTTGGTGTCTGTAACGGGTTGGTAATGAGTTTGGAAAACAGAGAAGGCAACACAGTCGTGGGTTCGGAGGGAGAGGGGGGAAGGGAGATGCGAATAGATTATGCTTTAGCGAGTATCCAAATTATTGTGAGGTGTGCGGCTAAGTGGATGTGTAATGTTTTGAAAGAGGTATAGTTTTGACATTATCTGTGGAGATCTTTAAAAAATTTATCAATATTTAAATTTTATGAGTAGAGATTCAAAGAAATGAAGGTCCTTCAAAAAAATTGTGAGTCTATTTGCGCCACCCCAAATTAAACTATATGTCACAGATGAAGCATATATTGCTAGGCACCTGCAGGCGAAGACATTCACACTTTAGTCCTTGTTTGTTTGTCACAAAAATACAAAGCACAGATTGTAAAGATTTTTGCCAAAGAGTATAATAATTTGAAGGTACAAGATCCTTTTTTTTGATCGGCAAAGGTACAAGATCCTTTGGGTAGGACTTCGAAAAGAGAAGCAAAAATAAAAAAATAACAACTTATATTTTATTTACAATTTTTTTTTCTTCTTTTAGAAATTATTACATAAATTTGGAGCACTACATGATTGTGTACTCAACTAATAGTATTTTCCATTTGTCCACCATTTTCTTTATTTTTCGAATCATGTAAGCATTTATAATCTTTATTTATAGGCAAATACACAGTTAACAAGGTATTCCAGAAAGATAGAATAATTACACCTAATCTCCCCTCCTTTCCCATTAAACAAAAAACCTATGGAAAACATTCCTTATTTCTTGTCTTTAGGGTTCAAGACAATGGCTTCACTTGCTCTCTTTTAGAAGTTAAAACCCCATTGGCCTGCTCTCTCTAGTGTCTAATAACACAAGTTTGTGTATCGTACATGTTAAGTGGATTAGGGATGGTTTGTGCATTTGAAAACTCATATCAAAGTCCCTATCATAATCTCTTACATGGACTCATGCATGGTTTTCCACTATAATTTCAACAAAATCTTCTCAAAAAAAGTAAGTCCAAGCTCTTAAGTAACCAATAATTAATGATTGTGCACATGCTTAAGTAACTTAACAGGCATTTGACATATTGCAATACAGCATTGCTATGCCCTAAAAAAACAATACACAGATGTAGATAGATTCATTCTCATGTTATACCACTATATTGGTGCAACTATGAAAGAATTAAGCTTTTCTTTGATCATCACAAAAATACGATGACAAGTAGCAATAATTTTAAATGTGTGGATCAGAATCATCCTCTATATGGCCTACACCACACCAAGTTTAAATCTACACTATACATTTAAATTATGAGTATACAAAATTTTTATTTATTTTGTCATGTAAACAAACATAGTCAAGTTCAGAGAGAAGGGATCTGCTAGCTTTTTTCAACTTATATAAGTTATTTTTGTCTCATAAGTTACTTGAAAAAAATATAAAAAAAAAAAAAATGGCGCGCTATAAACAGCTCCATAAACTGCATCAAATAGGGCCAAAGTTCACTTGAATGTGTGACACATTCATGTCCTACGTGCATGGAGGAGTCTCTTTAAGAGCAATGCAATGCCACTCACTACTTGCACAATACCAAACACAACAATCTCATACACACAACACTACACTTTGTTTATGTTCTAAAACTAGACCATTGTAAGAAAACAATGAAGGTTGAAGTTGAAATCATCTCAAAAGAGACCATCAAACCATCTTCTCCAACCCCTCACCACCTTCACACTTACCAGCTCTCCTTTCTTGATCAAATATCTCCTCCAGTCCACATGCCTATACTCCTCTTCTTCGAAACTGATGCCGACAAACTCAGCAACGCTGACATGTCTGACCAGCTCAAGACGTCCCTATCCGAGACCCTAACACAGTTCTACCCACTAGCCGGATGGCTTGTAGACAACATCTCCATCGACTGCAATGACGAGGGCATCTCCTATTTGGAAGCCCGAGCCAATTGCTGACTCTTTGAAGTCGTCGATGACCCAGTCCCCGATGAGTTCAACAAATTTCTACCTTGTGAACTTGACTATATCGATGACACGGTGCTCTCTGTTCAAGTCACCTTCTTCGACTGTGGTGGAATGGCCGTTGGCACCTGTGTATCCCACACCACAAGGTTGCCAATGCCTTGTCAGTTTTCTTGTTTGTCACTAGCTGGGCTGTGACTGCTCACAAGGATGGTGACCTAGTGTGCCCACAATTCGACTCAGCCAAGCTCTTTCCTCCGAAAGACATATCGGGATATAAACCAACTGTTGGGATGACTAAGGAGGCGATTGTTACAAAGAGGTTTGTTTTCAGCAACTCTGCTGTTGCTGCTCTGAGAGACAAGTACACTGATAGCACCGACGAAGACTCTCCAATACAGCCAACGTGAGTGGAGGCATTATCAGTTTTCATTTGGACCCGGTTTGCTGATTCAACCAAAGTGGAGTCAGGACCCAAAAGGAACCACACAGTTATTCACGCAGTGAACTTGCATCCAAGAATGGACCCCCCACTGCTGGAACATTCTTTTGGAAATCTTTATTGGTTTGCGATGGCAATACCATCCATGGACAGCGGGGACGAGAGTCAAGGCCTTGTGAGGCAGATGAGAGAGATGATACAGAGTGTTGATGGGGATTTTGTTACGAAACTCCAAGAAGGGAGTGAACACTTGAATTTCATCACAGAGCATAGCCAGAAATTCATTAAGGGAGAGGTAGTTTCTTTTAACTTCACAAGCTTGTGTAGGTTGCCTCAGTATGAAACTGATTTTGGGTGGCGAAGACCCGTGAGGGCAGGCTCGGCTCGGTTTGGTTGCCGTTCAAGAACTTGGTGACTTTCATGGAGACTGGAAGAGGCGATGGCATAGAGGCAGGGATACATTTGGAGCAGGAAGAGATGGCGAAATTTGAAGCTGAAAAGGAGTTGATTGCATATATTGCAACAACCTATGAATGATCCCAGATATGTTCAGAGTTCTTTGGGAAGAAGAAGAAGAAGAGAAGAAGAAAGGTTCTTCCAAGAAGTGGCTTTTAAGTGTAAAATGGAAGTCTGCTTATTATGAGTGTTTAGTTTGGATATAAGATATGGGTTAAGTATGAAGCTGTATATATGTGTGAATTTCTATCAAAATAAAATAAGGTTATGTGGTGTATTTCCTTGTTTGTGATGTAGCTTTACCAAATTTTACCATACGGAGGGGGCAGCATGGGAGATGGGGAGGAGGCAGGAGGTGGCGCATGGTGGTGGGGGAGGTCGCTGGAGGTGGTGAAAGGGTGTTTAGGCTTAGAGTTTCTACATGAGTGAAGTTGTAGACAAGGGCAACCTAGCGTTTTCACATTGGAATTTGACTTTTAACTAATTTTTTTCTTAACTCTCTTACAGGTGCGTGTGATACAATTTCTGTCAATTGGAACAAAAAATGTAATGCTAATACTTCAGTATAAAACTACGCGAGGGATATATAACTATTTTTAAACATGGAATGAAGTGCTCTAGAGCCAAACTCCCAAAGTAAAGTGGAATTTTCTCTTAATTCAATATCTACGAAACATATGAATAGCAAGAGTTACATCTAAGACACGCCTTTATTAATCAATGCAATAAATATTTAATCACAAAAATGCATATGGGGCCTTTAAACATGAAATGTGCCTAAAAATGCATTAACAACATAGTATTATTGGACTCTCAACACAAATAAAGCAAAGAAAGCATATGTCAATAGACCAACTGAACAGCCAGCTATAAAAATAGATTCAAACAAGAAGCCATCAAGCTCAAAAACCATTTCACCTGCCAAAAAGACCCGTAATGAAAGCGCAGGTGAAAATGGATGTTAACCATTAATGGACAACCTTGTTTCAAGCCAAAACCCTAGAATAAGATGGAGAGTAGGATCCGATGTTTTGTATTAAAAAAGTCACAACAGAATGTAGCGAGAAAGGGAGCAAGAATACCCAAACTTCAGATACTAATTATATTCAAAGAATGACTAAAAGCTGAATCATAGAACTTCAAGAAAACGAAAATGGAAAACAGAAAATAAAACAAATAGACTTCCTTCTTAATTTCTAACCATGGTAACAAAATGTACACCAAACTAAAATGGGGTGAGCAGAGAGCTCTTAATTCCCTGGACCATATATTTAGAAGGAAAAAAAAAAAAATACAAAAACGCAATGTCCAGAAGGGAAAGAATCAAAAGGGTATCATTCAGGACCTAACTCCGACAAATAAGAATTACTAGCAAACATTTTTGCAAAATTAATCCTTTTTCTCTCAAAGCTTCTATTCTTGGGCCTTAATTTTGGATCAAAATATTCCTTTGATAATTTCTTTTTCCTTTTCTTTTTCTTTTTTTTAATTTTTAATAAGCAAGATTCAAAATTGAAAAGGAACCAAGGCACTACTCGATTACAACATGCCTTCAATAATTTCATTGTCTGTACAAATTATTAAAAGAAAACAATGGCAAAGCTGAGAAGCACCTACCTGCTGTGCTATTGCTTTGGGTTTTCCACGAGTAGGCAAGGAAGAATAAAATCAAACAACTATAGTACAAAAGATTCAACCTTCTACACTATCATGCAACTAATTTATGAATATCCAAATATAAAATAAAATAAATTGAGGCCACTAGAACTACATAAAATCTCTCTCTAGCATGAAGGCATGCTAGGGGATACCTGAATGGGTAACAATTACTGCTTCATTACTTGCAGCTTTCTTTGAAGCAATTTCTTCTAGACGTTTCCACATGGTTTCACGTCTAGCTTTTACCTCTTCTTCCTTCAATTCATCTTCTTGAAACTTGAGCATGCAATCTTTGAATAGCTCAGGGTCAATATCAAAGAAAGTCTTGCGGACACTTAATGTCAAACTGTGGACAACTTGGTTCCAGTGGTTTCTAGCATTTCTCTCCAATGCAGGGAAGATAATGGGCAGTATGACCTCACGATTTTGTCTAATTAAGTTGTCGATGTGATCGTTGTTCCACAAGAACAATGCTCTCTCTGCCACCTGAAAGAAACCCAAGTATTGGTCACACGATGATTAAGGATTTGAGAATTGCCCCCGATAAAGCTACAGTAAGACTAAGGTTAAACATATATATAGACGTGATTTTTTCCTTTCCTTTTTATTTATTTGGTTACTAGCGAAAGACATGACTTCTCCTTGGGGAAATCCTTTTCTTTTTTTTTTTTGGAAAAGAAAGTCCTGTTGATAAAATATTTTATGTAAAAGAAGTTCTCAAAAAGAGTTGCTTCCAATAATTAACAATGTTCATCTTCATCCTCAGTTTATCGTTTGTAGTCGGTTAACACTATGTCTTCCTGACAGAGAAATTATCCTTACATCAAGTGAAAGTAAAAACTTAGAGAGTGTTAACCTAACAGGATGTGGGATATCATCACTAAAGAAGTGCTACTTAGATGAAACCAACAAAGGAAATTCAAACAAGCATGGAATTGAAAGAAATCAAATTTTGGTAACCCCAAAACAAAACAAAACCGGTCATACGAAACATATTTCAGAACAAAATACATTTAGAAAAAGATGAAAACTCACGACCTGAAAGTGCAGACTATTCAAGCAACGAGCAATTTGTCGAAACAATGGCACCATAAAGCGCTGGAATTCTGGCGGCTGAGTAGCTTCTAGAACTTCCTCCAACTCATTCAGAAACATGACTTCCTTCGAACTATTAGTGATTGGCCAATACTTCAACAAGCCCCTTACAACAGTATCAGCAAGTTTGAAATCTTTCTCCACAAATTGTGTAATACAGTAACATAACTGTTGATGATACATAGCCAAGCATTTTGGTTTGTGCAACGGTATTAGAGCCCGAATGAGAAACAGTTTGTGTTCTTCTTTGAGTGGCAAAGCAAATCCATTAATGATACTTCCCAAAATCTCTAAAAGTTCTGCAATACCATTATGCTTTTCGGTCTCAAAGACAAAATGATAAAATATGTTGTTAATAGATTTCCGGATGAACGGGCGGTGTACCATGAATTTCCCATAGATTCGATGTAGTATAGTTTTCAAGTATTCCTTTTCTCTAGGGTCATCAGAATCAAATAGATCCAACAACTTGAGAACAAAGGAGTGGTCAACATACCTTTTAGCCAATTTCGCATCAGTTTCAGGTGATGCAATGAACCTCAGCAAAAATTCATAAACAATCTGCAAATGAGACCAAGCTGGATCCATCAAAGGCTCGTCCTCTTCCAAATCATAGGCTTCTAAAACATTGTTTTCACGTGGTTGAGGAGTAAAATCCCGGAATATATTTGCAGATACCATCTTTATAGCTTCTTGCATAGCAGTTTCTGTGAATTTCCCATTTGCGGAAGTGATATAATCCACAAGCTCTAACAATGTCTGTCGCTTGATCTCCTTTTCCTTGACGTTCGCTGTTGCATTGCTGAAGTCAAATACAACACAACACATGTTCAGCTTTCTGATAAACAAGTCCTGTTTCTCGAAGCTTGGAACATCCCGAAAACCTGGCAGTGCTTCATAAACAGCAACTGAATTCACATCCATTTTTGAATTAACCCCAACCGAAAACTTATGATCTTGATTGTATCCCATATTTGATGCAGAATAAGGGGCTGAAATTGATGCATTGTTTAGATTGCCCGACTTGTCACTTCCTGCATCAGTACTACTCTTTGTACTTCTAGCAGCATCTAAAGAAGGGGTAGAGCCAGCAAATTCAAGATTTGAAGCTGACTTCGAGGACTTCTTAGGAAGCTTTTTGAGAAAGTGTTTAAACATAATTGAATTAAATGAACTAAATGCCCCTTCTATAGCTTGTGCTAAGAACAACCCAAGTTCTAAACACTTTATGAGGGAATGTTTGGATATTGCAAGTATACATCAGAATGGACAACAAAACTAGGCCCAACCAAACAAGAAACAGAATAACAGAAACAAGTCCACAGCAAAGACCATAATTCAAAGCTCTAATCAAACACAGTTCACCAAAGAGTCTCAAATTCTTCCTTCTCGATAAACATACAACAACCCAAAATCATCAAAACCCATATGAAAAAATTACTGATCTTTAGAAGCATATACCATGCCCATGCTTCAGAAAACAAAAAAGCATCCACATCTAGGTTTCTTGCTCTCAGTACATAATGAGATATATAAAATTACACAATTTTCTTCATTCTCTTTATTTTCTCTATTTCAACAATCTATAATCTAGAAAGTGAGAAATCAAACTTACTTTCCACAGAGAGAGAAAACCCAGATACAGAATCCAATTCTGAACTCTCAGATCAGACAAACCATTCATGTCTCTCAATCAACTCAAACAGAAACCCTTGTTCACCTTCATGCCCTAGTCGAAAATCTCTGCATTGCCATCACTTTTCACCAAAACCCTGATTGGAAAGACTCGAGCTTTTGAGGAACTTCAAAACCCATGTGTGTAAAGCCAATTGAAATCCATATTAAATTCAAGAAAGCCCCTTTGCTTACTCTGTTCTTCCACTGAGAAATAAAGGGTATATCTATATCACTTTTCTCTACTTTCTTTTTTACAAATTAACAAGCCCTTTTTTATCAAAAAAATTGCATTAACTGAACCGAAAAAAAAGCCCGATAGTATAAGCAAGTGAACAGTTTAAGATTTTGTTCTCGCAGAGAAAATTCAAAATCGAAGAGAGAGAGAGAGAGAGAGAGAGAGAGAGAGGGGTTTCTACAATGCTTACAAAGGAAAGAACGCCAGTTAGGATTCACTGAAGGGAAATGAATGGAATAGTGTCGAGCTCTCTCTCTCTCTCTCTCTTTCTTTTTTTTTCTTTTTTTTCCAATCCTCTTTTTTTTCTCTTTCCTTTTTATTAATAGGGAAATGGCTAGGTAACAATTATGAATATATTTGTTTCAAAATATCGCCTTATTTGAGAAGTTGAATATTTTGATTAGTTATTTAATTTTTTTAATTATTTTAACTTGGTTAAAATAATTGTGTTTAGAAAGTTTGTTAATTTTTTTATAATTGATTTGATAATTATAAAAAAAATTAAAATAATTATGAATTAAATATTACATTTTATTTTATTCAATATTTTAATTTATTTTATCTTTTAATAAATTATTTTAATACAAGCCCTTCCCATAATATTTAACAACAAATGTTTCAGAGGTCAACAAAAATGTCCAAATTGTGGACTTCTTTTTTGAAAAAAATTGACTTTGTCACCTCAGACTCTTGTGTTACTTAATTCTAAAATTATTAATTTAAATGATTAATGAGTTAAACTATTAACATTAATTTATTTTATTTAAATCATCGATAGAATTAATTATTTTTTACAGTTGATATAAAAATATTTGTTTACATGATTTGCTTAATTTGATTGTATTTGGAGACAGTACTTTGTTATAATTGATTATATTTTATATTTTATTAAATATTGTCAAAATAATTGGCTTGTATTTTGTTGCATGGTATTTCGAAGCAATAGAGTGCATAGTTTAATATAGACCATGTATTTAATCTTTTTTTGTAAATGTGATTTTACAAAAATAATACAATTTGTGTATTCATTATTGCGAAACAAAGATGGGATCATTTAAAGATGAAATTAAGGCCTAGTTTGGGAAGACTAAATAAGTGCACTTTTTGACTTTTTATGAAATATGGGTTGGGTTTGGGTTGGGTTTGAAGTGATGTGTTAGAGAGGTGATGTGACTTAAATAAGATGATGTGACTTAAATAGGATAATGACTTTTTGACTTTTTGTCTTTTTTCAATCTTCCCAAACTAGGCCTAATAGTCTCATGACTAAATTAACACTCTTCCAACTCGTCATTCTCATTTGAGTAAAACATAACATTTTTTGAATTTACTTTTTTTTTTATTCTATTTTGTACATTTTTGTTTTGTTCACTTAATTAGGATTGAACACATTTGTTTGGCCATGTTCGCTCAAAATTGATTAAGGAGTATTTTAGGAAGATGGTTAAAAATTATTTTTTGACTTTTTTGTGAGAGGGGGAAGTGAGTTAAAAGTTAGGAAGTGACTTTTAACCCACTTTCCAAAATGAGCCTAAATTAATTACACTCAGTCTTAAAATTTTGAATAATTTTGCACTGCTCTAATTAGAAACCATGTGAAGCGTTAAAGTAGAAAAGTTGAACCAAAATTCTATAAAGCTAAGCTTCTGCTAGGGTTATGTTCTAAACAAAGAAGAGAATACATTGGCTTCGTTTGGGATGTGAATTGGCTTTTTGACTTTTTGGCTATTTTAGCTTGAGGCTAAAAAGTCTCTTTTGAGATAAATTTTTTGATTTTTTTGACTTTTGTGAGAAAAAAAATGATTATAATTTAGATGTGACATTTTATCTTATTAGGCTAAAAAACCTATTTTATTTTTCAGAAAAGATTCGTAGCTTGAATCTTGTAGCTCGAAAATGGCCCGACTTCTATATGCACCCACATATCTTTGCACACCTCCATTTATTCATATCAGTTTTAACCTATACATTTCATTTCAAATATAAAAAATAAAAAAGAAAGAAGAGAACAGAGTAGAGAGAGAGACCCATATCGCCAATTTACTATGCAAAATCTGTGTGTGCCGACGACCTGGTGCTGCTGCCAACGAGGCTGGTGATGCTTTCTGATGGTAAACAGAAATTTCCCCCCCCCCCCCCAATTAATGAGTGTGTGAATGTGCTTGCACAAATGCATGCATTTAAATAGGTGGTAACAATGTGCATTTTATATCTATAGACTTGGGCTTGCGTATACCTTCATTTTTTTTATAGATTTATTCCCAAATTTTCCAAGTTTTTGTTAATTTTTCTCAGTCTATGACAATCAATCTGGGCTTGTTCTTGTTAAATATAAGTAAACTATTTAAGCTTGATGTATCCAAACGTGCTTGCAATTTGAGCATGCTACATTCGGATATTTGTCGAGAAGAGCTGATAATATTGACTAAGTATTTATAGAGATCTAATTTGTGGCTTGGTCAGTTAGTTGATTGGTTGAATTGATCATCAAGTGTTCGATGATTTGCCTAGCTAAAGCATTAAGTGTAAATCAACCATCTAAGGAAAAAAAAAAAATTCAACTTCCTAACTGGTTGCGAAAGACGAACACACCTCTATTGCTTCACCTCTTCCTTATCTCTTGAATATTGACTACTTGGTTTTGTTATGTCTCTTTTTTTGCTTCCTGTATTTCAAGTGTCTTTGTTTAAAGTTGTTTACCTTTTGAATTGATCAATGTTTATGTTTATGTTTTGATTTACTGTTTATGAACAAGTATTGAGTATTGTAAGGAACAATATGAGCAATTTTTATGAACAAGTTTTTAGACATTGGAGGTATAGAGAGGGAGGGAATTCTGCCTCTAATGAATTAAGCCTCTGGCTATTTGATCATGTGTGCTTAGAAACATATGTGAATTGAGTTTCTTTGTGTTGTTATTGTTGGTTTTCAGAATTTGTATTTGTACTGTTAAACTTAAATTGAGTTTCTCTCTAAATGTCTTTTTATTTCACTTTGAAGCTACAATGGATATTGAGTCAAACAATAATTCATTCAATGTGAGTGGGGAAGTTAAAGAACATGATAACAATCTTAAATTTAATGAGAGTGGTGAAGTTGAAGAATCCAAGAAGGAAATGTATTTTACCTCAAAGCAAGAAGTGTATGCATTTTATGCAAAATATGTGAAACAACTTGGATTTGCTATAGCTTATAGAACACAAAATGTAACAACAGATGGAGAAGTGAAGTACTTTGGAATTGAATGTACTCAAGCACGGAATATAATAAAAAGATCAGAAGTAAATCCCCTGGAACCATCTTTGTCATCAAAAATTGATTGTAAAGCAAGGGTAAGAGCCAGTCTACAAAAGGATAGAAGATATAAGTTAACTACAGTTGTGCTTGAGCACACTCATGATTTGATTCCTACTGACTCAACACATTTTGCAATGAATAAGAGGATTCTTACTCTAGTGAAGAGGAGACTAGAAGTTAACGATGCAGCAGGGATTGGGGTGGCTAGGAATTTTCATTCCATAGTTGTTGAAGCGGGGGGATATAAGGCATTAATGTTTGATGAACAAGATGCAAGAAATTATATTCAGAATGCTAGAAGATTGAGACTTGGAGTAGGAAACGCGGAATCAGTTACACTTTATTTTCATAAAATGCAACAACAAAATTTGAACTTCTATTTGGCAATTGACCTTGATGAAGATGGTCGCATGCGAAACTTGTTTTGGGTAGATGCAAGGAGTAGAGCGGCTTATAAAGCATTTGGGGATGTTGTCTCCTTTAACACAACCTATTTGACAAACAAATATGATATACTGTTTGCTCCGTTTGTAGGAGTTAATCACCATGGATAGTCAATTTTGTTTGGTTATGGGTTGTTATGTAATGAGAACACTGAGACATTTGTTTGGCTATTCAAAGAATGGTTAAGTTGCATGTCAGATGCTCCTCCAAAAGCTATAATAACTGACCAGTGCAGAGCTATGCAAAATGCCATAGAAATTGTCTTTCCACATGCTCGACATTGTTGGTGTTTATGGCACATAATGAAGAAAATTCCGAAGAAATTGAGAGATATTCACAATATGAATCCATCAAGGTTGCTTTGAGTAATGCAGTTTATGATTCATTCACAAAAGATGAATTTGATAAATACTGGAAAGTAATGATTGCAAAATTCAATCTTAATGATAATGAGCGGTTGGAGGTATTATACCGTGAGCAACATAGGTGGATTCCTGCCTATGTTAAAGACATATTTTGGGGTGGCATGTCAACTACACAATGAAGTGAAAGCATGAATGCATTTTTTGATGGATATATGAACTCCAAGACAAGTTTAAAGTAATTTGTTGAGCAGTATGACAATGCCTTGAGAAGTAAGGTAAAGAATGAGACAAAAGCAGATTTTAAGTCTCGTAACAAATTGTATGATTGTTTAATGGTGTATCGTTTTGAGAAGCAATTTCGTGCAGCTTACACTAATTCAAAATTTAAAGAAGTTCAAGCAAAATTGAAGCGTCTAGTGTATTGTTGTGTGAATCTTATCAATGAGGAGGGAGCAATTTGTACCTATCATGTGAGGAAGGCTGTTCTTCTGGGTAAGGGGATAAGGAAAGTGGAATTTGTTGTGCATTGTAATTCAACTAAATGTGACCTCTAATGTATGTGTCGGTTGTTTGAGTTTAGAGGTATTATATGTGTCCATTCACTTTGTGTACTCATTGAGAGGTCCATATATGAGGTGCCAAATAAATACATTATTTCGAGATGGAGAAAAGACGTAGAAAGAGGGTACACAAGCATTCTAACCACATATACTACATTTGGACTTGCTCTAAATCCAAAGTTGCATGATAACTATCACAAGACATTGGATGAGGTCCTAAAACTTGCTACCAATGATGATGGTAAACATGAAGTGATTCAACTTGGGTTGATAGAAATCAAGGATCGAGTGAGAACAGTTCAATCAGGTAGTGCGAGTAATGTGCCATGTACTAGTCCTTTACCATATTTCCATACTTCACCGAAAAGTCCGCCTGGTCGCAATACTACAAAAGAAAACATCACTCGCAAGGTACTCAGTCCTTTGGTTGCTCGCTAAAGAGGTCGTCCATGTACGAAACAGAAGGTTAGCAAAGTTGATGCAATAGTGAAACGATTGAAAGGAAATAATAAGAAGGCTACTCCTATACAGGTAAATATTTTATTTCCTACTACATATGTTAATTTCAGAATTTTTTAATCTTAAAAATATTCACCAATGTCTGTTACTTTAGGGTCGCAAGGTGCGTAAAAGTGAACCTCGAAAGTTAAATTTTCCTTATACGGGAGGCATACAACACACTATGTATAAACCGGTAAGTGTTAAAATATAAAGGCTGTGTTGTATGGTTTCTGTGTATATTTATTTTAATGAAATTGTATTACTATTTGATCATAAGGTGCCGCAAAATCAACCTTAATATTTTCCTTCTATGGATGGCACACAAGACAGTATGTATATATCTGTATGTGTTCACAGGACTTTGTATATTGAACTTTGTTTGTTGTCAGTTTTCATTTTAATGCTTGAAATTACTAATGAAATTTTATTACTATATGATGTTAAGGTGCCGCAAGATGAACCTTACTATTTTCCTTGCATAGATAGCACACAAGACAATATATATGTACCGGTACGTGTTCAATATATGAGTACATATATTTTATTGATCAATTAAATTTTAGATTGGTGAAAATGATTGTGGACAATGCCAAATAATATTTACTTTATTTTTATAGGCACAGGTTAGCACAATGCAAATGGGGGACAGTATTGGAAGCACATCTAATACTCAATTAGGAATAGTCAACAATATAAACAGTCAAAATTTGACAGTAGCATCAAAATTTGTTGACTTGAATATAGATGCGGATCCAAATGCCCATTTTTTTTTAGTTTCGTACTAGTAATTGTTTGTGTTGGCTTGATGTTGTGCCAATGTTTGGTTTTATTTCGTTTGGATACATTTTGTGGCAATGTTTGTGTTAGCTTGATGTTGTGCCAATGTTTGAGAACAGTTCATTTTTTGTGGCAATGTTTGAGAACATTTTACTTGGGCAGATTATTGTAAAAGGGGGTAATTTCTTTGTAATCATGCTTCAATTTTGGACAGAAAGAACGAGTTAGAAATTCCTTTATATGCAACTGTTTGGTGATTTCAAGATTTCCCTTCGAAACTTTTTTGTTTTAATTTGGTTTAGTTCTATTTTTTGGTGATGAAGTATGATTTCTGTGACTTGAGAAACTGAAATTTGTAAATTTGTTAATTGAACCCTTTGTCCCTACCAATTTGCTTGTTATGCAGTTGGATAATTTAGAAGACATCAGTACCTCTGTTCTAGTGATTGGTAAAATGGTGACCAATTTCTTTTGGTATGATTGGCAAGTCTACTGTGAGAAGATAACTTCAGCTGATTTGGGTTTGAGGAAGTGTTGTTTTCGTTGTCACAATATATGGAACTTAAATTGCACCAGGTGAAGACTTTAAGAGTCCAGAGAAACAGCTCGGGTATGTTCATGTGCTTATCGCGCATGCCTTAGCACACCTAACGTTAATTCACCTAATATATTCACTTGCAAGCAAAAATAGCTATCTTATGAAAGCATATCGTCTCTTATTCACAAACATCTTGCTCCATCAGATCTAGATGGTCTTATATTGATATTTGAGCAATATATTAAGGTAAATTGTCTGAAATTTACACAAGTTGAGAGAGCTGGAAAGAATAGAAAGAGAAAATAAAAAAGGAGTCACACGGAACAAAATACACACATGGAGAGACTAGCACTGCTGGATCAACCAATGCATGAGATCAAGAACAATTATGTTGACCACCTTCCTAGTCCATTTGGAACTGCACATGTCAATAACACCATGCTTACACAAATAATTTATCAGGAATTTCGGTAGCCAAATAAGATCACTAGCACTCCCATGACTGATAGGCACACTTACATTATGATAGTATCATGACACCAAACACAATAACAATCCAAAATTACTATCCACAATCAATACGAAAAAGATTAACTCTCATCATAAAAAATAAAAAATAAGCAAAAGTTAATTCGCATCTATCTCAAGTTATATCATATGAGAAACTATCTAATTTCAATGTTCCATTCATAATCCAACACCGTCTGTGGATGTTCACAATCCAACACCGTCGTTCGCTACCTCAATCTGTCGTTCGTCCCTCGTCGTGGTTCGTTCTCCTCTATCAGCACACAGAGCAGCAGCGGAAGCACCGTCGACACACACAAAAGCACCACCAGCCTCATCGGTACACACAGATTTTGCATAATAAATCGGCGATATGGGTCTCTCCTCTCTCTCTCTCTCTACTCCATTCTTTTCTTTTCTTTTCTTTTTTATTTGAAATGAAATGTATGGGTTAAAACTGAGATGAATAAATGGGGTGTACAAAGATATGTGGGTGCATATAGAAGTCGGGCCATTTTCGAGCCGTAGGATTCGAGCTACGAATCTTTTCTGTTTATTTTTTTTGCCAAAAAAATCCCAAGACCTTCTATGCCAATCGAAGGCATTACTTATATTGGGATCTGGAAATAAATTATGATCTTTCCATCCATCCATTGCCACACCCTCACTCATAATTGACCCACAAACTGGTCTATGTATGGTAATGATTTCAAATCAAAGCAAAAAGATTGAAAGTTGACAACACACAAATCTAAGAAAATTGGTTTTGAAGACACCATCATTTTTTTGTGCCATGAAACATTTGCACTAGGGGTCATCATTTGACCCAGGGCCCAAATCAACCATACCCGGGAAGCCCACCAAGTTTTTTCCCCGGCCAAACTCATATCCCAAGTCAACAGAGTTAGCCTGAATAAGACTTTGAGTTGAGCCTGGGTTAGCTCAACTCATTGACCAGTAAGAGGAGCCTCGTGAACCTAACAAGACATAAAGAATTAAAAAAAAAATTGAAACTTATTGATAAGTCTCATACACATAACTCAAAACCCATCTAATCTCAAAATAAAATACTTATACTAATTAGTCTTACATATTTTTAATTGTTACCAAAAAATCTTCTTTTTTAAAAAAAAAAATTTAAACATGCTGCTACATTCCACTACCGCTAAACTTCTGTCTGACAGTCACTGAAGATTTACCGGAATGTTCAACATCACCGGGAAGTCGTTGAAGTATCACCAGCATGTTCTAAACTTCACCGGAAGTCGCCAAAAAATCTAGAACGTTCATTAAATGTCAAGAATATTGCTGGAAACTCACCAAAATATTCAAAATATTGCCAAAATTAAGAAATTATAGTGAAAAAACATAACAAAATGTGTTAAATATTGATAAACTGAAGAAAAAAAAAAGTGTACGGGGAGAAAATATTCTGGCAAGCCCGTACTCCTTTCCTCCAAGTTTCGTTTCTGTCCGATCACCTGAAAGCACAACAGCGGTGAGCTACCCGGCGGTGTGTGGCCGGAAAACCCCTCCGACGATCAAGTTAGCACACACCTAGGGATAGAGAGAGGGAGGAGAGTGTTTGAGTGTAAGAATGTCTTACAAAAGTGTTCGTCCTTCGTATGGGGGGCGCAGACATGCTTATATACCCTTCTGCGCCCCAAACCTGCTCCCAATGGCCTCTTAACACGTGGCTCTGCTATCCCATCTGTCAGCACAAATCCTGCTGAGCATCACCTAATCTCAACTGCCCGCTCACTCTGCTGGGAGCTCGGCAGCCGAGCTGTCCCATGTTGTCCGCCGACGGCCGTGCTACGCTTCATGTCCAAGCACTCCACAAGCCGAGGTCAATGAGGACCGGGCTTCCTGCCGAGCACAGAACAGCTCGTGCTTAACTGTGGTCGGCCTTCCTGCCGAGCAACCAGGTACCTCGGCTGACCACGCCTTTCCGGGCGCCAGTCACCCAACTTCACTGGCTCGCCTCCGTCAAACATGTAGCTCGGTCAAACCGAGCGTTGCCTTAACCGAGAAACTTCTTTCCAAACTGGGCCAAACCCTTGGCCCAACCTTGCCCGGCCCAAATCTGTCCGGCAAAACTCTGTCTGGCCCAAATTTGTCCGACCCAGTTCCAGATCATTAATCTCCCTCTCAATTGCCCCTTAATTCCGTCCGCAAAAGCGTGACTGGGATTACTTATTTCGACCGGGATAACACTTCATCGGTCCTCAGAGTGCGAAATGGCGACCGGGCTAGTTGACATTCATGTATGCAAACTTGCCCGGTTATACTCGGTTGAAGTCCTCTTCTGCAAAAGTAGCCTGGTTGACTCCTCAACTCTTCAACCTGTCTCTTCAGTTCTGACGCCGTCATAAATGGGGACACGTGGCGGGCTGCCATTGGTTCTCGAGCAGCCAACCCGCCGTCCTGCCAGAATTCAAATTTGCGCGGTTTTTCTTCCTCTATATACATGCCCCCTCCCTCTTCGATTCTTTCTTACTGTCATCCCTGCATTCCAAGCGATTCAGAGCTTTGGTGCCTCGTCTCCCTTGCTATTGTTGAACTCGTGCTCGAAGAAGAAGAAGAGGTAGCCTCTGCCCCATATTGGTAAGTCCTCCAACCCTTATTTTTGTTATTTTCACTGATATTTCACACAATAGGGCAACAAAACGTGGTTTTTAGGACATAGGCTATAGAAACCGTCCCAAACCTCCCATTGTTCATGGTGTTCTTCATTTTCACTAAAGAACGTTGAAGATCTGGGGCGGACCGGGCTCCTGGTCTTCATTTAATCCAAAAAATCAATCTGACCGAGCAAATAACATGTTTGTCTCAACCCCAGCAAAAACCGAGATAGAAAAAGGAGTTCGTCGCTCAACCGGGCTAACATCTGGTCCGCTTGGGCGACCGAGCTCCTTGGTTAGCTTAGACGACCGAGGTAGTTTGGCACTTTACTGACCGAGCTAAAGTTAAGCTCACCTTGCGCGACCGCGCTCACATTTACACTTGCCATCCTTTTACTGCAGAGTCCAAGGGGACCATTGACCACCTCCGAGGCTCTTCAAGACCGAGCAACCCCCAATTATCACAGTGCCAAACCCCTCAGCTGAGCTAAGTTAGGCCAGCCATAATGGGAAAATTCCGCTTTCTAGTGGATAGTCCGGCCACGCTGGCTGCCTTCAGGGAGGAGTACGGCATCCCGGGCGACGTCCATCTTGAACTGGCAGAAGAGGAGACAACACCTTGGGGCAGACTAGACCAATGCCCCTTCACCGTGCTGTCAATCGTAGAAGGTGGCCTCCGCTTCCCGGTCAACCCTCTGATGACCGAGTTCTTGCGCCGGACAAAACTTGCGCCCACTCAAGTATCCACCAACACCTACCGCATAATAAACGGTGTGCATGAATTGAACAACCGGCTAGCCATAAGCCTAGGTTTAGCCGAAATTCTGCGCCAATACACCTTAGGGCACACCGGCGATGGGCTCGCCTACTATCTCAAAATTAGACCGGGCAGAGAAAAAATTGTGACCGGCACACCAGACAAGGATTTGCACGACGATGATTTCTTCTGGGTGTCGGGCAATTACGAAACAGCCGCGGTGCCGGACTGGATGATAAGCAAAAACTTTGGGTCCACAAGTAAGCCGTGCTACTTTGCTCGGTCCACTGGCTTTCTATATCACTCTGTACTTAACCATTTTTCTTGTTTCTTCTGCAGCAATTCAAGCCTTGCAAGCAAACTACCAATACCCCAACGTAGAGGCCATCAGGACCGCGCTCCGATATCGCGACCGAGATTGCAACCAGCTGCTCGGTTACACTCCAACATACAGATACTCTGCTCCCCGCCGGAGTAAAGTTACAGACTTTCTCCGTGCTCCATCTCCTCCTCCAGATCCAACCTTACCAGACGTCCCACTAATCCGGCTGACAGAAGAAGAAGAGATGGCCAAACGAAACCGAATCAAAAACCTGCTCACCGCCACTTCAGCCGAGATACCAAGCGTAGTCACCCGCTCACCAGCCGCCGGTCAATCAAGCGGCGCCGTGGTCGCTCTGGCTTCTCAAGCAACCGGGCAGTCTAGCAAGGAACCCACTCCACGCCGGGCTGGTAAAAGAGCTCGCGCAGATCCGTCTGCCGAGCTGGTGGCCGAGCTGACCACCGAGCAACCCACTGCCACGGTCGACCCAATACCGATCTGGAGACCACAACTGAAACACCGAGGAAAAGACATCCCGGCTACGGCTTCAATCAAGGGCGATAAAGAGCACCTGCTTGCCTATGATCTTTCCAAGGCATTCTTTCTACCGAGCGACGTGGTCGGCAGCGACCATGTTCCTGACACTCGGTTGGTGAAATCATCAGTCAAGTCCATGGCCAGGGTAAGTCTCAATTTGCCTCTGAAATTTTCGCAAGTGTTTGTCCGGTTCCTTCGCTAATCAAATTCGCTTCTTGCAGGCTATCCAAAAGCAGCATTTGGTCATGGAGCGCATCCACAGACTTCGGCAAAAGGCGAGCGACACCGCCAGCCAAGTTGAAAGCCTCCAAACCGAGCTTGGCCGAGCAAAGTCCTCGCTCAAAGTTACCAATACCGACAACAACAGGCTGCTCGGCCAACTTGAAGCAGCTGGGAAAAAGAAGGACGAGCTCCAAGCCGAGCTTGATGCTTTGAAGGCGTCCAGGAAGAAAGAGTGCGAAGATGCCAACAACGCCGGCTTCAACGAAGCTGAGGAAAATTACAAGAAACAAGTCTTCGCCACTCAGGACATTTACTTCAAAGCTGGGTGGAAGGCTGCCTGTCAACAGCTCGGTCAGGGCCCTGACACTGATGTGTTTGCCTCTCCACCGGCTGCCTTCTTACCGACCTACCTCATTCCATATGCCAATGACGTCTTCAGCGCGCTGCAAGCTAAAGCCGAGGAAGGACTTGAAGAAGAGGGCGAGGAAGACGCTGGAGGAGAGGACCAAACTGAACAGGAGCAGCCCGGCCAAACTGGGACCGGTGTCCAGGACCAGACTGCCACGGTCAACCTGGAGGCTGATGAGGAATTCCCTAATCTCTCCCCCCTAGCGTAGTTTCTCTTTCTCTTTTTTGTTTTTCTGATGTAACCGGGATAAGTTCCCCACCTCTTGTACTTAAGTTTCTATCAATGAAAAGCTTTTATTTTGTCAAGTGTTTGCACGGTTGTCATCAATTCCATCTTCAGCAAAACATCTCGGTATAAATCACAAATTTGGACGAAACACTTCGTCAACCGGATTACTTAACTCGGTTGAAACACTTGAGCAAAACAAAACAGCAACTTCTTCAACCGGAGTAAACCATCTCGGTTGGGAATTAACCAAGTTGAATAAATTACCAACTCTTCCAACCGGAGTAA
Organism: Camellia granthamiana; assembly: GCA_036172215.1. Taxonomy (NCBI): domain Eukaryota; kingdom Viridiplantae; phylum Streptophyta; class Magnoliopsida; order Ericales; family Theaceae; genus Camellia; species Camellia granthamiana. Next base: position 173,311,433 of record CM069904.1, read on the forward strand.
ATCATCTTGATTGGGATAACCTAAGTTGGACAAGACACCAACTCTTCCAACCGTAGTAAAACATCTCGGTTGGGATGACCTAAGTTGGACAACACACCAACTCTTCCAACCGGAGTAAAACATCTCGGTTGGGAATCCTAAGTTGGACAAAACACCAACTCTTCCAACCGGAGTAAAACATCTCGGTTGGGATGGCCTAAGTTGGACAACACACCAACTCTTCCAACCGGAGTAAAACATCTCGGTTGGGAATCCTAAGTTGGACAAAACACCAACTCTTCCAACCGGAGTAAAACATCTCGGTTGGGATGACCTAAGTTGGACAACACACTAACTCTTCCAACCGGAGTAAAACATCTCGGTTGGGAATCCTAAGTTGGACAAAACACCAACCCTTCCAACCGGAGTAAAACATCTCGGTTGGGATGGCCTAAGTTGGACGACACACCAACTCTTCCAACCGGAGTAAAACATCTCGGTTGGGAATCCTAAGTTGGACAAAACACCAACCCTTCCAACTAGAGTAAAACATCTCGGTAAGAAATATCGAAGTTGAACAAAACATCAACTCTTCTAGCCGGAGCAAAACATCTCGGCAAGAAATATCCAAGTTGAACAACACATCAACTCTTCTAACCGGAGTAAATCATCTCGGTTTTTACATTAAAACAACAGTCAACTGCTAAAGCAAAATCACTTCTATATATTGACAAAAAGAATTACATTCTGAAGTGCAAGCCAAAAAATTCCTTTGCACAAGAAAAGAAAGCAAAAGCTTAGAAATAATACAGTTTGAGATTGGCCGCATTCCATGGCCGGGGTATTGCTCTTCCCTCCAGATCCTCCAAGTGGTAAGCCCCCTTGCCCGCCAGACCGGTGATCTTGTAGGGTCCTTCCCAATTTGCCCCTAGTTTGCCTTCACCTGGCACCAGGGTGTTGCCCATGACTTTTCTCAAAACCCAATCACCAACTTTGAACGGTCTGGGGTGCACCGTCTTGTTGTACTTCTTTGAGAGCTCTTGTTGGTAGGCGGCCACATGGATAAGGGCCTTCTCCCGACGCTCTTCCACTAGGTCCAGCTCCAAGGCAATAGCCTCGGCATTCAGTTCGGGCTCAAAACTCTCGCTTCTTAGGGTGGGCATGCCAACTTCCAAAGGTATGACCGCCTCCATGCCATAAGCCAAAGCAAATGGAGTTTCCCCGGTAGATCGCCGCGGGGTTGTTCGGTATGCCCAAAGGACACTGGGTAATTCCTCAGCCCATTTTCCCTTTGCCTTCTCCAGCCGTTTCTTCAACCCATCCAGTATAGTCTTGTTCGATGCCTCGGCTTGACCATTGGACTGCGGGTAAGCCGGAGTGGAGTTGTAGAATTCAATCTTCAAATCTTCGCAAAATCCTCTGAATAGGCGACCGTCAAACTGGGTGCCGTTGTCAGAGATCAAGATCTTGGGGACGCCAAACCGCGTGACCACGTTCTGCCAAACAAACCGCTTCACGTCTTTCTCTTTGATTGTTGCCAAGGGCTCAGCTTCAACCCATTTCGTGAAGTAATCTGTGGCCGCAATGAAGAATTTCCGGTTGCCCGGTGCTGTTGGCAGTGGCCCCACTATATCTAGCCCCCACATGGCGAAGGGCCAAGGACTGGTGAGGGGAAGAAGTTCCCTAGCAGGCTGATGGATCTAATGGGCGAATTTCTGGCACTTTTCGCACTTGCGGACGTACTTTTGTGCGTCGGCCTGCATGCACGGCCACCAGTATCCCTGTGAAATAGCTCCGTAGGCCAAGGATCTGCCCCCTATATGGCTGCCACAAATGCCTTCGTGAATTTCGTACAAGAAGGCCTCCACACTACTCGGGTGCACGCACTTTAGATAAGGACCAGTGAAGGACTTTTTATACAACGCACCAGAAAGAGAGAGCCAAAACCGCTCTGACTTCACCCGGACTTTGTGTGCTTCCTTCTTGTCAGTTGGTAGAGTCCGGTCTCTGAGGAACAAGATTAAGGGGTCCATCCAGGAAGGACCTAGCGGCGCAGAGTACATCCGTCTGCCTGGCGTCCTCAATGCTTGGCCGTGGAAGAAAGTCAATTAATAGGGGGTTTGGAGACGTACTATCTACCATCGAAGCGAGGCCGGCCAGCTCATCAGCTCGGCTGTTTTCTTCACGGCCAATCTGTTGGACTCTGATTGCCTGAAACTGCTTGATGTGTTCCCTGACCAGAGCTTGGTACTTCACCATTCTGTCATCCTTTGCTTCGTAAATCCCAGAGACTTGGTTAACCACAAGCTGGGAATCACTGTACACTATTAGCTCGGATGCCCGCATCTGGAGGGCGCTTTTGAGCCCGGCCAAGAGCGCCTCGTATTCAGCCTCATTGTTGGATGCCGGGAAACCGAGGGTGATGGAATGTTCAATAGTCAAGCCATCTGGCAAAATCAAAACAATGCCCAGACCGGCACCGTGACGGTTCGATGCTCCATCGACAAAAAGTTTCCACACCTCTCCCACAAAAAGCTTCCAACAATCTGCTGGATCTCGAGAGGCTTGAAGGTTGATATGATCAAGGCTACCCGGTTGTTCGGCTTCAACTTCTATGTTGTTTGGTTCCACCTCAGCCCCCCTTGGTGATTCGGCGGCGGACTCAGCAAGTTGATCTATAATGTCCAAGTCCGCAAGCGAATCACCAGGTTGCGGAATTATGCCGGCCGCAGGTTCTGCGCTGAGTGGTTCCATTCCTTCCCCCCTTGGTGATGCGGTACCGGACAGAGCAAGTTGGTCAGTGACACTTACCTCCGTCATCGCATCACCGGTTCGTAAAATCATACTAACAGGAGGTGCTTCGGTGGGGGGAGCCAATTCCACGTCGCCGATGCCACTAAGTTGTTGTATCTTGGTTGGTCTCACATTAACCTCCTCTTCTGCCACGGCAATATCGACCGGGCACACCGGATGAATTCCAGGAGAGAATTCAGCAACGAAATCGGCCAAGGTCTGAGCTTTGATGGCTGTGCGCGGTTGGAACTTGACATCAAACTGTCCCAAATCGACCGCCCATTTGAGAATCCGACCGAAAAAGTCTGCCCGCTCAAACAAAGCCTTAAGGGGAAACTCGGTCAGTACGATGATGGTATGGGCGTGAAAATAATGCGCCAACTTCCTTGAAGCCATCATCAATGCCAACGCAAGCTTTTCCAGCGGCAAGTACCTCGTCTCAGCCGGCAGCAAGGTTTTACTGACATAAAAAATGGGGAGGTGCTTGATTCCTTCAGCGCGGACTAGCACCGCACTGACTGCGTGCTGGGAGACGGCAAGGTAAAGGTAGAGTTCCTCACCCGGCTCTGGTGTAACCAACAGTGGCGGAGAAGACAGATATTCCTTGAGCTCGACCAAAGCTCAGTCACACTCTTCGTCCCACGAGAACTTTGACTTCAACGCTTGAAAGAAAAGGCGGCAGCGATTTGATGACCGGCTTATAAACCGATTAAGCGCGGCGGCCATCCCGGCCAGATGCTGCACGTCCTTAGCTGAGTTGGGCCGCTTCAACTCTTACATGGCTCTGATCTGAGTAGGGTCTGCTTCGATGCCTCGGTTCGTGACTAGGAATCCCGAAAATTTTCCGAATCCCACGCCAAAGGCACATTATGACGCATTCAAGCACAGCTTGTGCTTCTTTAGAATGGCAAACATCTCGGCTAAGTCAGACAAATGGTTTGCCTCATGTCGGCTTTTTACCACCATATCATCGATGTAAGCCTCCATTGTCCGGCCGAGCAAAGGAGCAAACATTTTGGTCACCATCCTCTGAAAGGTTGCCCCGGCGTTCTTCAAACCAAAAGGCATGACTCGGTAGCAGAAGAGTCCCCTTAGAGTCGTGAAAGAGGTGATCTCTCGGTCAGGCCCATGCATGGCGATCTGATGGTAGCCGCGGTAGGCATCCAAGAAACTGAGCCTATTATGTCCAACCGTCAAGTCCACAAGCTGGTCAATTCGCGGCAAAGGAAAGCTATCTTTGGGACAAGCTCGGTTGACTGTCTTGTAGTCGACACAAACTCGCCACTTTCCATTCTTCTTGGGCACTACTACTGTGTTGGAAATCCACCGAGGGTAGTGCACTTCCTGAATTGCTCATGCCTCAAGCAGGTTCTTCACCTCCTCTGCAACCACCTCGGCGTGGTGCAGCGTCGATCTCCTTGTTCGCTGAATGACTAGCTTCGCTCCAGGGAAGACATTCAGGTGATGGCAGATGAAACTCGGATCGAGGCCGGGCATGTCGTATGGCAACCATGCGAAGACTTCGATGTTACTCATCAAAAACCCAACCATTTCGGCCCTTTCTTGGGCAGCAAGGTTGGAGCCGAGCAGGAAGTACTTGTCCGGCTGCTCCGTATCAATTCGCACCTCCACCAAGTCTTTCACGGCTTTGTCCTCTGCCTTGGTGCCCACATCGTCAAGAATTCCCCGGTCTTCCGGTCATTCTATCATTTGCACGAAGCCTTTGGCAGCCCGGCTGCCGTTCACCGCCACGAAGCACTGTTTGGACATGACTTGATCCCCCCAGATCTCCTCGATTGCCCCCATAGCCGAGGGGAATCTCATCACCTGGTGGTAGGTCGACGCTACAGCTTGCATAGCGTGAAGCCATCCCCTTCCAAGGATAAGGTTGTAAGTCGAAGGCACTTGTAACACCTAAAACTCCACTTGCTTGACCACGGACCCCGCTTTGACCGGCAGGATAATCTTTCCCAAGGGCCACTCCGGTTGTGAGTTGAAACCAACCAGCGGCGAAGTTGCCGGAGCCAAGTCTGTCTCTCGGAGCTTGAGCTGTTTGAATGCATCATAGTACATGATCTCGACCGAGCTTCCCTGATCGATCAAGATTCGTTTGACGTCAAATTCCTTGACGCGGAGTGTCACCACCAAGGCATCGTTGTGCGGCGTCTGAATGCGCTCTAGATCCCGTGAGGCGAAACTAATCACGTCTTTTTCTTCAGTCTTCCCCCTTTTGATGGCAGGCTGTACCGACAAAACTTCCCTCATATGCTCTGCCTTTTTTATCATGCCCCGGAGTTCGCAAACACGCTCCGGTTCCACGATGCCGTGGATGACATTGATAACTCCTTGTGGTGGTGCATCTCGGTCATCCTGTCCCCTGGGATCGACCGGAGCCTGATTTGGTTTTACGCCGCCATCAATGTAGAGGTCTAGGTGCCCGGCCGCGACTAGCTCTTCTAAGTGTTGCCTCAAAGGCAAACAATCTTCTGTCCGGTGACCTCGCTCCCGGTGAAATGTGCAACGATACCGTGGATTGTACCCCTTCTGCCCATCGCCCAATTTAGCAGGAAACCGGACATACTCCTCGTCTCGGATTTCACTAAGTATGCGATAGATTGGAATCTTGAAGACCGTGGTTATGTCAGTCCTTGCCTTCAACCTTCTGTTTGCATCCGCTACATCATCTCGGGGGTAGTCATCCCGGTCATTCCGACGACCCCTACCCCGATTCTTACGATTCGAGCCACGGTCTGATTCCTCTGCTCTCTCACTTGAGCGGCTGGACTCTTGCCCAACTGCGTGCACTTTGCCCGCTGTCTTCTTGTCTGTTGCTACCGGAGTTGTCTTCACGGTAGACGCCGACGCATCATCCTCAACCCGGATGTGTTCATTGATGCGCTGCATGAGCTGGCCCATGGATGTCGGCTGGTGTATGGTGAGCGAGTCCCGCAGTCTATGTCCGACCGAGAGACCACGTTTGTATTGAGTGATTGCAAGGTTGACCGGGCAATCCAAGATCTCGTTGAAGGTCTCCTAATATCTGGAGTTGTACACCTTCAATGTGTCGCTCGGTTCCATCTTGACACTTAGTAGGTGATCCACTTCCTTCGGTGTTTTGGTGTTGGTTTTGAAGCGCGTCACAAAGGCCTCGGCCAACTGATGCCACCTCTCTATACTCCCCTCCGGCAGCCTTTCGAACCACTTCAAACCCAGTTCGCCCAAACTTGACGGGAAGATGAGGCACATAAGAGCGTCATTCCGCCTGTGTCCGGCCATGACCTGTCGGAAATGACTTACGTGCATGTAAGGATCCGTCTTCCCGTCGTACAATGTGAACTTTGGCTGGTGGAAGCCCGACGGAAGAGGTGTTGTCTCTATTTCCAGGGAGAAAGGGGTGGTGCTCAACCTTGCCAAGTCGGAATCCACCAGGAGCGGTGCTGCTGGGCGGGGTGGAGGCATTCCGACCTCCTCGCTGGCGTGAACCCCATAGGATAACCGCTGGAACGCCGGTATCCTTTGAGCCTCCCGCCGTCGAGCCCGCTCCTTTAAAACTGCGCGCAGATCCTCTGAATGTGCGGAATAAGAGTATCTCGACGTCGTCACCGGACGCGAGGGCTGGTAGGTGCTATCTTGCGCGCTAGACTTCTCTGCATGCACGTCGGAATCACCGACCTTGTAACTTCTGGTAATAGAAATGGACGGTGTATGTCGCTGACTCTGACTGCCTGAACGGCGGGGTTGGGTGCGCTCACTGTGGTCTCTCACTCCAGCTACACCCTTCCCTTTGACATGTCGCTTCAGCTCCTCCATTTCCGCCGCCATTCGCCGGATGACGGCATCCTAGTCCTTCAGCTTACTTTCCAGACGTCTGGCGTGTGAGTCTCTCCGCCGCCGATGTCCGTCTGGACTCCGTGAATGACCATGACTCCTTCCGCGCTTATCTCGCGCGTCTCCCGACTGTCCTCCTGGGAGTGTCTCCAGGTTAGCCATCGGAATGATGTCGGGATGCCCCTCTCTTCGTCTGCCTGACTCCGGAGTAACTCCGTCGATGGCGGACAACGGAAACTCTTCGTTGTTCGCCATGGTCAGCGGTCAAACGAGCGTGGAAGACAAGGTTTTATCTGCAAGGATTCCCACAGACGGCGCCAATTGTACGAGGAGAAAATATTTCGGCAAGCCCGTACTCCTTTCCTCCAAGCTCTGTTTCTGTCCGATCGCCTGAAAGCACAACGGCGGTGAGCTACCCGGCGGTGTGTGGCCGGAAAACCCCTCCGACTATCAAGTTAGCACACACCTAGGGATAGAGAGAGGGAGGAGAGTGTTTGAGTGTAAGAATGTCTTACAAAAGTGTTCGTCCTTCGTATGGGGGGCGCAGACATGCTTATATACCCTTCTGCGCCCCAAACCTGCTCCCAATGGCCTCTCAACACGTGGCTCTGCTATCCCATCCGTCAGCACAAATCCTGCTGAGCATCACCTAATCTCAACTGCCTGCTCACTCTGCTGGGAGCTCGGCAGCCGAGCTGCCCCATGTTGTTTGCCGACGGTCGTGCTACGCTTCATGTCCAAGCACTCCACAAGCCGAGGTCAATGAGGACCGGGCTTCCTGCCGAGCACAGAACAGCTCGTGCTTAACTGTGGTCGGCCTTCCTGCCGAGCAACCAGGTACCTCGGCTGACCACGCCTTTCCGGGCGCCAGTCACCCAACTTCACTGGCTCGCCTCCGTCAAACATGTAGCTCGGTCAAACCGAGCGTTGCCTTAACCGAGCAACTTCTTTCCAAACTGGGCCAAACCCTTGGCCCAACCTTGCCCGGCCCAAATCTGTCCGGCAAAACTCTGTCTGGCCCAAATCTGTCCGGCCCAGTTCCAGATCATTAATCTCCCTCTCAAAAAGTAAGAACAACAAACAACAACAATGAGAAGGAAAAAAAAATGTTATTTTCAATTTTTATAAGATTTAAGTAAATAATCTCCAATATTGATCAAACTGAAAAGTAAATTTTGAAACTGTAAAATGTTACGATTTCAAAGTATAATTCTATTAAGTATTTATCTTTATTAATCAAACTGAAAAACATATTATAAAATTACAAAATTTTACAATTTTAAAAAAAATTATAAAACTACAAAATTTAATAGTTCTAAAGAATGATTCCTTTCAGCACCAAAAAAATTAAGTGTAAAATTTTACAATTTTCACCACCTATAACTAAAACTCGAAAACTTATTCAGAATTTGAAAATTCTCTATTATAATAGGAAAATAGAAATGTATAATATAAGAAAAGTAAAAAAATTAAGAGATCGAAGAAAAAAGTCTGATAAAAAGAGACTTGTACTCCAACAATTATTTTTGGTTTTAGATCTAACTGCATCTAACGTATCAAATCTGAGTAGATTTACTCATCTTCGTCAAAAACTCATCCCCTTCACTGTCGATAAGCACGAAGCAAAGAGTCAGTACTCGATGGTTGCTAGTAAACCCCCAATCAATGATAGTCGCCGATCACCGAAAAGAAGAGAAGATAAATAGACGCAGAACTTTTAAATCTATTTAAAAAAATTTAAAATTAAATAGAATAGACACTTTTAAAAAATACTTGTGAATAATTTGTCCAGACAAAAAAAAAAACAACGAACATACAAAAGTAGGCCAACAACTCAGCCCACTAAAACGTCCATGCTAAGCCCAATGAACAAGGCTTGGGCCCTGGAGTTTTCAGCCCTAGGCCACCCTGACCTGTTGAGAAAAAAGTCCGGCAGCCTCGGGCACCAATTTCACGGGCCGCGCCCTGACCAATGCCTACCCTATGCACCATATGCATGGACCATAGCCTACCCGAATCTGACTTTAATCAACAACATTAAATACAAAGATATTGATAATATCAGACTATCTAAACTGCAAATCAAGCTAATCAGCTAAACTACTGTGTCATTAAAATTTGGGACTTCGATGTATACAAAACACTCCATTACAAAGATGAGCGAAAATTATAGCTGTCATTTTTGGCGTCAAACACTTATTTTCAAAATAAAATTCTACTTTACAAATTTTCTTGGGCAACTGAAAAGGCAGGACTTGAGAGTATTTTTATCGAGCAGAAACTGCATGCATTACAAGTTCACAACCCAGATTCAGTTTTGCTGTCGATAAAAGCTTGTATTGACGGTTCTCTTCCTAGAAAATCCATTAGGATCTCAACAGGATCCTTTGCTCCTCCAGGAGCCAATACCTGTCGAACAATCAATATTTGAGAAAAAGATAGTAATTGCTAGAAGGAACGGTTTTGATGTGATGCTTCAACAATATAAAACTATATATATTCTCAATATTCAATAAAAGAAATATTTTCAATAATTGATGCATTGAAGTAGTTAGATCACCTTATTCCTGAATTGCATGCCTGCAAACTGATTGGAAAGATCATCACGAAACTTTGAGGCAAATATATCGGCTGCGAAAACCTATAAAGGCAGCAACAACTTTCATTTGCAGGTGTCACAAATGAAGAGGGCATCTTGAACAATTTATAGACACATTTTTCAAGAAAAACAAGACATGTAGATAACAGCTGAAATACTGATCCCAATAATTAATGGGAAAAAATTATGATGGTTGCATCGCAGATGGCGTGCGCCCTAGAAGATGAGAAGTGCTACCAGAAATATGGATTCAAACCGAATGATACCTCACTCCAAATGCGACTGTAGCAAGCAGCTTCGTAGCCAATAGCAGTCCGTGGGAAACACGAAGCTGGATTTGTTCCTTCTAACATTGGCAGTCCCAACATCACCTAGAGAAAGGAAACAAGATGTAAATGCACTCACCATAAGCTTTCCCTTCCTGTATCCAAACTATAACAGTAGCTCTTACCTTTGGATGGAGATGCTTGAATAACCCAACCATGTCAACATTTTCCGTTGAATGTATGATCTGATCAAAGAGACCTGAGAACACATGTTCTTTAGTGGTTTTATCAACAAGGAGCTTTATCAGAGTTCCACAATATAATTTTATAATCATGGCATCACTTCATGACTCACAGATCAGGATTCATTTAACAACTTTCATGCTATAAGAAAATTCATATAGAAATCAACTAGAAACTGGACAGCCTTCAAGTAAAATTATTCACTACCTGATGACACTTAACTAAGAGAGTAAAATTCCCAGTTTCCAGGCAAGAAATAATAGGGACTTACAATAAAGAATTTCTTGCTTCAACTTGAGTGCTGAAAAGGAACACCGACATCTTTTAAGTGCTTTACATGTTTCGTCCTTGATGGACTTCGTGATATCCTACAAGTTAATGGAATCACTAGTAAGAAAATTGCTTGCAATGTGATTTATTAACTATTAAAATCTAGATGATAGGCTCGCAATTCTATCATTAGAATTACAGATAAAAAGACTGGCACACGCTCACACAGATAAGGTAAGCGTTAATCTGAAATCTGAAAAAAGACATCAAAAGTATGATTACCTGATAGAAACCGGACACCAATTTCAGAGAGATGCTTTCATAACACCTACGCCAATTTTTTGCAAAAGGTGGCAGCATGAGTTTGTGCTTTGTCTAATTGAATAACTGTATGCTTAATTACTAACCAGTTTTCTAACACCTGGGCTGGGATCTCCACAAAGTCAGGGTCAAGCCGAAGCCCCGAAAATCTAGCAAATGATGCACGATTGCAAATATGATGGACCTAAAAGCTCACCATGGATGAAAAATCATGTCACTTACTACAGACATCAAACCATAACAGAATTCATAGCTTTACAAACAATCTTGATACTTGTCAAAAGATAAAATTAAATAACATGACATAAATCTATTTCCTATGTTGCATGGACTCATGCATGGGTGCTGAATGCGGATATGAATCTCAAGTGTCAAATTTTTCCAGTTCCAATGTCCAAGAACATAAACACGGCTAATTTATAGAAGTTTAGATGAAAAGGAATTTTAGTTTTTCATATGCAAATTGGTATAGAGAAACATTTACAGTAAAATTACTCAACCAAAATGACATTTACAGACCATTGACCAACTAGGTGGTTTAGTCCCGTTTCCAACAAACATGGCTAACCAGGCACAGTGGAAAAACAAACTGGAATAGAATAAGAATGTATTAGAATCAAAGGAAACAGGTAACGACACAAACATAAGATTCAGAGAAATACAAAAATGGTTGACACAAGCAAGAAACTATAAAGCATATCTAATAGTGTAAGAATTTAATAATAGCACTAAATAGAAGGGAAATAGAATTTTGAGTTTGATTCCACAGAAACCATTCAAAAGGCAGATATCGACATACCACATGGCCAAATTCATGGAAAAGATTAACCACTTCAGAGAATCTCAACAACCCAGTATGACCAACTTCCTTTTGAAGCTGAGAAGTAAGTAATGCCACAGGAATCTACATATAGAAATTGAGGATAAATCAGTAAAACATATTAAAATTATGATCAGCTTACGATACTTTTAACATATATGAGAAGTTGTGGACTATGTCTTCTACAGCCCAACCATGTATAACATTTATATCGAAAAAACCAACACCTATATTACTAGAGACATAATGGCACCTGACTGAACCTTGAAAAGAATTTTCAAGTACAAAACAAACTCTCATGGTGACAAGGGAATCCAACACAAAGCAGATATATATCCAGCAACAGAAATTTTTGCCTTTTTTCTATTGAAAGCTAAAAAAAATGTAATTCTACCATGCTAATCAAACATGCTTTATGCATTTGATCCTGTCCCTACTAAACAAAATAGAATGTATCCCAAAATAAAATGCTTTGCAGGTACCCAAAATTTGAGTTCAACATCACAACAACAATAAGTTTGGAAAACTCAAACTTAATAGCGTATTACAATCACCTTTCGTGCACCATTGACAAAAGAACCATTCTGAAGAGCCACAACACAGGTGTGACCATATTTTCCCTCCCTGTTTGAAGATACAACGTAAGTTCATTTCATTCTAAATCATATATGTGAACCACACATAAATTGATGTCCACCAGAATCAATAAAACCATGAGTAATAAATGAACCTGGAGAACATATCAAGGTAGAAATAGCCCAAAAGTTCACTAGAAGATAAGTCATAGACTGAATAAAGGTGAACATCAGAGTGCCAAACCTCAGCATCTTCAATTTCTTCAAATCTTAAACCTGCATGAAGCAAAGGAAGATGAGAGCTTAGTAGATGAATTAGCCAGGAAAAATACTTAAGTCAAGCAATGGAAACATCATGTAATTACCAAAAAGGTCTTGGCATATTTTCAAGATCCCTGACATGACCAAATTGAATGGAAAGTATTGTTTAAGAGCTCCAAGGTCCAGATTAAATTGTTGTTCCTCAACTCTCTTCACATAGTACAACAGATCCTCAATTCCAAAAGGAAAATCTCCTTCCTCTTTTTTCTGATGTACCAGAAAACGCAGACTATAAAGACATAAAACACACTTTGGCATAACAAGATATAGACTAAGCAAAAACTAACCTTCAAGTCTTTTAACATACTAAGTTCTCTGGTGGCCAAGTCAGTTAAACTGGCAGAGAGTTCCTCCAAGAACTCAAATACCTGAAAACAACAGCATCATGCTCATCAGGAAAAATCAGCTTTATGAAAGGATTGGTAGGAAAATATTACAAACAAACAGTAATGGAATGATGATTCAAAATGAGAAATTAGTAATTTGGTCGGGAAGTTAATAGCAATAAGATATTTTCCTCGATCGTTTTTCAGCAATTTATGTACCACTGTAAACTGAAGAAATGAGTATATAACCAATTTGTAGGCCATTCTCAGTTCAACAAATAAATGAATTGCTTCACTAAACAACACAAAAGTCTTCAGTTGCCCAGGAAGTACAATAATACCAATGAGGCCTCGTTTGGGAACAGGCTAATTTAGTAACTTTTTGACTATTTGGCTAAAATATAAGCTAAAAAAAACTAGTATGTTTGGGATGACTTTTTGACTTTTTACGAAAATATGTGCAAAAAGTAGAGAGAAAAGAGAATATTTGACTTTTTGGTATGGGTTGTTGGCTTTTTAGCTTTTTTAGTAACTTTTTGACTTTTTGGCTAAACGGGAGGGTTCTCAAACGAGGCCTGAGTATGGTTATCTAATCAGTTGATCTGAAAAATAATCTTTACCAATAATTGTATTATCAAAGAAAGCATGGGTGAAAGCACGTAGATGAAATTACAATTACATAATAAACATTTAATTAGAGAATAAATCATCAAAAATGCTGTTTAGTACAAGATAATACATCAGGAAATGATATAAACATTTTTTTGGGTAAGTTCAAAAATGATATAAACATGTACAAACCTTTGAGGATGAGTTTGCCATTCTATGATTAACAGCATAGTCTGCGTAGTTTGAGTAGCCAAGCAATCTAGCAGATTTATGGCGCAACTGAACCTAAATAATACAAGAACAAGACCAATGCCAACAGGCTTTTCAGGCAGAAACAAGCAAGAGCATAACAGCCAGAAAAAGTATAAAATATGATTTTTGCAAAGTAAACCACGGCTTTTCCGACTCTACCATTTGAAATGTGGTAATATGGACAGCAAGTACAAATAAGTTAATAGTAAAAGGCTTAAATTTGCATGTGAATAAATCGAGATCTATTGCTTCGATGCATTTCTATACATACTCTAAGATATCATTTATTTACAATAACATATTGCAATGCCTGACTTCCCTGAGTTGTCAATTGAATTATAGCTTTATCTTTGAGCATGCAATAATATATAAAATCTCGTCAGCCATACAAACTAGAAAACTAATGCTAAATGAGGGAATGCCGAATCAATTTGAATAGACAGATTAGGATGTCCCCCACATTTTTTTGCTTTTATAATGCCAAAAAAAATTTAGAAAAATAAAAACCAGTAGAACAGAACCAGAAATCAAGTTCAAAATTAACGAAAATCCTGCTTCTCCTTTTTCTTCTGGAATTGAAGGATTCTTTAATCAACTAAATATAAGAGCATTGATCTTACTTGTCTTCATCTGGAATTCACCAAACCTCCAGAAAATGTTAACGGCAGTTTCTAATCACTAAATGACCTACTAGATGCATATGCTATTTCATGATTTCAAATAGAAATAAATTTATTACCTATACTACAGCAATATTGGTGAAAATTGTAATCAAATCTATTCTCTTCACAGATTTAGTTTCATGATTCTAGGACTTATGAAAGTAACATAGTGCATCATGATTTCAAACATCGTCTTAACAATAACCAGACGGTATATATCTAAAGGAAGTAAACTTCTCATCTCATTATATACTCAATGAAGGTTTATTTAGCTATGCTTTTCATTTGATGTGTTCCTATGCTGAAATTTCAGACATATATGTTACCAATTATTCATTTTAGTTGGAAAGTCTCTTTCTAGATAATTGCATTTCCATGGCCACGGCATGTGTAACTTCTTAGGCAAACCATGGCAAGGAATAAGCACTGTGTTGTTACAATATTCTTATGCTTTCTGAGGTTATTTCCAAAATGCAATTCTATAGTTGCATTACCACATTGACCAAATGAGAGAGAGAGAGAGAGAGAGAGAGAGAGTTTGCAAGACTGAAGCAATGAAGGAAAAGAAGCTTCCAAAATTGTGATGGTGTGACGGCATGACACTAGTTTACATAAAATCATGATAAGGGTTGCAGAAGTTGTGTCTTTATGCTTTGCCTTACCAGACTTTCCAAGATAGAAAGGTTGACTTCACATCTCCGTCCATAAGCCACAGCTACAATCCTCCTTGTCAAACCTACCTTCAAAGGTTTAAAGAATAAAGTAACTAAGCACTTCAAATTGTTGATTAATTGCCAGAGATGACTTAGAACCAATAGTTCATTATCTAATGGATCTTTCCCTTCTAGTACTCTATCCAAGAGTTGTCAATATTTATCAAATCTCTTCCTATCTACTGGAAGGCTATAATATCAAATGCAAAGAAATTGTTGAAAAAAATATGAAAATTGGATTCATGTAACAAGAGAAAGATTTCACATTCCTTAGCCGCAAAGATATGTAGCCATGAAGGAAGGATATAGAAAATAAATTTAAAATCATATGTAGAATAATGAACTAAAAAAGGAATAAGGTTTGCTCTCATGAGCAAAACCATAACTACACAATACATGTTATCTATGGTCACTGAGGTGTAACCATAAAGTGCATCCTCCTGGCACTTGTTTATGGTATAAATTATCAATCTGAAATTAGCGGGCAATATAGATTGCCTAATTCCCAAAAGTACATCAGTATATGTACCATTAGCTAAATCACTTAAAATGCCTTCTCACATAATTCACATAAACTTAAAAATTAAATTAAAAAAGCATAAACTGCAACTACTAAGGTCTATTGATGTAGCAAAGATTTAATGTGCCTTTGTTTGTTGGAGGGGGTGCATACAATCTCTAGACATAGTAGTACCTTGCAAAACTCCAGTATAGGTGAAACATGATGACTTCTCAGGGTGACCTTAAATTTACCATTTTCAGCTTTGTCTAAGCTCTGCAAACAAACATATCCAAAATTTTATTGTGAAACAAAACAGTAACAAATGAGAATGATTCATTCAGAATCCACACAGCAAATATATAAAATAAAATAAAAATGCACAGTAAAAAGATAATGTGTAGAAAATCTAAGTTGAAGTGTTGAACAAATAAAATATATAAATAAACATTTTAACCTCAAGGAATTCTGGCGGTAATCCAACTAGCTCTGTCTCACTTACGAGAAGGGACGTACTATCATCATTCAGATTTCGGATATATCGCCTACTTAGCTCATCTATTTGAGCACTTAATCTCTGCAATTCCTCTCTTTTCGTTAAAGTAAGGCTCAGTCCACTGTGTTCAAAGTCTCTGACCTGTCACTGAATAATTAAGAATAAGTATATGAACCCAAATAGTTGATGCAGCCAAGAAGAAACCTCTTCAAATTTGAAAGAAAATCCATCAATGACAAAGAGCAAGTATGCAGATGGAAATATTGCTATTCATCAAACAAGAGGAAGTTGAAAAAATACCTCCAAAATAAGAACAAATAAACAAGTTTTCACAAGCATACCGGGGTTCTGAACCCAATCTAATTCTACCAACACTCAAATTGATTGAACAATATTAGGTAAAGGCCTTTTTCTATAAATGAATATAAAATTTGAACTTATTAAACTAAACAATCTACAAAAATAAATTAAATAAGTTTGTATGTATGAATTCCCAGCTTTTCCTAAGAAATATACAAAAAAGAAAACAAAATTTGGTCAACATGACCCCAGATATCAACCTGTCACAGCAGGACCTAGTTGTCTCAACTCTCTAGTGCCATTAAGATGATGCGAGAAAAATAGTAAGCATTTCTACCACAACCACACTTTACTTCACATGTAAAAGTGCAGTATATAAGGGGGAAAAGAAGGAAATGACAGAAAAAATTCATGCTAGTAATCAAACATTTGGAACACTCAACTAACAAGTTACAAGTATAGAATTCGATCCCAAATAAGCCATCCAAAAACAATGAAAATAAGAGTATACACCAAAAAGACTATATAAACTATTCAAGAAAATCATCATATCAAATGGTGCGGAAAATTTGGTTCAAATTCATACCAGACACTGTGTATAGCGTTTAGCCTCAGTGTTCATCCATTCTCCCCTTGCTGCAAAAGCTTTGATGACGCGGTATACATCTTCACGTTTACTGAACAATTTGCATGAAATACACAAATTAAACATTCATTTAAGTAACAATTAGTTAACATAATGATGTAGAACACACACCAAATTAAGAGAGATAATCTGGTTGTTGAGAGATGATGTTAGAAGAATTAAAAGATAGAACAAGAAGACTGATACAAAGCCAAAAGGCTGGTCTTCTGGTTTTCCCTTGAGAATAGCTTACTAAAATTTGAAAAACTTATTGCACTGTAAATATATATATATATATGAAAAACTAATTGAAACTCTTTCAGGACCCCTTTTAAATAAATAAATAAAAGAAGGCAAAACCTGCAACTCGAAACATGAGCATCTATTCTTCTCTCCGCTTCAGCGCTTGCTTTGCGCACATCTTCAGAAGTGGATACTAATTTTGGGAAGACACAAGATTGGACCAGTGGGAATTGTTGTGCTTCCAATTCTGCCAAAGGTAATATAGCAGTTGTATATGTGACCTGCATATTTTAATTGACCCAACATCATTAAAAAAAACAACAACAACAACAATATATACATATACCAGTAGGAACTATATAGTTAGTAGTAACTTGACATCCTTATAATCCTTCAATAAAATGGTAAAAATTATTTTTCCCTAGATAGAGAACCAACCATAAGAACTCCACGTAGAGTATTTTGCACAAGGGGGTTAAGATGCATACCACCACCAACTTGTTATTGCATATGCACATGATTGTGTTGGAAACAAGTAGTTGAGACTGGCTTCAATGGGATGCATTTAAATTGTGTATTTTGTGTGCAGCAGCAAAATGTTGGCAGTCTTAACAGCCCCATATTTGCCATAAAGAAAGTCAAAGCTTAAAACCAAAACGCATTGTCTGCCCTCACGCTTATCTTAAAATTCATGTGAACCATCAGCAATAGCAATACCCCTGCCACCCACCACTTGTAAACTTGCTCTAATCCTAAACCTCAGCTCACATCACATTGCCAGTCTCGAAAACCAAAGTAACCTCAGTTTGAATTATCACAATTATCTAAAACCCATATAAAAAAATTAGGTAATTTTAGGTAAACTGTTCTGTTCTGACAAAAAGTTTCCCAATCCCTCCCACATCAATTCAAGCACTATAAAAAAAATATAAAAAATAAAAACCAGTAATTCTAATTAAATTGAGTCCTGAAATGACAAAATTAGTAATTAAGATAACAAACTCATGAAATTCATAAAGATTTGAGTTTCAATAGGAACTGTTGTATATGTGTGGTTATTAGAGTACCTTGTCAAGAGGAACTGAAGCAACTGAATCATGGACCTCCTTCGATTTGGCAATGATGCGGTTCGCTAATCTTAAAATCTCAGGCGGAGAAAGATTGACCTGAACTGTAGACCCCGGAAGATCTAGAACGATACAAATTAAAAACAAAAATAACAAATCAGAATCAACTGTTAAGCCCATATACAAAAGTAGCAAGTGAACACGAATCGAACAATATCACACTATATAAACATATATATACACAGATAGGACCTTTCTTTTTGCGATTCTTCTTGAGGGCGTTGACGGCGAAGTTAACGGCGATGGCGAGGAGAGCGGCGCCGCCGGTGAGGGCTACGAGGTTGGTGTTTCGATTCTCTCTCTTTTGCTTCGACATTTTTTTCTATCTCTCTCTCTCTCTAGCGGTGGCGGTGACTTCTTCACCTAATCTCTCTCTCTTTCTCTGTCACTTTTTCTTTCTCTCTTAGCAAACGGCAAATGCGAGGGAAATTCGCGTTGATGATAACAAAAAATTGCGAATAAAAAAGAAAGTGAATATATACAGGAGGACTGACACTGAGCCACGAGAGGGAGGGAAGACCTGTCAGAGGTCTGTTTGGGTGTCTCCAAATCTGCGTCCCAGGGTGGAAGATGTTTGGGAGCCCTATCAACTACTTGTTTGGGAAGTGAGTTAGTTTTGTAAGTTTTTTTTAGTTGTAGGATATTATTTAAGAAAAAAAATTTTGTATTTGAAAAAATAGTTAAATTTTTTTTATGGTTGGATGTGATATTTGTGAG